>JAUMJM010000033.1:21557500-21977500 GCA_033558235.1 Neomorphus geoffroyi | reverse complement strand
AAGACTGGTGGGATTGCCAGTTTGGGCAGCCCTAAGGAAAACACGGAGCACGGAGAGGTTGAGAGGCCACCGTTACGCTGGGCATCCAGCCACAGCGATGGGATGCTGGCACCACCCACTTGAGCAGATCTAGGGGTTCCTGGTGGCCCTGTGTGCCATGGATATGCTCCCTTCCCCCTGCTGGGGAGGCTTGCGGTGGCCTTACGCCTCGTCCAAACTCAACTTGATGCTCATCACCCTGGTGCCCGTGGCCTTCATCAGCCCCACGGTGGTGGCCCATGAGTGCCAGCAGCAAGCCAAGGAGTTGGGGGCTGCCAACATCCCCCTCGCAGCGCCCTCAGGTGCAGACCCAGCCCATTTTTCTATTGGATTTGTGGTGATTGCTGTGCTGGTGGGATGGGGGATGTTGGGTGGGGAATAAATCTTGATGCCCTCTCCGCTCACTGTGCTGCTCCCTCCCAGTGCCCCCAGCCAAACTGGGGCTTCTCCAGTGTCCGCTATGGGGCTGAGCACCCCGTCGCCTCCCAGCCCTGGGCACATACAGCCTCAGGACACCGCTGGGTTTACTGGGGCAGGGACAGGGGCCACCGTGGGACCCCAGGGTGCCCGCAGTACTGGCAGATGAAGCCAAGTCTGCTTCTCCAGAGCCTTTCTGTGGACAGGGACCAGTTCAGGTCCATGGAGTGGCCCTCAATAGCCCTGTGCCCCCCTCCTATTGACCTGTGCCTCCTCTCATTACTGCCTTCCCATTGCTCCTTGTGCCCTCTCCCACTGCCCAGTGCCCTGCGCCCCCTTCCAATGCTCCTTCCCAGCACCCTCTCCCACTGCCCTGTGCCCCCTCCCATTGCCCCCTGGGATACCCTCCCAGTACCCCCACATTGCCCCTAGTGCCTGTGCCCCCTCCCAGTACCCCCGCATTGTGCCCACTGCCCCCTCCCAGCACCCCGCATTGCCCCCAGTGTCTGTGCCCTCCCAAGTACCCCCACGTCGCTCCCAGTGCCCGTGCCCCCTCCCAGCGCCCGCAGTGCCCAGGTGCCAGACGCTCCCCCGCCCTCGGCCAGGTCACGTGATCCCTCCGCGCTCCCACAGGATCACGTGATTCCCCCAGCCCTCCGGCCGGGCCCATGGGGTTGCAGCGCGCAGGCGCGCCCCCGTGCTGACATCACGTGACAGCGCACCCCAGGTCAGGATCACGTGACAGCGCCTTTCCCGCCCCCCGCCGGGATCACGTGATAGCACCCCCTGCTCCCCCCCGCCGGGATCACGTGATCCCCGCCCTCGGGGCGGTGCCGGTCTCGGTCCCGGCTCCGGGCATGGCGGCTCCTCCTCCCTGAGCAGCAGCAGCAGCAGCAGCGGCGGCGGCGGCGGCAGCAGCAGTAGTGCCGGCACGCAGCATGCCGCGGGGGTAGGTCCGGGGGGCTCGGGGCAGCCGGGAGCGGCGGGGCCGGGCTGCCCGCGGGTGCTGGCACACCGGACCGGGCTCCCCGTTGGGTTCCCGCTGGATCTGAGCGGATTGCCGTTAACGCTTGGCGTCCCGCCGGGCGAGAGCCTCGGGGCTGGGTCTATCCCGGGACTCTGGGCGTGGAAGCGCGGTCAGGACGTGCAGCGAGGGGGGGGCCGTGCCCGCTGGTGACCCGCAGGCACCGGGACACGGGGCAGGATGGAGCCGAAAGGTGTGGAACGGGAATTCTGTGGCTGGAACGGAGGAGAGCGTGTGCTTTGCCGAAGCTCTGGGGAGCCGGAGGGGTGCTGAGCGCGCTCTGGACCGATGCCGATCCGTGGCGGTGCCGTACGGCAGCGATCGGTGTGGAAAAGTCAGGTCCTCTTTGCAAACGCAGGGGTGAGAGTTGAGCCTGGAGGGACCCACGGGCTGTTTGTACAGAAATGAGTCTGATGGAGCAGAGGTTGTGCTTTGCCAAAGCTTTGGAGATCTTATGGGTCCTGAGCAGTCTCAGGACCGATGCCGATCCGTGGCGGTACCGTACGGCAGTGGTCAATATGGAAAAGTTGGGTCCTCTTCACAAACCCAAGGGGAAAAGTGGAACCTGGAGAGCCCCACGGGCTGTTTGTACAGGAAATAGTCCTGGTGGCTCAGCAGTGCCGGAAACATGCGGGGCCCCCTGGAAAAAGTGCGGATCCTGCACATTTTTGTGCTTTTTCTACAGAAACTTCAGAGGGATGCGGTTGGGTTTTTGTGTGTGTGCAAGTTGGCATTTCTTGTGTCAGTGTGGGAACTTTAGGAGATGACACATTTTTCGAAGGAAGGTGACCACCAGGAATAGCAAAAATGTGTGGGTGTTCCTAATGGGATGGGCTTTAAAACTCCGGCTTTTAGGAGATAGGATCTTGGCTGGGAAAAAGCCAAGGCTGTCATGGAATCCTAGAGTTGGAAGGGACCTTAAAGCTCCTCCAGTTCCAACCCCCTTGCCGTGGGCAGGGACACCTCCCGCTGGATCAGGTTGTCCACAGCTTCATCCAGCCTGGTCTTTCGTGGGGATTCTGTTTGCGCAGCGCGGAGGATGTGCTGTTCCCTCATCGAAGATGGGGTGATTTTTCAGGATAAGTTAGTGGGTCCCGTGGCGTTGTGGAATGTGGGTGGGCTTGTTCAGTCCCTCTGTGTCCCCCAGTTTTCTTCCCTAGTGTGTGGGAAAGCACTGGAACACCTGCCTCCTGAGACAGCTTCCATCTGAGAACCTGTGAGTCCTCAAGGAAACACATCCTTTTCCTTCCTGATGTGTGTGGGCTGTCTTGGTAGTTGACAGGACTGTTGAAATGCCCTTTTTCCTCGTTTCTTTCTTCTTTTTCTGCTTGCTGTTTGGGTTTGAATTTAGCTTTTCCTCTATGCTCTGGGATTTTTTTCCTTCTGGAGGTGCTCGGACTGGCTGGGGCCCTTGGGATGCGTTTCCTCTCTAGTGCAGGAGAACCTGGCGAGCTGTGTTCTCTGCAGCTTGCCCGGTCTAATCTCAAAAGTCCACAGCAGGGGGCTTCCACTGTGCCACCTGAGAGATGGTTTCACTGCTGAACAGACCTCTGCTGGACATCCTTTCCCTGCTCTATGGCCAATCCATTGCAGAGAACCTTCCTTGGTCTCTGTGCCGGGGATGAATTCGTTTTATTCCATCCCCACCTTCCTGTAAGGGGTTTCATTTGTAGAATCACGTAGTCATAGGTTGGAAAAGACTTCTAAGATCAAGTCCAATCTTGATCCCTCCTCTTCCTTAGTGTTTGGAGCCTTTGGAGACCTCCTTGCCCCACGAGCGATGTCACTGTTTAGATGAGTGATCCACGTTGGCTGATCTTGACCGTTCCTACCCATTTTATTTCTTCTCTGCTCTTCTGCCTTTCTTCTGATTAATCCAATGCACCAAGGGAGTGGCGTAACGGGATGGAGCAGGCACTGCGTGCTCTCAACACCGTGTAGTTCACACTTTCACTGCACCTCAAACTGTAGATGCCTCCCCAGGCTGGGAGTCCCTGTTGGTCGTGGCTCACTCAGGCGATCCCTCCGTGTTTGTGCACGGTGCTTTTTTATCAAGCAGTCCCAGCAGGCTGAATAGCTCAAGATGAATTATCTTGGCTTGGAGGCACTGTCTGTCCTTTCTCCTCTGGCCAAAGCTCGTTTTATTTTCCTGCCAGCTGGTTTTATTTTCTCGCCCTTTCACCAAGACTCCCTTTTACATTGTTTTCCACACTTCCAAATTTAGTAGTATCATCAGGATAAGCCTTCCCTTCTAGATCTTCCCAGTGGATGTTCAGTAAAGCCAGGTGAAGTCAATGGGACACCAGTTTGTTCCTGTCCTTCTCTACCTTCTTAGCACTGCTCTGTGAACTTCTGGTGCTTTCATTTTCATTGGAGGTGTTCCAGGCCAGGTTGGATGGGGCTTTGAGCAACCTGATCCAGTGGGAGGTGTCCCTGCCCACGGCAGGGGCGTTGGAACTGGATGTTCTTGAAGGTCCCTTCCAACCCAAACCATTCTATGATTCTATGTTCTTGCTCAACAGGGAGGTCAGCAAAATCTCTGATGCCAGCTGATGTCCCCCACCCCCTGTTCTGTAGTCAAAAGGTTGCCCAGTTGGCGTGGCATCAGGGATGGTCTTGTGTCTTTCATCTTGCAAGCTTTCAGAGAGTTTTCCATGCTTTTCCACGTGCTTTCCTGTGGTACTTGAGCTGAGTTAGCTGGTAGCTGCTGCTTCTTTCCCTCTGTGGAAGACGTGTGGCCCACTTGCTCACGGACAGCTTTGTGGGACAGGAAGGGGATGACTGGAGGAGTAAAGGTGGTGGCACCCTGCTACCCTAGGAGAAAAAAACCTGTCGGTAGCTGGGCCTCGTGGTTTCTCTGCGGTTGGCTGTCTGTCGTGCAGTCTGGGGATGGAGTTGGAGCGAGAAGGTGGCCGGGTTGGAATACAGGACATTGGACAAATTCAAGAGAGGATTGGGAAAAGGGAAGAAAGAGAAAGTGAACCTGATCAAAAGAAGGCGATAGCTTCTCTGCAGGAGAAGACAGCGGGCAAGGAGCATAGCGTGCGGGAGGAGGGACGGTGCCGTGCGTGGAAGAGCGTGGCACCACAGCTCAACTATGTGACCCAGAGATAAGCGGCAACGGGTTGATCTGCAGTGCGGGGTGTCCGTGCTGCTGGACACGATAGAGAGCTTCCATGTGTGCAAGGCTCGATCGCGCTCCCGGTGGCTCCAGCTGGCTGGTGACCACGTGAGGACGGTTCAGTGCCTCTTCCAGGTCTGTGTTAGTCTGACAGTTGGCAAAGTCCTGCTGGGCTCTGGGGAAACACTGTTTCGGGTACCTCTTCTATACGTCTGTAATTGTTTCTCTCCAAAAGTGGGTGAGAACTGGGTTCTTGGAGTAAATGTCTTTAGTTCTCCTGCTTTTCCTGATTTAATAGTTTTTGGGACAGGCTGGTTGAGAAGGGCAAAGCCAGGAGTTACCAGTAGCGTTACTTTGCCTGCTAATTTTTTGTGTCCAGAACTATTTGTGAGGGAGAACTTACTGTTGGGAAAAAGACCTTTCGTAAAAGGAGCACAGGCTGGACCATGAAGATGATTCGAGGACTGGAGCATCTTCCATAAGAGGTCAGGCTGAGAGAGCTGGGGTTGTTCAGCCTGGAGAGGAGAAGGCTCTGGGGAGACCTTAGAGCAGCCTCCAGTGCTGAAAGGGGCTCCAGGAAAGCTGGGGAGGGGCTCTGGATCAGGGAGTGCAGGGACCAGACGAGGGGGAATAGTTTTGAGCTGTAAGACAGGAGATTGAAATGAGATTTTGGGGAGAAATGTTCTCCTGTGGTGGTGGTGGCCCAGGTTGCCCAGAGCAGTGGTGGCTGCCCCATCCCTGGAGGTGTTCCAGGCCAGGTTGGATGGGGCTTGGAGCCCCCTGACCCAGTGGGAGGTGTCCCTGCCCATGGCAGGGGGTGGCACTGGATGGGCTTTGAGGTCCCTTCCAACCCAACCCATTCTATGCTTTTGTAATTCATAAAGATCCCAGGATAGGGGTGAAGATTTCCTTCAAAGTCTTCATTTTAGACCATCATCTCCTCTTCTCTTGCTCTTCTGGAAGCAACCCATGCCAAAAGAGTGAAGGACTCCTATAGAGAGGCAGTGCCTGTATGCAGGGTAAAGGAACTGGTGCTGCTGGCCACGAAGCAGGGTCCTCTAAGCCAGTCCTGGCCTCTTCGTACATCAGCACCCTCCCTGCCTCACTTCAGCGCCCGGGAGAGGCGGGAGGTGGGTGGGTTGTGGGCGTTAGAGGCTGTGAATTGCCCCCCACCCCCACCCCAAAGTTTCTCTGTGCTGCTTCCCCACAGCCAGGCCAGTTTTGAGGAAGATGGCCAGAAGCAGCCGGCTGTGGGACACTGGCAAACACTAATGCCATCCAAAGGCAGCAAGGAAGAGCCAGAGACTGGGTGCCAGGATGCTGGAGGTGTGGGTGAGACCCAGTCCACTGAGCAGCTCAACGTGTCGCGTCTGCGCAGCTCGTCAGTGGAGATCCGTGAAAAGGGGTCCGAATTCCTGAAGGAAGAGCTGCACAAAGCCCAAAAGGTAAAGCCCAGAGTTTTTAAGGATGCCCGAGGGTGGTGGCACAGATTTGAGTAGTGAGGCTTTTCCTAGGGGTGGTGCTGAGGGGAGAAGGATTTGAATGTGGCTGTGCCGCAGTCTGGAGCGAGCAGAAGAAGAGAGAGATTGAGCTGGGGTGGCCATGAAGTGCGCTCGCAGCCCAGAAACCCCCCCGTGTCCTGGGCTGCACCCAAAGCAGTGGGAGCAGAGGGGGAGGGAGGAGATTCTGCCCCTCTGCTCCACTCTGGGGAGACCCCACCTGGAGCCCTGGGTCCTGGTCTGGAATCTCCAACATGAGAAGGGGATGGAACTGTTGGGATGGGTCCAGAGGAGGCTACAAAGACAATCCGAGGGCTGGAGCCCCTCTGCTGTGAGGCCAGGCTGGGAGAGTTGGAATGGTTCAGCCTGGAGAGGAGAAGGCTCTGGGGAGACCTTGGAGAAGCTTCCAGTGCTGAAAGGGGCTCCAGGAAAGCTGGGGAGGGGCTCTGGATCAGGGGGTGCAGGGATGGGATGAGGGGGAAGGGTTTTAAGCTGAAAGAGGGGAGATTGAGCTTATATATTGAGAAGAAATGTTCTCCTGTGAGGGTGGGGGGGCCCTGGCTCAGGGTGCCCAGAGCAGTGGTGGCTGCCCCATCCCTGGAGGTGTTCCAGGCCAGGTTGGATGGGGCTTGGAGCCCCCTGACCCAGTGGGAGGTGTCCCTGCCCATGGCAGGGGATGGGAGTGGATGGGCTGTGAGGTCCCTTCCAACCCAAAGCATTCCATGATTCTTTGAAGCGCTTTGGAGCAGGACATCAGTTGCCAGGTTGACCTGAAGCCTTTGTGCCAACACCCAAGTCATTCCTGGAAACCAGCTGCAGAAAGCAGGTTGAGGCAGGCGCTGCTCGCTATGGAACCTCCTTGTTAATGGCAAATGAGCAATTCCAGCCTGAAAAGCCTGCTGCAGCTTGTGGAAGGGGTGCCTTTGGTGGCACAGAGCACGGTTTGGAGTCTTGTGCCAGGGAATCCATCCTGTGGTAGGGAGGAGAAGTTGTGATTGATGGGTGGGGGCAGGAAGGCATCGGCACTACCGGGACCTGCCATGAGCTCACCTCTCCCTCTCCATTTCCTCAACAGGAGCTGAAGCTGAAGGACAAAGAATGTGAGAGACTGTCAAAAGTCCGAGAACAACTGGAGCAGGAACTGGAGGAGTTAACAGCCAGCCTTTTCGAGGTACCACCCTCTTCCTTTTCCCATCCTTTCTTAAGCTAAGCTTGCATCCAACTCCTTCAAGGCAGGCTTTCCATGAACTTCCAGCCATCTCCTCCCACGCTTTCCTCCTCCCTGATGCTCTTTCCCACTTGGAGGAGCAGAGCCGGGCGGTGCTGCAGGCAGAGCCTCAGAGCAGGGGCCGATACCCCCTTCTGGGGAGCGTTCGCATGCGCCCCTTTCCCCTTCTACCAGCTCTGGGGTGGCACAAAGGGCACAGCAGTTATGGGTCCTTCCAGCTGGTAGGAAATCCAGATGTGGGGGTGCCAGCAGCTGGAGGTGAGCAGAGCTCCCTGTCCCTCTGCTGTGCCTGCTCTGTCATCTGGACAGCAGCCGCTGTGGAACCGAGCTGATTCCCTGGCTCGTGTCCGCCCTGCTTTGGCGTGGAAACGAGCCGGGTGTCCTCATAAAATCTGTTCCAGGGACTTTTCAGCAGGCCTGTTGGTTGGGTGGTTGATTTTTCTGTAATGTGATTCTTGCCAAGCTCTCTCCTGGCAAAATCCCATTTACCAGCAGCTTTAATGTCTCGATCTGAGTGGTCAGCGAGGAAAAGCCAGAGCCCATCCGTACCACAAAGCTGGTGCTGAGTGTGAGGACCAAGAGAGCATCCCCCTCCTGGAGATCTGGCTGCTTGGGCTTAGGAAGAGCTTGGAGCTAGTGTAGTTTAGGGCTGCCCCTTCCTTTGGTGGCCTTGGATAGAGCATTTTTAGAGCATTCTAGAGCATTTCCACCCCAGCTGGGATTTGCACCGTTCCCCTCTTCCCGTGGGTGATGCTTTTAAGCTCAGCTCTACCATTTGGAGCCAACCTGAGCTACAGCTCCTGCCGTGTTACTGCCCTGCCTGGAGCGCTGAGGGCTCGCAAGGGAAGCAGGAGCAAAGTGCAGTAAGAAGTCAGGTGAGAGCAGCGACCTCACCAGTGAGGAGCAAAGACGCGGAGCAGCGAGTCTGGATCAGGATCTGTGTCGCAGACAGCGGTCGGGCTCAAAAAGCAGTGATGAACCAGCAACTCTGCAGTGACAGCGCGGGGCTGAGGTCAAGCTGATGGGTTTGAGTCAAGGTCAGAGTCACGGAGGTGATACTGAAAATACCAGCAGGTAAACTCTCTGAGACTTGTTTTGGAGTTTTAGAAAGCAGCATCCGTTATTTCAGCACTGGACACATGAGGGAATGATTTCCATCCTATCATGCGTAATAAGACAAGAGCTGGGACAGAATATATTTCCCTCTTGCATGCACATGTGTAAATTTTTCCAGAAATCTTATGCATATTCTATTACTTTCCAAGGACTAATTTTGATGTTGTTATGAACTCCCCAACAGCCAAATCTCTGCCCCTTGGAGCTTTGGAGCCAGCTCTGTCTGACCTTGTGTTTTAGAGAGGGAGAGACTGCAGACAGAGGTGGTTACAGAGGGAGACTCAGCTGTTCAGGACGCTCATTTCTCTCTGAACGCTGTCTGGAAAAACACTATTTGAAAAAAACCCCCCATGCTGTAGAGGGACATTCTAACGTTCAAAAAAAAATACAGTTACTTAGATGAAACTTAACTCTACTGTAGCTTAAATCAAAATATTCCACTTTTTGTAAGAGTAACTACTTCTTGGATCGGAGGTGTTTGACGGGGGGGTGGTGCAGGTGGGGTGGCTGCCCAGATGTGTGGGTGCTAATGTTAAAGCCTCAGCTGAAGGAATTCCCAAGCGCAAGGAGGGGCAGGACCTTGCTTTCTTCACAGCAGCCCATGTCAGGGAACAAGGTGACCTTGGACTCAACCATCTAAACACTTGAGTTTGGCCAACTAAGCTCCAAGAAGGGGATGCACTCCAGGTCCTGGCACCGAGAGCCACCTCTAGGGAAAGGCTCTTCCACAGTAAAACCCTTGGATGCAGCACTCATGTCTGTCCCCCTCCTTGCTTGCCCAGAGGATGTGCCATGGCAGAGCTTTGGCTTGTCCTGGTGGCTTTGTGAACTCGGGGCTGGAACGGGCTGACTAAAATTCTCTGTGGTCCAGGAAGCGCACAAGATGGTGAGAGAAGCAAACACTAAACAAGCAGCGTCGGAGAAGCAGCTGAGGGAGGCCCGGGGGAAGGTGAGAACCGCGCTCTCTGTGACTTGATCTCTCTGCTAGGTTGGTGCCATCCCTGCCCGGCCTGTTTGTTGGCTGGAGGAGAGTAAAGTGCCTGCAGCTCAGTCTTTCTGAGGTGCTGTGTTTGCTCTGTTCCCTCTCCAGCAGGCTCTGACTGAGGGGGGAGAAGGCATCCTTGCAGGCTGCTGGTGATCCAGCTCCTCTTGGAGAAAGAGGAACCGCAGAGGAGCGATAACGCTGCTTAATGGCCACAGCGGTGGGGATGGTTAGAGCAGAGAGCTGGGCAGCTGGAATTTCTTGACAAGGCTGCATCACAGGGCTGCTCAACTGGATCCCTCTTGAGGAAAAAAGACATTTCTTCTGGGTTATTTGGTCTAAAAAAAGAACCTGGGAGAAAATGCGATTAGGGAGCGGAGGGGATGGGTTCCCAAATAGCTGCTGTTTAGCCCTGGTTGCAGTTCTGGGTGCTGGTGGACACTTGGGGAGAAGACTTCTCAACCGGGCTCGTAGCCGGTCCCCCGTGGTTTAATGCTCGCTGGGGTGCAGCCGGCTCGAGCTCAGGAGGTGCTGCGGGTGCTGCTGACTCTTGCCGTGTCTCCTCAGATCGACATGCTGCAGGCAGAGGTCACAGCTCTGAAGACGCTGGTGATCACATCCACCCCCTCGTCTCCGAACCGGGAGCTGCACCCCCAGCTGCAGAGCCCCGCCAAAGCTGGCTTCAGGAAGGGCCACGGGCGAAACAAGAGCACCAGCAGCGCGGTGGTCTCGGCTGCCAGCCACAATGTGACTCCAGAGCCGGAAAGCCGTGAGTGCAAAGAGGTGGGTGAGGGCCATTCACCGCGTCGGCTTCGGAGGTGCTGCTGTCACTGTGCTCGCGGCTTTCCGACTTGGATTTCCTGGAGAGCTCTGTGGTTTCTGTGTTGGGAGAAGCTGATTGTGCAGTTTTGGGCTTGTTCCCTAAATTTGTGCTGAGGTAGGCGCTGGAGGGGTTCCGTTGGCAGAGATTTCCTCTTCTGGGAAGCAGGCTGAAGGCTGCGTCAGGACAACTGCTAGAGGAAGCAGCTGAGGGATCCCCGGAGGGCATGGACAGACCAGGAGTCACCAGCGCTGAGAGAGGATATGTCAAGAATTGCTGAACAGAAGCCAGTTGTTTGCTGCTTCTTGGCAGTTGACTCCACTGCCTGTTCTGGCGCGGTTTGCTGTGGTTTCTTCCCTCTGTCTAGTTTGGCTTGGACACCAGGACACCGCCGTCAACTTGTCTTGGTCACTGGATGTGTCACTGTTCTTCCTCTTCTTTGCACAACACATGTTTAATTAATTCTGTTTAAATCAGTACTTAAAGGGGAACAAAGCTGGGGAGGGGCTCTGGATCAGGGGGTGCAGGGACAGGACGAGGGGGAACGATCTTAAGCTGCAAGAGGGGAGATTGAGATGAGATCTTGGGAAGAAACGTTCTCCTGTGAGGGCGGTGGCCCGGGTTGCCCAGAGCAGTGGTGGCTTCCCCATCCCTGGAGGTGTTCCAGGCCAGGTTGGATGGGGCTTGGAGCCCCCTGACCCAGTGGGAGGTGTCCCTGCCCATGGACACGGTGGGACTGGATGGGCTTTGAGGTCCCTTCCAACCCAACCCGTTCTATGATTCTATGATAATTCCTTCCTCACTGGAAGGAACCGGGCAGGGAAGCGTGCGAAGTGTTTGTGAATACCTTTCAAACAAGGCCTGTTTAATTCTCTTTGGTCGGTCCTTTGGTCATTGCCCACCTGCTGTGACCATGCGTGTAGGTAACATTGCTTCTTACTAGCAGGACCTGTCCACCTGGGAACTTTCCACTAGCCAGATATGAACACAGCCATCCTGGGGAGCAAAAAGGAGGCAACTTGTGGCACTTGGTCAAGGAGAATGAAAATGAGTGTGAATGTCAGGATGGAATATGTGATTTTTTGGGAACTGTGGCCTCTGTCATAAAGAATTGTTGAGGGAACACGAAGGCACCGGGTCACTTGGCTTGTGTGGGAACAGCAGAAGGGTCATTTGTGAAATGAATACCCTTACCAGGCAGAGAGGAACGAAAGCTGCGTCAGAAATAAAGCAAAAGGAAATAATCAGTTCAGGAACTGTGAAGGTCTGCTGCGCTGGTATCTCTTGGTCAAGCAAGAAACAGTCCAGATACACTGGGAGCTGGAGTCACAGTCAGCAAGAGGTTTGCTCTGAGGACCAAGAAGAAGAAGGTTTTAATCTTTTGAAGGTCCTGAGATCTCTCCCAGTGTGAACTATTCCTGCAGTCAGGAGAGAGGAGCTCCAGACCGAGAGCCTGGTCCAGCAACCCCCTGACTGCCCTGTAGAAGTTGCCTACGTGAAGCTGTCCCTGCCCATGGCAGAGAGGTTGGAACTGGATGGTCTTTAAGGTCCCTTCCAACCCATTCTGTGATGACTTTTGCCTACTGCGTGGTTCACTTTGCAGATCTTGGCTCAGTCTTGCTGAAGCTTGGGTTGCCAATCTTTAGGGAAGTGCAAGCTCTTGCAAGTGACCTGCTTGTTAAAGGTTTGGACCTGTCATTTCTTCGTGCAGATATCCTGGGGTTTGAAATCCCAGGGCTGCAGCTTCCAAAGTGACTTTAATAATTTTAGGTATCAAAGGTGGGTCGGGCTTTTTGTTCACTTTTAATTTCTCTCTCTCAAATTCTTTCGTGGAACTTGGCGTTCAGAGAGTTGGTGCTCCGTGGAAAAGATGTGCCCTGTCCTAAACTGAACCTAAAAGTGACAGAATTTCTCAAACTGAAGTTAAAAGATGTGGCTTGTGGCCCTGTGGCATCTCAAGCATCGCGCTTAGTTCCCTGGAAGGGAGGGCTGGAGCCTTGTTTTCTATCTTCTGGTTTGTCTCCTGGTTTTACCTCCCCGCCTTGCCTGTCTCTCTAAACCTTTTCCTTCACTGTCTGTCTCTTCCTCTGCCCTCAAAGTCTGGGTTACCCGCTCTGCTCTCTCTGCTGCTTTGTCTCCTCCCTGGGAAGGCTCTCCACCTCACCTACGAACCAGGCTGGCAGGCTCTGGGGGCACATCCTTCCTCATCCTCGCGGCAGGTAACCTTTCTTGGACCCATCCACCTCTCTCACTCCCACCCTCTCAGTTCCAGCTTCCTTTTGTGCTAATCTCCATTGTTTTTTTGGTTGGTTTTATGATCCATCTCCATTTGTTCTCCCATCCCGTGGTTCTGAAGATGTCTCCTGGCGCCAGGTGAGCAGTGTCCGTAGGGCAGAGCGAGCGGGGAAGAACCCAGACCTTTTTCAGCTTTGTTCGCTCGTCCTTTGTGTTGCTCAGCTGGGTTTCTTTAGGTTTGTTTTCCCTTTCAGCAGCTTTAGAAAGGATTTGCTGGATTTTTAAGGAGATGTCCTGTCAGTCAGGTTGGTGGTTGCCACTAATGATCCACCAGGGGTTTAAATGTCAGGTCCCAGAGCCTCCAGGAGTTGAAGTCTTTTTGGGCAGGCAGAGATGGAGGCAGCAACCTTCCTGCTGGCTCAGGGGATGGGAGCAAGCTCTGTCCTGGATCCTTTTGTGCTGAGCAGTGACCCCTGCAAAAGGCAGCGAGCAGGCATTAAGGATGGGGAACGGTTCCTACTCTTTGAGTTCCCTTTGGGAGATCTTTCCTACCCTCAGCTTCCCTCTGCAAGCCTGTGTGGCTGCCCAGGGTTCCCATTACATCTGCAAACTCCCCAAACACCAGAGTTCTGGGCTCACAGTGATCTTTAAAGGGCTGGCATCCCCTGTGAGCTCATACTTGGCCTCGCTGCAGGTAGACCTACTGATGGCTGGTTATTAATAGCTTTTCCCACTTCATCCTTATCTGGAGCAACCCCTTTCCTTACGAGAAGCTTTTCCCTCTGGTGCCCTGGTTGTCGTCACCGCTGTGCTTTGCCTTTCAGCTGCTCTCATCATTCCTGCCGTGGGCTGAGTGAGAGCTTGGTCTGTTTGGTGCTTGTGTGGTGGCTTTCCTTGCAGCAGAGGTGCTGCCCCATCCTGGAGGAAGATGGGATAGAGAGGTCCCTGCTGGTTTCTGGCGGGATGAGCTGTGTCGGTCCAGCACAGAACTGCTGGTGGGTGGGACATGAAAGATCTTGAAGCAAACCAGCTTCCCTCAGGCACTGCTGTGATGTTTGAGCCTTTCTAAATGCCAAAGCAGCTGTTTCGTAGTCGGGTGACCTTCACAGTAGCAGGTCCCCTCTGATCTGGTATCTCTCCCTCCACCCATCTTCCTTCTCCTCTTGGACATTTGCTGCAGGTCGACTCTATTTTGTTTGCTGAGTTCCAAGCCTGGAAGGAATCTCCCACTTTGGATAAATCCTCCTCCTTCCTGGACAGAATTTATCGAGAAGACATAGGACCTTGTCTGGACTTCACCAAGCAGGAGGTGAGGACTGGGAAAGGAGAACCAAAACTTCGTGGTTGATGGGGCAGCACCAAAGGTGCACCTTTACGGGGGTGATGTGCACATCCATACCTGCACTCACGTCTCTTTGCTGCAGCTGTCGGAGCTGGTGCGAGTGGCTGTGGAGGAGAACACCCTCACCATTGAGCCGGTTGCTTCCCACGCGCTGCCTGTGCTGAAGGTGTCGGCGGAAGAGTGTGGTGGGCCAAAGTAAGGAACTGTGCTTCTGCTCTCTTGTCTTCTTCTTGCTTCTGGTCTGGTTGTACCACCTGGTGGAGTTTGGCCAGCCCTTGCTCAGTCAGTTGTGTTGGATGGTTCAAAGGGCTCAGCTGAGTGTTCTCCTCACCTAGTGAGGTGTCTTTGCCCTTGGCTTGGGAGAGGGTGGGTTTTTTCCCTTTAGGTAGCAACTTGTTTGATATCCTCTGAAGGGGTTTGTGCACAATCGAGCACGGAAGGGTTAAGTCAGAGCTGCGATGTCTTGTGTTCTTGCATCTTTTGAGCTCACCTGTTGTTCTGGACCTTGCTGGTGCACCAGGTGGGTTTGAGCCTAGGTCAGAAGAGATCTTCTCTTGGTCCATATCACCTTGCTCACCTGATGCACAATGCCAGCTGCCAGGTCCTGCACCTGGGTGTGGGGCAATCCGAAGCACAAATACAGACTGGGTGAGGAATGGATTGGGAGCAGCCTTGAGGAGGAGCTGGGGGTGGTGGAGGATGAGAAGCTCAACATGAGCTGGCAATGTGTGCTTGCAGCCTGGAAAGCCAACTGTGTCCTGGGCTGCATCAAAAGCGTGGCCAGCAGGGTGAGGGAAGGGATTCTGCCCCTCTACTCTGCTCTGGTGAGACCTCACCTGGAGCCCTGGGTCCAGTTCTGGAGTCCTGAGCACAGGAAGGACCTGGAGCTGTTGGAGCGAGTCCAGAGGAGGCCACGGAGATGATGCGAGGGCTGGAGCCCCTCTGCTGTGAGGCCAGGCTGGGAGAGCTGGGGTTGTTCAGCCTGGAGAGGAGAAGGCTCTGGGGAGACCTCAGAGCAGCTCCCAGTGCTGAAAGGGGCTCCAGGAAAGCTGGGGAGGGGCTCTGGATCAGGGGGTGCAGGGACAGGACAAGGGGAATGGTTTTGAGCTGCAAGAGGGGAGATGGAGATGAGATCTTGGGGAGAAATGTTCTCCTGTGAGGGTGGGGAGGCCCTGTCCCAGGTTGCCCAGAGCAGTGGTGGCTGCCCCATCCCTGGAGGTGTTCCAGGCCAGGTTGGATGGGGCTTGGAGCCCCCTGACCCAGTGGGAGGTGTCCCTGCCCGTGATTCTTTGCTGTCACGTTGCCATCAGAACTGGGGGTATGGCGCACCAGAGCAGCGTGACTCTGTCTGATGGGACAGACAAGCCGAGGCTGCCTCAAGAAGAGCAGCTCTAGCAGGAGTGACCTGATCTTCCAGACTAAGGCTGGGGATTTTATGCAGGTGTTGAATTCAAGTTCACTCAGGGCTCTCTCTTTTTGTTCTTCCCTTCTTACCTTCGAGCAGAGCAGCTTCTAAGTGAAGATGTTCCTCGAGCGGTAAATGCTCCTCACATACAGCTTGCCTTCCCCTCCCTGCATTTTCTGTCATCTCTAAGCACGTTATTCCATCCGTGTGTGTCAGGCCTGTTCCAAGAACAACCCATCCTGTGTTTATCCTTATCCATTTCCTTTTGATTTTTGTTTTTTCTCTTCGCAGTGGGTTCCGGTCACAAATTGTAACGTAAGTGTTTATTTTTCAGTCAGCGATCAAAGATCTCTAATCCATTAACAAGTTCCTAACTTTGGGCAGTTGAGCAGCTTGGAGGCCAGAGCTGAACTAAACTAACTCTTTAACCCTGTTTAATTTCCACCCGGACAGGATGGTAAGGAATAAAAGGCAAT
Source organism: Neomorphus geoffroyi (assembly GCA_033558235.1). Lineage (NCBI taxonomy): Eukaryota > Metazoa > Chordata > Aves > Cuculiformes > Neomorphidae > Neomorphus > Neomorphus geoffroyi. The sequence continues at coordinate 21,961,796 of JAUMJM010000033.1, read as the reverse complement.
GAAGGACCCGAAAGGAATTTGTCCCCCACTTTGTTTCCCAGATGCAAAATACTTATTTTTATGGCAGCTTTGGACGTGCTGTGGACCAGGAAGGAGAAAGCTGCGACCTACCAGACCTGGTTGTCTCTACCCGACTGCACAGACTTCAGAGCGATAGTTTGAGGAGTCAACTTTGAGGCAGGGACTGAGTTGGCCACCGTGTGACGTTGCCTACGCAGCATCGGGGCAGAATGCTGGCCGGGGGGTGCTGAGGACAACTGGCTTCCATAAGGGCCAGCTCAGCCAAGTGCCTGGGGGTGTGGAGAGTGCTGAAGTGTCCAAATGCTGCGGTGCAGGTTCCTTCTACCTGTGGTTGGCGTTACACCAAGTGGTGCCAACCCAACCAAGAGTTGGCAGCGATGCTGCTCGGTCTGCTGTAATGCCCACCTGGGGACCTCTTCAAGGTATCGGTCACCCGGCACCATCTGAGAATTACATTTCTTTAAGTTCTGTTAATATTTGGTCTTCTTATTACCATTACTTGTTACTGTTCTTACTTCTGGTTGCATCTGGACACTTCCAGCCCGTGCTTCCACTCTCAGCGAATATTTGCCTCGATAGCAAGGGAAAGCAAGCACCAAGATGTGCTCAGAAGCTCTCTGAAACATCTGCCCCTGCGTGTTGTCATCTTCCATGGCCCATGGAGCAGGTCTTTTTGCAGCTGGGGAGTGATGTCCCTCTTGCCACCATGCAGGCTCTAAGTCTCCAGGGAACACGGTGATGGCTACGCAGCAGGAAATTCTGCTTTATTGCTTGAAGTGGCGATGAAGGAAGGGCAACTGGTGGGTGATGGGAACCATTCATCTTGCAAATAACAGGAGGAAATGGCAAGAAAATAGAGAGCTCTTGCTGATTGCGTCTTTTGGTGGTCTCCCTGGGAGCTGAGCTCTCTTGAAAAGGCCGTTTGCTTCACTCAGTCTGAAATCTCTGTAGAATCGTGAAGCTAAGCTTCTTCCTCGTCTGTACAAGAAGGGATTGGCTGCTTCTTAGGAACCGCAAGCCTTATCCAAAGCCCCCTAAAGTCAGGACAAAGCTTCAGGTAGAGTAGCTTCAAATCAGGTCCAAATGAATTAACAGGAGCCTGGCATAAAGGCTGCAGCGTGGCTTGTTTTGAGTTCTCAGCATGAAAAAGTTCTACCCAAATGCTGGATTTACCTGTGTTGAGACCAGGTTTGGTCTCCGCGGATGTACCCCAGCAGGAAAGCCGACACACCTGAGCGGAACTCCTTCAGCAAAAGCCTTGCCTGGAACCTGGAGGAGATGTCATCTGGGCTCTGCACATTTGTTTTACTCTGCTCCAGCCTCAATACTTCAATGTTTTCTGTGGTTTTGGTTTGGGCTGTCTGCCAGGAAAAGGGTGCAGCCTTGCTTTGCTTGGGCATGGAATAAGTCGTGGTTCCGGATATTTAGCCTAAGGTCTCCTAAACTTGCCATTTATGGAACCTTTCTAAGAGCAAAAGGCTCATCACCCATGTATTTTTTTCTTCTTCATGCTAAATGGCACGGTTTTGGCTTCGGAGCTCCCTCTTCCATCTCTTGGGGATGCTCCTGAGGCTGTTGAACTGCTGTGCTACTGCATTGCTGAAGTGTTTTTCCTTTGTCTGCAGGAAATGTGCTCTCAGTGGCCTCCCCAGGACCTGCAAGCACCGCATCATGCTGGGGGATTCTGGGAATTACTACTACATTTCACCATCCTGCAGGGCCAGGGTGAGCCTTCCACCTTCCTGGCGTCCCTAGAACCTCCAAAACTGTCCCAAGCCCTGGCATGAAGGAGCTCTTGAGGGTCAGCCCTCAAACTGACAGAGACCTGTGCGGCGTGAGTTTGTTCGGAACTCAGGATGGCTCTTGGTCGGGAATTAGGGTGCAGGTCTCCAGCCTGGCTTCCTGCTCCAGTACTCAGGTTCCTCCAGGCATCCTGTCCTCGGTGTGTTCCCTTTCCATGGTTTGATGCAGAACAGGGCTTTGATTGTTCTGCTGAGTTATTATTATTTAATTCTCCTTTGTAGAACACAGTCATTTTCTGCTCTTTAAACGCTGGCTCTTGTTACTGTTCCGGTACAGATCAGTGACTCCGTTGGTTATGAGAACAAGCTGTGCTTTCTTTGGAGGGAAGGCAGAAGGTGAATGGTTTGTTAATGTTGCTGTTGGGGCTCTGATTCAGTGGAGCATTTTAGAAGTTTATGCTTTCCTGAGCTGTGTATTGGAAGAGCTGACCCCGTGACTTGTGACTCTTTCACCTGGAGCCCTGGGTCCAGCTCTGGAGTCCTCGGCACAGGGAGAACCTGGAGCTGTTGGAGCGAGGCCAGAGGAGGCCACGGAGATGATGCGAGGGCTGGAGCCCCTCTGCTGTGAGGCCAGGCTGGGAGAGCTGGGGTTGTTCAGCCTGGAGAGGAGAAGGCTCTGGGGAGACCTCAGAGCAGCTCCCAGTGCTGAAAGGGGCTCCAGGAAAGCTGGGGAGGAGCTCTGGGTCAGGGAGTGCAGGGACAGGATGAGGGGAACAGTTTGAATCTGCAAGAGGGGAGACTGAGATGAGATCTTAGGAAGAAATTCTTCATGGTGAGGCTGGGGAGGCCCTGTCCCAGGGTGCCCAGAGCAGTGGTGGCTGCCCCATCCCTGGAGGTGTTCCAGGCCAGGTTGGATGGGGCTTGGAGCCCCCTGACCCAGTGGGAGGTGTCCCTGCCCATGGCAGGGGGTGGCATTGGGTGGGCTTTAAGGTCCTTTCCAACCCAACCCGTCCCGTGATTCTGTGAGACATAAAGCTGGGTTTGTGCGTGGACTTTAATGACAAAAGCTATTTGTCCCTTGCACTAAAGCACTCGAATGTGTCGCGAATGCCCCTGCCTTCCTGCACACACGGTTCCTGCCGAAACCTTTCACTCCAGAGAGTTTCATTCAGTTGGAGAACAGTGCCCTTTGAAGGAAGATCCCAAGACTTTGCTGCCACATTAAGCAGTGATCCCTTACGTCTCAAATCTGCAGTGGATCGGAGTGCAGTGTGTCTCATGGAGAGGACACTTATCTCCTCATCTGGTGCTACCTGGTACTATTTCTCAGGTGCTGAACCTAAGAGCTCTCCTGCTGGGTGCTGTGCAAGCCTCTTGACAAGCAAAGCAGTTCTGGACCTGACTCCTTTTTCTCTCTCTCCCTCAGATCACGGCGGTGTGCAACTTTTTCACGTACATCCGTTACATCCAGCAGGGCTTGGTGAGGCAGGACGGTAAGAGGGGACGTAGGTGACTGCGGTGGGGTGCTCTCCATGGGACACTGGGAGGAATTAAGGGGTCCTGTTCAGCGTAACAGGAATGGAGACAGCTTGGTGAACTCCTTTGAGAATCAGTTAAATGGCAAAAGAGAGGCACGGGCAGCAGGAATAGGTGCCCCCATTCCTTGCTCATCAGCTGGTTGGGACCTTTGCCCTGGGGTGGAGCTGGTACGGGGTGACCTGATGGGCCTGTCCTGCTGGGTTCTGCAGCGTGTCTGCTCCCCTCGCTTCGGGGATGACCCTGGCTGGGCTGCACTGAGAGCACAACACAAGGCTGGGAAAAGGTCCGGAGGGGAAGTCATATGAGGAGAGGCTGAAGGCACTTGCTCTGTTCAGCCTGGAGGACACAGAGGGGACCTCAGAGCTGTTTTCTGCCTTCTCACAAGGGAGGGAGGCGACGCGGGTGCTGAGCTCTTCTCTCTTGCAACCTGTGATGGGAATGGCAGGAAGATGGATCAGGAGAGGCTTAGGTTGGACATCCGGAAGAGGTTCTTCACCCAGCGGGTGGTGGAGCACTGGAACAGCTCCCAGGGAAGCAGTCACAGCACCCAGTCTGCCGGCAGTGCAGAAGCATTTGGCCAATGCCCTCAGTCACACGGTGTGACTGTTGGGAGTGTCGTGTGTAGGGACAGGAGTTGGACTCCATGGTCCTTGTGGGTCCCTTCCAGCTCGGGTGGTTCTATGATTGTGTGTGAGGTTGTGTCCAGCTGTGCCCTGCTTACTGATTTGGGGTGTTCTTTTCCTTCTCTTCCCCACGGCCTTTGTTCATTTGCAGTGGAGCTGATGTACTGGGAGGTCATGCGGCTGCGGAGGGAGATGTCTCTGGCCAAACTTGGGTTTTATCCCAGTGAGATGTAGGTGGAGGCCTGACCTTGGAAGGAAACTGCTCCTGTGTGAACGGCTTGTCTGCCAAAGAGACGAACGCGGTGCCTCTCCTGCAATGGGCCTTTCCACCCCTCCCTCTGCCTGAAGCTGATGGAAGGAGCAAGAAGCACAAGTTCCACCTTCAGCTGTCCCGCTTCTCCAACTGTGACTGGAACGCAGCTGCCGAGCTGCCCTCTCGCAGCTGGGCTGGCCCCGGCTGCTCCGGGGTGGCCGTCTACAAACTGCCCTCCATGGAGTCTCCTATATGCGGCGTATACTCATTTTTTTTTTAAACTTGTTTTTATTCTGTGCAGTCTGCTTTGGCATCATTTTAAGCCAACCCTGCGCAAGGCAAGAGTTCTGGACTTTTTCTTTGTAAGCAAGGCTTTCTGGACAGATGCTGGCTGTCTGTCCGTCTGTTCCACCCACTCTTTGGGATGGAGAGTGCTGTGCCCAGCCGTGCTGACCGCTTACTCCCCCAGCAGCCCTGTAGATGCCAGCAGCACACAATAATCTTACGGAGAGACCTGAACAGCCTGTTTCCAAGTACTTCCTTGCTCCTTTTGAGGAGCCTGCAGGAGGAGCTTTCTGCCAGCTGAGTCACAAAGAGGGATTTGTTGCTGCTTTTAGCTTGCGATTTGGCACTGGGAGATCCGGGCTGGGGGAACAGCTGGAGCAGAGGGTGGAGCTGAGCACTTGGGGTCTTTTGCAGAAGGAAGCAAGCAGGGGAACTGCACAACTCTCAGCTTGGCTGCTGCCGGTGTAGGGTGATGTCTCCTGGTCTAGAGAACCTGCTGCGGTTGCCACAGGCAGATGCAGGGCTTGGTGGGTGGTGCCTCGTGACAGTCCTTCGTGCAGAAGTGCCCCATGGTGCTCTTGGGTACAAACCTCGCTCCTGGGCAGGAGCCTGTGGGCTGTTCCTTCTCTCAGGGTCCTCACTGTTTAAATAGAAACCGTGGTCCCAGGGTGGGTCCTTTGTCTCCAGAAGGACCATACCCAGGCTGGGTGCGGTCTTGAAGCCCCAAGATTTCCTCCCCAGACCTTGAAATGCACATCCACTGGGAAACCTGGCTTCTTCTGGACTGCCATCCCCAGTGAGGAGATTGAGCCATCTTTGTGTGCCCATGGGGGACGTGGCTGTGGTTCCTCTGTGCCTCAAGCTATTGTGAAGCAGAGGTGCTCTACAGCTTGAGCTCAGACCTGGGTTGGTCTGTATAGAATTGTGTTAAAACCATGAACAGTGTTTTTTAGCCAATTTAGCATTTTATTTTTTTCCAATGAGTGGAACCCTGGGGGTTTCATCTCACCTGGTGTTTCTGCACTTCGGGCTGGCATCCCACCCTGTCCCCCTGCCATCGGCATGACTCTCACCTTGGCAAGTTGGTGCCCAGGACTGGATCACCATCCGCCACTCCGTTAAGTTCCACCCTCTCCTGAGAGAGGCCACAGGAAACTGTGCCTTCAGTGGAAGAAAACTAACCAAGCTGCTGTGGGTTTGTCCAGGAGAGGGAGGAGCAGACAGGGAAAGCAGAAGTTTTGGGTTGGAACCTCATTCAAGGATGGCTTCACAGCAGATCTGAGAACCTTCCTGTATGAGACCCCCATGAGCACAAGCTTTCCTGTTGGCACACTCGCTGTGTCCCGCTGGGTTGTTCCTCAGCAGACCCCTTCCCTTATAGCCCTACTGGCATATGGTATAGTTTGCCAAGGTTTAGTAGCTGGGTGAGACTTGAGACGTCATCCTCGGAGCTGGGAGAACCCATCCGAGCTTGGAATCCACCTCCTTCAGCTCAGAAAGGGCTGACCTCCAAGTCCAAGTTGTTAACACCCAAGTGCTGCTTTTGCTTCCCGCAGCTGAGTGCACCCAACTCATCTTCAACCGTAGCTGCTTCCCCGGGGGGGAAAAGCCTGGAAAATGCATCCTAGGGTAGGAATTTGGCTGGGTCTTGAGGTAGTGATAAACCTGCATCTCTTTTGGTGGTGTCTGCAGACTTGTCGCAATTTGATATTGACTTTTCTAGAAGAGAAAATAGAAAGATGTTTTCCCGGCTGCAGATTTCAGCTCAGGAAAATTCTATCCCTGGCAGTTTCTCCTTGTATCTGTTCCCCCCCGATCTTGATGTGTCTTCTGTGCCATTAGCTGCTACATTGCACAACAGACGTGGCTGCTTTGCAGCACTGGGAATGAGATGATCTCTATGTAGGAGATGCTTTGGTTTGTGGGATGTTTTTTTTTAACCCACAGTCTCACTTTGTAAAGCACTTTGAGGTGAAAGGAATTGGAGAAATGCATTGTACGAGGTCATCTTATATTTAAAACAAACAGAACAACTGGGGAATGAATATGAAGTCACTCCGTTAACAGCGGGTTGGTTGCACCCTGTTCTTTAATGAAGGAAAATAAATGTTTGCTATTAACCTCTTCAAAGGCCTGGGTGCAGTTCTGAGCTTGGCTTGGTTGGAGAGTGTGTGCTTGGGAGCCAAGAGAATCTTAAAATGGTTTGAGTTGGAAGGAGCTTAAAGCCCACCCAGTGCCACCCCCTGCCACGGGCAGGGACACCTCCCACTGGGTCAGGGGGCTCCAAGCCCCATCCAACCTGGCCTGGAACACCTCCAGGGATGGGGCAGCCACCACTGCTCTGGGCAACCTGGGACAGGGCCTCCCCACCCTCACAGCAAAACATTTCTCCCCAAGATCTCATCTCAATCTCCCCTCTTGCAGCTCAAACCTGTTCCCCTCATCCCATCCCTGCACTCCCTGATCCAGAGCCCCTCCCCAGCTTTCCTGGAGCCCCTTTCAGCACTGGGAGCTGCTCTGAGGTCTCCCCAGAGCCTTCTCCTCTCCAGGCTGAACAACCCCAGCTCTCCCAGCCTGGCCTCACAGCAGAGGGGCTCCAGCCCTCGCATCATCTCCGTGGCCTCCTCTGGACTCGCTCCAACAGCTCTAGGTCCTTCCTGTGCTCAGGACTCCAGAACTGGACCCAGGGCTCCAGGTGGGGTCTCCTCAGAGCGGAGCAGAGGGGCAGAATCCCCTCCCTTCTGGTAAGGGCAGCGCTGAAGGCAGCTCAGTTCCAAGAAGTGCCCTGAGGAAAGAAGCCACCTCTGGGATGTGGAGAACCCCAACAGATAGCAGCGGTGCTTACCTGAAGGTCCTGTGATGTTACCATTTTTCAGATGGTGTTCTCATTTTAGTAGTCTGGACATGGAGAAGGAAATGGATTGGTGATTGCAAAGCAGGGATGGGGCTGGGGGTGTCTGCCTGTCCTACTTGTCCCCTTGGTGTGAGTAGAGGGGAGCTGCCAGCGGAGACAGGACGGGTTCCCCTGGATGGATGGGGCTTCGAGGAGGAGATGGCAGGCCGCTGCCGTGGCCAACAGCAGGTTGGATGGAGTCAGCAGAAGGGCTGCCTTCCCCCTGCCAAACTCAAAGCTCTGTCTCATCCTGCATTCCCTGATGTGGACTGAGTGTGCTCAGATGACTGTGAATTTGCCCTGTGCTTCTCATCTCCAGCGTTGTCCTGCGTTGAGCAGCTGAAGTTAGAACGGAGATCTGTCTGCAGGGTGGGACACCAATTTTGGGGTTGTTTTTAGGATCCTACAGAGTATTATGAGGTAATACAAGGATCTTCGCTCTTGGGCAACTAAAAGCAGCAGCATCTCTCTCTCCCCCCGTGCAGCAGGGTCAGGCAGCCACAAGAGGGCACAGGCAGACCAGGCAGAGTCTCTTCTGCTTTCTGTCCTTGTGAGCATGGAGCATCTCCAGGGCCACACCTTGCTTCTGCTTCTGAAGGCATCTCACCTGCTGACCTGTCTTGGGCAGCCCCTTCTCGGTGGATTTCTGCAGCTTTTCTCTGCTGCTGGCAATGGGAATTGGTGTTAAATGTGTGGCTGTTCTCCTTAGGCAACACCTCCAGGGATGGGGCAGCCACCACTGCTCTGGGCAACCTGGGACAGGGCCTCCCCACCCTCACAGGAGAACATTTCTCCCCAAGATCTCATCTCAGTCTCCCCTCTTGCAGCTTCAAACCATTCCCCTTGTCCTGTCCCTGTGCTCCTCGATAAAGGGGATTGTAGGCTTCCACCTGGAGCTCTAGTAGGAGTGATAAGGGGTGTGTACATGCGTGGTGTACCTGTACGTGAGACTCTGAGCTGGGAGGGACAAGGGTCTGCAGGTCCTGAATGAGGGTTCTTCACTTGGAGTACAAAGGATCTTGGATTTGGAAGAGAAAAGGGATATTTTACATCTGGGATGCAGGTGTTGTGCACAACGAGATGCTTTTCGGTGTCAGATATTCGTGCATGTCTAAGTGCAGAGTCTAGCAGAACTGGAGTGGCAAAAGCAGAGTGAGAACCCACCTGGGGTTCTGGGTCCAGGTCTGGAGTCCCCAACATAAGAAGGAGATGGAACTGTTGGAACGGATCCAGAGGAGGCCACGGAGATGATGCGAGGGCTGGAGCCCCTCTGCTGTGAGGCCAGGCTGGGAGAGCTGGGGTTGTTCAGCCTGGAGAGGAGAAGGCTCTGGGAAGACCTCAGAGCAGCTCCCAGTGCTGAAAGGGGCTCCAAGAAAGCAGGGGAGGGGCTTTTTCCAAGGGCCTGGAGTGACAGGATGAGAGAGAATGGCTTTAAATTGGAAGGGGAAGACTTAGATTGGACATCAGGATGAAATCCTTCACGATGAGGTCAGTGACGCCCTGTCCCAGGTTGCCCAGAGCAGCGGTGGCTACCCCATCCCTGGAGGTGCCCAAGGCCAATTTGGATGGGGCTTGGAGCCCCCTGACCCAGTGGGAGGTGTCCCTGCCCATGGCAGGGGGTGGCACTGGATGGGCTTTGAGGTCCCTTCCATCCCAAACCACCCTGTGATTCTACAAGGGACTTGGAGATTTGGTTACTCGTGGCAATTCCCTGGGTCAGCGGGACCTGTCCTTTACCCTTCCCAGTTACTCAGGGTTTGCAGAGGGCTCCAAACCAGGCTGCCTGCACAGTCAGCCAGGCTGTCCCCACATGCACAGGGATACCTGCTTCCAGGAACCAACAGGTGAAAGATTTCTTTCGTTTGCCTCAGGTGCAGTCAATGAGAAGGGAAGAGGTAACCAGGTGGCTCCAAAAAGGTCGGCTGTCTCAAAGCTTTCCTGATCACCTTCCTTTAGGAGGAATCTATCCAGCCAGCAAGGATTAGTGCAGAATAGGCAGCACTGCCTCAGCTGTGGGGAAATTCCAGTCATTTCAGAAATTTGTGGAGCCTGGCCCTGCCAGGAAGAAGTCAACGTCCTGGCATAACAATGAAGGTGCACGTGGTGCTGAGGGCTGGGACTGGTCAACACTGCCAAGGCAACTTGTTCCTTATAGGAGCAGTCCCTGTGGTGCCACTGCTGTTGAGGGGCCAAGAGGTCAGTTTTGCTATTTGTGATGTCAATATTTTCATGTTTGTGCAAGGGTTATTGGGCTGAGCTGAAAGGTTGACTTTACTGAGCGGGTTAAGTCAGGTGGACTTTGTGCTGCTTTACATAACGTCTGTGGGATTGTAGAAGCCAAAACAGGTCCCCGGTGGGGTGATTTCCCATCTGCAGGAGATGAGTTGGACAGAAAGGAGCCTTCTAGTCGTGCTTACGCTATAGCTGTAACGATAGCCTTTGAATTTTGGTCACCAGTGGAATGTTGTAGTCAGAAGGTCAAAGTGTGCCATCATCTACTTGGTGGTGAGGTCGTGTGGGTAGGGATCAGAGGACAGTGAGGTCCCTGCTGGAAGGGCTGATGTGTGGCGCAGGGAACTGGTAAAGCAGCTGCAAAGCCCGTGCACCACGGAGCCTGGCTAAGCAGCAGAGGATCTCCACCATCCTCTTCACAGCAGATGTCCAGAGACCAACCCCTCCCTCCTTAACAAATACTAGGATGTGCTGTGGGTGCCTCCACCGCAGGAGATCGGGACTTGGTGTGGCAGAAGAGATTGAAATGAAGAGTAGGGGAAGCTTTACGTAGTGTATTTAGTGCACAATGTCAAGATGTAGAATCATAACATGTCCTGATTTGGAGGGGACCCTCAGGGACCATCAAGTACTCCTGGCCCTGCACAGGACACCCCAACAGTCACACCATGAGGGTGTTGGCCAAAGGCTGCTGGAATATTGTCAGGCTGTGGCTGCTTCCCTGGGAGCTGTTCCAGAGCTCCACCACCCTCTGGGGAAGAACCTTCTCCTCATGCCCAACCCAACCCTCCCCTGGCATCTTCCTGCCATTCCCTGGGGTCCTGTCCTTGGGCACCAGAGAGAAGAGCTCAGCGCCTGCTCCTCCTCCTCCCCTGGTGAGGAAGCAGTGAAGGGCGATGAGGTCCCCCCTCGCTCTCCTCCAGCTGAACAGACCCAGTGCCTTCAGCCACTCTTCATACGGCTTCTCCTCTAAACTCTTCACCAACCTTGTGGACTCCTCTGGACAGTCCCCAGTGGCTTTAGATCCTTTTTCTACAGTGGCACCTGAAACTGCACACAGCACTCGGGGTGGGGCCGCACCAGTGCAGAGCAGAGCGGGACAATCCCTTCCGTTGACCAGTGAGGGAGGGAACTTGAAAGGATACGAAATCAGAGAAGAAACCAGAGTGAGGAGCACAGTCCCTTGGCGGGGAACTTGTGCTGGGTCGCTGGTGAGATGGGAGGTGGTGGGAGAATTGTTAGCTTGGTGGCATCTCACTGGTGAGACGGCAGGTGTGCAGTGCACGAGCTGAAGAAGAGGGACGTGAAAGAGCTCTTTTGGAGGTGGATTAGAAGGGAATGTAGAGAAAATGAGATTAGGTCTGATTTTGGGTTGGATGTGAGGAGAAGGGCACACTCGAGTTGGCAGTGATGCCTTGACTCATGAGATGTGGTAGCAGTAGCTGGTATGATGGAGCAGAGAGGCATCAGGGAAGGTCTGGCACGGAAAAGGTAATTCTTAGCTTTCTTTGGCCAGGTTGAACTTGAAATCGTTCTCCTTGTAGGAGAAGATATCGGCTGGGTTAGTTGAAGAGGAAAAGTTGAGTCATTGGCACATGGTTTCTTACAGGTACCTTCAGTGAAGGAAAAGCAGTTCACACGTGAGCTTTTTAACTCAAAGAGACTTCATAAGCGTCTCCTATTTATGCTTCCAGTTGAGTTCTGGGCCTGCAGGTTTGTCTCCGGCAGATGTAGACGTGGTATTGGCTCAAGGACAGCTCTTTGCCCTCAATTCCCCTGCCTCACTGTGCTAATTCCGCTCTCTTAATCACCTTAGAGTCAATTTAAGATGCTTTGTGCCAATGGACACGTATGTCAGTCGCCGTTAAAAGACACCTTTGCTCTTTCTGCACCAGGATTGCAGCTGGGGCTGGAAGAGGTGACCTGCCCTTTGCCTCTGATGACCTTTCCCTTTGTCAGGCCACCTGCTGAGCGCCAGCTGACAAGAGTGATAAGGGACGAAGGTTCAAACCGGTGACAGCGCAGGCTTGACAAACAAGGTCCTAGGGGGAATTGCAGCGGCATCTAGAGGTCCCATGAGTGGATGAAAGGTGAGCTTTGGCGCAGGTGAAATGCTAGGAGCACCCCAAAAGCCTGACAGCTCTGGCTGGCGTTGAGCCTAAAGACACTTCTACATTAGGAACGCTAACAGAGGGGACGTGAGGACCAAATCCTGTTCATCTAGCACTGAAATAATGTGCTCGGGGTGCCTCATGTTTAACCACCTGATAAGGTTGTCTTTCTACCCTCCACTCTTCTGGTCAGACCATTGCGTTCCCATGGGTTCGGTGATACCTCACTCCTGGTTTGCAAAGGAACTCCCGGTGTGACAACTAACTTAGACACATCAAACACTACAAGGAGCTGTTTGAGATCCTCAGGGAGCCTGTGAAGATTTGGGAGTCTTCCTGTGTTTCCAAATGTGTCCTCAAATCATAGATTCATAGAATGGTTTGGTTGGAAAAGACCTTTGAGATCATCAAGTCCAACTGTACCTGTCCACTGCTAAACAATATTCCTGAGCACCTCATCTGCCTGTCTTTTAAACCCCTCCAGGGATGGCGACTCCACCCCCTCCCTGGGCAGCTGTGCCAGTGCCCGACCACCCTTTCAGGGAAGAAACTTTTCCTGATGTCTAATCTGAACCTGCCCTGGTGCAACTTGAGGCCGTTTCCTCATGTCCTATCACTGTCACTTGGGAGAAGAGCCCAGCACCCATGTCACTACAACCTTCTTTCGGGCAGTTGTAGGTGGTGATGAGGTCTCCCCTCAGCCTCCTTTTCTCCAGGCTAAACACCCCCAGGTCCCTCAGTGGCTCCTTACAACCCCTGTTCTCCAGCCCCTTCCCCAGCTCTGGTCCCTTCTCTGGACGCGCTCCAGCCCCTCAAGGTCCTTCTTGGAGTGAGGGGCCCAAAACTGACCCCAGGATTGGAGGTGCGGCCTCACCAATGTTTTGGCTTGGGCTGGTGCTGCTGGGTCCATGACTGAGTGATGGAATAGAACGTGGCTCCTTTTCTGTTTAGAGGTGGTTACAGAGATGTTGTAGAAAGGAAATTGCTCCTTCATCTCGGTCCCCTGGGCTGCGTGCGATGCATTTGTGCATCACAGAGCGGGCTGACGCAACCGCTCTTTGCTTTTCTTTTATGGATTTTCAACCACGCAGACAGAAATGCTCATGGAGTCACAGAATGGTTTGGAAGGGACCTTTAAGGACCACCTACTTCCTGCCTTGCCCAAGGTGAGAAGCAGAATCTTAGGCTGCAACATTCAAGCCCAGACCTTTTGTTAGCAGCTAAATTGTTGATTTTTTGCAGATGTGAGAGGAGTCACCATGTTGGAAAGAGGCGCTGCAAACCAAACACTGGAGCTTGAAGGTCATCCTGGTGATGCCTTGCCCCCCCTGCAATGTTGGATTCCATTTCAGTTACAAATCTTGACCCAATCAGATGTTTGATTTTAGCATTTTGTGAGCTTCAGCGTGACTGGGAGACAAGAATGGGCAAGGGATTGTAATTGGTATTGGCAGCAGCACCTTCATTTGTGTTCACACTTTATTTCCCACCCCACTGGGTGAAGAACAGGTGTTGCTGCTTAGGTCCATTGCAAGTCATGAGTACGGCCTCAAGGTCTGTTGACGTGCAAAAGGAGATAATTTCAACTCACAGGGATTGATCCGGAGATGCTTATAGGACCAGGCAGCTGGACTGGTTCCAGCTGAGTAACCAACAGCATCTTCTGCAGACTCAGAAACCAAATTATCAGCCTTTATCCGGCATCTGTGAGCAAGGATTTTTAATTTTTTTTTTTTAAAATATAGATTTTCTCGACTGATTCTAACGGTGATATCATCAGTCTGATTTGTCTGCTAAGTGTGTTCTTTTGGTCCCACCTGATCCTTTTATACCTTCACAGGTGGTGACTCCAAACACCACTCACAGATCTGTTCATAGAGCACTTGGTGTTAGAAGGGACCTCAAAGCCCACCCAGTGCCACCCCCTGCCATGGGCAGGGACACCTCCCACTGGATCAGGGGGCTCCAAGCCCCATCCAACCTGGCCTGGAACACCTCCAGGGATGGGGCAGCCACCGCTGCTCTGGGCAACCTGGGCCAGGGCCTCCCACCCTCACTGTGAAGAATTTCTTCCTCATGTCTAATCTAAATCTCCCCCTTCCAGTTTAAAGCTGTTCCCCCTCATCCATCACTCCAGGCCCTTGGAAAAAGCCCCTCCCCAGCTTTCCTGGAGCCCCTTTCAGCACTGGGAGCTGCTCTGAGGTCTCCCCAGAGCCTTCTCCTCTCCAGGCTGAACAACCCCAGCTCTCCCAGCCTGGCCTCACAGCAGAGGGGCTCCAGCCCTGAAATCATCTCCGTGGCCTCCTCTGGACTCTCTCCAACAGAGCAGAGGTGCTGCTTCACTAGGTGGGGGATGCTTTCCTAATCTGGGACGTTGTTTGGCACAGAAGGGACCTGAAGCAATTTCTGAGGCTGCTGTATGGGCTTCTGGTGAAAGGGCAGTGAAATGGGCTGACACGAAACCCATGAAGCTTCCCAATGAAGTAGATTGGTTTGGGCTGGACCCCAAGACACTCAGGTAGGTTTTGTAATTTGTAATTGTGCTGGTCATTGTGAAAATAAGGGGAAAATCAGAGGAGAGAAAGTTCCTGTGTTTTATATAAAATGAGTCACGGCTTAATGGAAGAGAGGTGCGCAGATCTGAGTGCAAGATAATCACATTAAAGGAATCAGACAAGTAAAGCAGCCGCACCCTAGGATGTGTGCAACCACAAGCAATTACTGTGATTGCCCTTCTCATTGTCATATACAAATTCAGCACCTGGCCATCAACTGCTTATCTGTCTAATCGGGCTAAGAACGATGCTTCAGGCAAGGGTGGTGCTTCTACGGGAGGTTCCTCCTCCTCCATGCTTTCCCCCACTCATTCCTGAGAGTGTTGTATTTCTGTTGAGCCTCCCTTGGCTTCTTTGGCTTGGCCTGAGGACCCTGTGCTTGGCACTCAAACATCAGTCGTTAGCAGTGCCCAATCCCTGGAAGCGTTCCAGGTCAGGCTGGAGGAGGCTCTGAGGAACCGGATTTGGTTGAAGACGTCCCTGCTCACTGCAAGGAGGTTGGACTGGATGACCAATAAGGGTCCCTTCCGACCCAAACCATTCTAAGAAAACGTTATCATTTACACCAGTGGAACTCGTATTTGCAACCAAGCAACCTCCACGGGAGTGAGATAGCACCTTGTCCCCAGGTACAGGTACAGCCTGAGAATAACATCTTTGTCTCAGGACCAGTTGTAGCAGGGTGTTGTCATCCATGTTAGCATCTTGAGCATCATAGAAGGATAGAATGCTTTGGGTTAGAAGGGACGTTTACAGGTCACCCTGTCCACCCCCCCCTGCAGGAGCAGGGGCATCTCCAACCACGTTATGTTGCTCAGAGCCCCATCCAACCTGACCTGGAATGTTTCCAGGGGTGGGGCCTCCACCGCCTCCCCAGGCAACCTGGGCCAGTGTTTCACCATCCTCATTGTGACAAATTTTCTTCCTTCTATCCAGTCTAAATCTCCCCTCCCTTAGTAAAATCATTACTCCTTGTCCTGTCACAACAGGCCTTGCTAAAAAGTCTCTTCCCAGCTTCCCCAGAGCCCCTTTCAGCACTGGGAGCTGCTCTGAGGTCTCCCCAGAGCTCTGGATCAGGGAGGGCAGGGATGGGGTGAGAGGAACTGTTTTGAGCTGCAAGAGGGGAGATTGAGATGAGATCTCAGGGAGAAATGTTCTCCTGTGAGGGTGGGGAGGCCCTGGCCCAGGTTGCCCAGAGCAGTGGTGGCTGCCCCATCCCTGGAGGTGTTCCAGGCCAGGTTGGATGGGGCTTGGAGCCCCCTGACCCAGTGGGAGGTGTCCCTGCCCGTGGCAGGGGTGGGACTCGGTGGGCTTTGGGTTCTCTTCCAACCCAAACCATTCTTTGATATTTATGTGTAATTACGATAAATGCGGAGTCATTCCTTGCACCTTCTGCGCGTGCTCTGAGGGGTCTTTAGGGGTGCCTGGAGGTTGTTTACCCCCCAAATTGTCATCTCTTCCCATTCTCCTCCCAGTTATTGGCAATGTCTCTGAACAGCTAAACAAACTTTGATCCCCTACCACTACAATTACAAAAGATAATCATTAACCGGGACCCGTCTGGTGTGAGTCTCCTCTCTGTCTGATGATCCTAAGATATATTTTTAAGATATTGAAAATATCAGGGGCTTTTACCACCCGTTTGTCTCCCTGGGGTGCTTAGGAAAGGCATCCTGATTCAGAGCAAAGCTGCAACCCAGTGACTTGAGAAGGCTTTGAATCCAATGCCTGATTACCAAGGAGTTCATTCTCTCCCTGATTCTAGAAAAGGCATTGATTGAAGGTAAAAAGTTGGGATATCTTAATTTTATGGTTGGGGATTATGTAGCTGTCTACACACAGCACTTGTTACCAAGAAAGTCAACTTATCAGAGGGGTTTAAGGAGAGATTGGATGAGGCACTCAGTACCATGGTGTAGTCGACAAGTAGGAGTAGATGTAGGTGTTGGGTCATAGGTTGGACTCGATGATCTCAGAGGTCTTTTCCCACCTTGTGATACTGTGTGTGTGACCCATAATCATCAAACTTGCCCCACGGTATTTTAAGAAGCAACCATAATTTTCCATGTACGTCAGGAGCCTTTGGATCATCGACTCGGATCCCAGAAAGGAGGGGTTTCTGCTTTTCATCTTGCTGGTCATTGCTGGGTGTTTGTGGTTTGGTTTTGCTGAATGCGGTTTAGGAGTTGTGTCTCTTGCCAAGAGCTTTTCTGTCTCTGTTCCCATTTCCAGTGCCTCGCAGAGAAGGGCCTGGGGGTGTTGGTTGACAGTGGTTGAACAGGAGCCAGCAGTGGCCCAGGTGGCCAAGAGGGCCACCAGCATCCTGGCTTGGCTCAGCCATGGGGTGGGAAGGGATCGTCCCACTGGACTGGGTGCTAGGGAGCCTGCACCTCCAATCTTGGGGTCAGTTTTGGGCTCCTCACTCCAAGAAGGACCTTGAGGGGCTGGAGCGCGTCCAGAGAAGGGACCGGAGCTGGGGAAGGGGCTGGAGAACAGGGGTTCTGAGGGCCCTGGGGCTGTTCATCCTGGAGAAGAGAAGGCTGAGGGGAGACCTCATTGCTCTCTGCAGCTCTGGAAAGGAGGTTGTGACGGGGTGGGTGCTGGGCTCTGCTCCCAGGTGACAGGATGAGAAGAAATGACCTCAAGTTGCACCAAGGGGAGGCTGAGATTGGATAAGAGAAATAATTTCTTCACTGAAGGGATTCTCAGGCACTGGCAGAGGTTCCCCAGGGAAGTGGCTGAGTCTCCATCCCTGGAAGTATTTAAAAGATGGCTGGACGAGGTGCTCAGGGATCTGGTTTAGCAGTGGACAGGTACGGTTGGATTTGATGATCTCAAATATCTTTTCCAACCAAACAATTCTATCATTGTATGACCAGCAAGCAAAAACTTCTGTTCATAAATGAGACCTTTCTGTAATTATCTCTTTCTCTCTGCCTTATTCATAAGCAAGAGGCTGAGGCATCATAAACTTCATGCTGTTTGAGAGGCTTCTTACCACCTTTCTGCAAAGACTCTGTAGCATCTTAGTAATTTTTGTTCTTTTTTTCTACTTTTGGTGTTATTTTTTTTCTACTTTTTGTGTTTTCATTTTTTAAATTTTTTCCTTCTGTTTTTTTTCCCTTTTTTTGTTTTTCTTTTCCCTCCTTTCCTCCCTTATCCCCTATTCTTCCACCCTTTCCCCCCTCCTTTTTCCTCCTTTCCCCTTCTTCTTTTTCCCTCCTTCTTTTTTTTGTCTTCCTTTTTTTTTTTTTGCCTAGTCAGAATTCTGCAAAACGTTCTTTGTGTGTCGTCCTGACCCTTCCTGGCTGAGCTCCTGGCTTAGATGGCGACTCCAGCTGAATCACTGGATTCCTGTGGTGGCTGGGCATGACGATGCTTCTAAAAACACGCTTCCAGTAGAAAGTGACTCCAGATCGTTAACCAACTGACGTCTGGGGATCACGGAGGATCTTAACATCTTCCTGAAGGTGAGGAATAACATCTTGATTCAGACCTTGAATGGACGTGGTGTGCAGTGTTTCTTACCACCACGCTACGCCAAGAAAAACCACGTTAATTAGATCTGTCCCAGGTTGCTGTTAGTGTTGCCTTGGGGGAGTGATTCACCTCCCGCCTTGCTTTTGAATTCTGGAATTTTGTTAATTCCTTGGTGCTATTTATAACATGGTTTTCAAATGGATGATGATTTTCTGTCTGGAAATGTGAATTAAATATTTGCCTTATGAGAGGCAGCTTCACCTATACCCTACAGCGCAGGAACTGCAAGAGAGCCAGGAGAGAGGGACAGTGTGAGCAGGACATGCTATGGAAATGTTTCTGTATTACATTTGAGGAATTCATAGAATTGTTAAGGTTGGAAAAGACCTCTGAGCTCATCCAGTCCAACCATCAGCTCAACCCCACCGTGCCTGCTAAACCCTGTCCTGTAGTGCCACAACCACGCACTTTTTGAACCCCTCCAGGGATGGAGATTCCACCAGTGCCCTGGGCAGCCTCTGCCAGGGCTTCACCACTCTTTTGGTAAAGAAATGTTTCCTGGTATCCAATCTAAACCTCCACTGCTACAACTTGAGGTCACTTCCTCTCATCTTATCACTTGTGACCTGGGAGAAGAGCCCAGCACCCACCTCACCACAACCTCCTTTCAGGTAGTTGTAGAGATTTTTAAAACATATGATGATATGACATAACCCCAGCACAAATGCTGAACTAAAAATTGTGTTTCTTCAGAGGCCGAGCTTGTCATGGACTTTTCTGAACCGAATGCGGACAACCTGATCCAGTGGGAGGTGTCCCTGTCCGTTGCAGGGGGTGGCACTGGATGGGCTTTGAGGTCCCTTCCAACCCAACCCATTCCATGTTTATGTGAAAACCCTGTGGCAAGGATGGAACTCTGTGACAGCGAACCTTCTTCCATTATTTGGGTAAAAACTACGCAAGAGCAGCAGGAACGTATTTCTCCCCATGTCAACGTTGCACACCGGGTATGGTGTGACGGTTGCCCCGGACATGTGGATTTGGGTCATTGCAGAGTAATTAAAAAAAGCTTTATGTTTTTTCTTGCCTATCACTAATCTCTATTTTGGAGGCCATTAAAGTAGCTTAAAATAGAGCTGGAACTGATAAGCTCGATACCTGGCATGTGAATATTTAACATAAGAATATTCGGTGTATTTCACGCTGATTTCATTCCTTACCATCCATATGCTAATTCCAAGGGAGAGAGGGAATTGAAAAGGCTTAATTTTCAACTTGCCCGTGGAAAATCTAGTCTGTCACAACTTACTGACACCTAAAGTCAAATAAATCAAAGAAAAAACCCACTACCCAGCCACTTATACTGCTTGGTTCACAGGGGCAGTGTGTTTCCCACGTTCCCAGCTGAAGGATGAGCTGAACTTTGGATAAGCTGAGCCTAAGCTTGTGGAGGATGAAACCTGGCTAACTTGCCACAACTGTTGTCCATGGATTCCCACCAGAGGTACAAGCCCTGTGTAAAAGCAGAGAGGGTTTTAGGATGGCTGTGAGATGTGGCTGGAGTGCAGGCGTCTTAATTCAGTCCATGAACTCAGAAGTATCAGGGCCTTGTTCCTCTCCAAGCCGTGTTGCATTGGCATGCTCAGAGGTCCAAGCCATTGGCATGCTCAGAGATCCAAGCCATGTTGTCCATGTTGTGTTGGGATGCTCAGAGGTCCAAGCTGGGTTGTGTTGTTGGGATGCTCAGAGGTCCAAGCTGGGTTACGTTGTTGGGATGCTCAGAGGTCCAAGCTGGGTCGCGTTGGGATGCTCAGAGGTCCAAGCCATGTTGTCCATGTTGTGTTGGGATGCTCAGAGGTCCAAGCTGGGTTGTGCTGGGATGCTCAGAGGTCCAAGCTGGGTTGCGTTGTTGGGATGCTCAGAGGTCCAAGCCATGTTGTCCATGTTGTGTTGGGATGCTCAGAGGTCCAAGCTGGGTTGTGTTGTTGGGATGCTCAGAGGTCCAAGCTGGGTCGCGTTGGGATGCTCAGAGGTCCAAGCCATGTTGTCCATGTTGTGTTGGGATGCTCAGAGGTCCAAGCTGGGTTGTGTTGGGATGCTTAAAGGTTCCAGCCACGTTGCGCAGGGGTACTCAGAGGTTCTGGGAACAGTTGCACTCTTCCAGGGAAGAAAGCCAGGTGATATATCAATTTGTAACAGTTCACCTTCACATAAGAGCGCTCTGTGTTTGTATTAGGGGAATGTGTTTATTCTAGGGTCAGATAAAAATCCTAATACCGGGTCAAGGTACTGTCATTTTCTAGTTTGAGTTCTATGCTTCTCTGTGTAGAATGAGTTTACCTATGAAGCAATTCACGTGTACTCTGGAAAACCGTATTATTGATTTAAGCGAAGAGATAACCACAGATTGGCCTTCCTGACTATCGTTTTGTCGCCTGACCTAGGACAGCCTATGAACTTCCTACTCACAGCCTCCATCCGTAGCTGTGCGCTCCTGTCTCCTGGTGCTGTTCATATGGGTTTGCTTGCTACAATAGTCTCACAGTTTACTGGTGCTGTTGACCTAAAGCCCATGGATGGTGTTGACCTAAAACCCACTGAAGCATTGGATTAAAGCGTTGGTTAGAAAAGCCACTGCAGGCTGCTTCCCATACCTCAAGATGACCCAAGAACAGGCAGAAACTTGAATTTTACACAAATTATAAGAAGATTCTAAGTATGTTTTCACATCAGTTTTGTTCTCAACTACCTCCTCGAATGGTCTGGAAACTGAGTTTGAATGGCCAGGCAAATCTTTTTACAGGAAGATCTCCTTTTCTTTGATTCTTGCTCTCAAGATGAGTTGTTCCTGAACTGCGTGAAGGCTGATAAAGCAATCTATCTATGCTATTAAAAGATCTATGCTATAAAAATCAATGCTATAAAAGTAATTTCACCTTGTGAAGTGGAAAAACGACTTTAAAATTACTATATAAAAAATATAAAAAAAACCTCCATAAAACCCCCACGTGATTAGGAAAAACATAATCAGCAAGTCTGATCTCAAATCCGTTTCTAGAGTTTTGCTTCCACAGTTTTCTTAAAGTTCTTGCTCTGGGATCTGATTTTGAGCTGACAGGAAGAGCAATTACAAGATTGAAGCTGAAATTCAGACTTGAATCACCCTTTATGCCAAATCCTACCCTGACCCTTTAAGAATTTGGAATTTGAGCGTATGCTCTTGGTCTCAAACCCAGACTTGGACGCTGTCATTCACGCTCTAGAAATGTCCTAGCTGGCTTAGTTGACTTCTCCATGCTACCCACTAGTGGGTTTGTATTGCAGAAGGTGCTCCAAGAGGAAACAGATTATTTGAGCATCGCAGTGACTCTGGATGCGACTGGAAAAACCACATAAAGCATTTTTTATGGTCAACAAATAGTTAGGATTTTATTGAGCAGTAGAGTACACAAGAAAAAAAACGTTCTTTTTGAGTTACTGAAATATTTCTTTTTTTAAAGGAAATAATCCGTAGATGTCCTATCAGGAATGTGGATTTGAAGTTTTAACAACTCCTAGAAGACATTTGAAATGTTAGGGTTTTGTTAGGAAGGCTTTCTTAGGAAAGCCTCGACTAGAAGTGACCATGGCAAGGACACGGCAGCTCGTTATGGAAAGAAAAGGATGTCTTTGCTCTAAGATCCAGCCGGAGTGATCAGCCCCTGTAGCAAGGAGTGGTGGTGCCTGGAGATGCGTCCTGATGTGGCTCTGCTGGGGCTTTGAGGCTCTCAAGCCCCGTTTCAATAAGTAGCTGGAATCTTAGATCCCTCAAATCCATGCTTATAGGAAAACGATCTCAATGCAAGCGCCCTAATTCCCATTGTGCCTCTGCCTGGAAACGCGGAGTTAGGTTTCATGTTACTTCACGACGCTGGCGCAGACCCATGGCTTTCCGTGGAGTCGATTTTTGAAGGTCTAAGCCACAGCTTTAAGCTGCTTTACCCAGAGTGCAGGAGAAGTACGTGCTTTGCTGCTGAAGGGCACGGGGTGTGTTCCCCCCGTAGG
The DNA here is from genome assembly GCA_033558235.1 of Neomorphus geoffroyi. Classification (NCBI taxonomy): domain Eukaryota; kingdom Metazoa; phylum Chordata; class Aves; order Cuculiformes; family Neomorphidae; genus Neomorphus; species Neomorphus geoffroyi. The sequence continues at coordinate 21,940,018 of JAUMJM010000033.1, read as the reverse complement.
TCCCTGCTTTCAGAGCTGGGGGAGGGCGAGCTCAACGCAAGCTCCACCTCGCCACGATGCTGCCAGCCTCTGCCACCACCTTCAAACCTGCGCTCTGCCCTCTCTTGCCTCCAGCACAGGCTGTTCTCCAGGGAGACACCCGCTATGAATGGCAGAACGAGGGGCACCAGACTTTAAATTGCTTTTTCCTCTCTCCCCACCCCTTTGTAATTTTTCTCCTCATCCTGTTCCTTCCCACATTTCCCCCATCTCTGTGCTTCTCCCAAAACACGTGTCCATCTCTCTCCTTCTCGGAGACATCTCTTGCCTCTGCTACACTTGCTTCAGTCAATGCCTTTCCCTGCCTTTGGCCATCCTGGTCGTCCAGCTTCCACTCCAATCCCTGCTAAAAAGTGACTGAAGAGAAGCAAACCCAGGCCTTTCCTGCCTATTGTTTCATCATCTGCCCTGAAACAAACTCTGTGTTTCCACCTCGTGGCCTCTCTCCGTTGCCAAGTGCTCATGAAGCCAGTGATGTGGCTTAGCTGGGTTAAATAAACCCTGGCGGGCTTCCAGCACGTTTTATAGATTTTTCTTTTTGTGTGCTTGTGTCTCATTATAGAGCAAATGAATGACTTTTATCAAGAGAGAAAGCATACAAGGTTTCACCTCATTATTTTCCGAGAAACCAGTTAGTTAAGGTCCTCGGGAAGCCGGGTAAAACTGTATTTAAATATCTACGTTTGACCCATTCTGGTGGCTCATTGTAACCTGCAAAGGGATGCTCGTCTGTCATTGATGGCTGCGTTTTGCTCAGGCTGGAGACAAAGCCAAGCAAGGTCACGTGAACTTTACATCCACCCAAGGGTGCAGTTTGACTGAAACTTCTGGAACATCTCCCGTAAACCTAATTGCACTTTAGCACTGCTTCATATTAAAACAAAGCTGACTGCTCCAGACTTCCAGGGCTCTTTAGCAGGAATCTGTTAGACCGGCTCCAGTTAAAGGATGGAGAACTGATCCATCAAGGCACATATAAACCAGCTTGAATTCCAAGATAGAGGGCTGGGATTTTTTTTTGGAGGGAGGGGGGGAAAAAATTATATGGGTCAGAGAGGCTTTGCCTGCAAAAGTAACCAACATCTTATTGCCACCAGACAAGCTTTTTGCACATAGAAGTATGATGAATAAGAGAAATACACTGCTAGTTACAAAGGCTTGGTGACCTACTCTTTGCAACCAGACCCTTTTATCTTGCGCTAACCAGGACACCACCACTTTGGAAATCGGTTCTGGCTACAACATTGCACAGGTTTTATTTCTGCGTTTGAGCAGCTGAATATTTTTCATGAAAAGGGAGGGGTTTTCGAGAGTCTGAATGAAGCGAGGAGCGGGGGAAGTATCCAGATCTCTCCTGTTGCCCCATTTCTTCCCTTTGGTATCTTCTGCTAACGTCTTGAGGGAGAAAAATTGCTCGTTTGCCTAAGAGGTGGTCTTTTCTTCTGCAGATCCTTGCAGCATGGTTGCTCTCCTTGAGTGTTTGGAGGTCTTTCAGCCATCATGAGTAGTAGGTTGCTGTCTCCAAGGCCAGGCTGTTGTTTTGGAGGTGCTTTGGGTCTGGAGCAGAACAACAGTCCTTCCAGTAGGCTGGTCAGTGGCAAAAAGGAAGCCAAGCCGCTAAAGCAGGACTATTTACCTAGGCTGAGCTACCTGTATTCTGCAGTTTCTCTAGGTGTTAAAAAACAGTTTCCCAAGAGGAAAAAAGAGAGAGAGAAAAGGGAGGCGGCGTTAAGGGGGAAGAGGCATCCGTGCTGGGAAAATATTTGCTCTGGGAATAAGAACTGGAGGGATGGAAAAAAATACGAACTGTCAGAAAAGTAAGATGAATATTTAAAAGATTGTACTGCTGATGCTTGTGTGTGCTTGTGGTCAGCCTTGCTGGAGCAGAGACAGTGAGGTACATTCAAGGAGTCAGAAAGAGATGCACAGGTTAAGGCAGTCTTTACAATATCAGCCACAACCCCAGGCTAGCCTGGTAGTGCCTGTCTGGGAAATTACAGCACCCCGGAGGATGTTATTGTTTATGTTATTAGAAATCACCTATAAAATTGGCTCAAAGTCTGTTTGGGCTTCAGACACCCCGGAGACAGCAGCTTTTCATCCTGACTGTTCCGGGGGATATTCAGGTGGTGTTATCTTAGAGGTGGGCAAGAACACGAGAATGAGCCCTTTACAGACCGTAAGTATCACTATATAGTCCTGCCTAGGAATCTGTAGGCAATAAACATTCTCATTTACTCTTTGAAGAGGGCAGGGGGTGGTAGAATACATTTCGAGGTGGCTGCTCACGGTCCTGGAGTTGTCTCTGTGCCTGAAGGACCTTGTGGGTTTTGTGGGACTCTATGAGTGTCCAAGGATTTAAATAGAGAGGCTCCGGGAGCTGAGCAAAGTAACGAGGCGTGCAAAGTCACCGCCTGATAACGCGAGTATCCCTGCTGGGTGTTTCGAGCCAGCAACGAGACTGCTTTTGAAACCACAGCCCTTTATCACAAACCCAAGGGTCTCTTCGGTTGTGTTACCACTGGATGGAAAGCCCTTGATTTAGTTGGGGTCGGGTTGCCTGTTACAGAAGCACCTGGAAGCTGTTCAACCACATCTCCCGATAAGCCATGAACGGATTTCGCTAATTAGGTGTTGGGCAGAAAAATAAAGAGTTTTAGACAACTTGCAAGAGGTTTCATATCACCAGCACAGCGTGGTCAGTTCTGTTTTCATCTGCCTCCCTAAAGGGACCGGGGGGGGGGGGGGCAAATCAAACATCTGAGCTGCTCCTCCTTTTGCAGGGAGAACTCATTTTCTTCACGGATTGTTCCCAAGAATAGGGTAAACGGTGCCATTGCTCTCGGCCTCTGTGAAGCAGAAAGAGGTTTGGTTTCTGCCAGGCGTGTGCAGACAGGCAGAACCGTGTGGTTTTGCAGCGCGCTGCCTAACTGCTCTGCTGAAAAGACCGTTTGTGGTTACGCTGGAGCACTCGAGCAATTAGTTAAGCTTTGCTTATGTGACTTGGTTTGGTCTTTTGCGTAATTTACTGACAATCACAACACCACGCCAGACCTGTTGCTCATTAAAGAGAAAATAAACCCTCTCCTAAAGGAGATATTCTGCTGTTTAAGCCCAAAGATCTCCCCCCAGACCCCTGGAAATAGAGGCTGGTGATAAAAATACAGCTATGTTAACCCTGCTGAGAGGTGGTTAGACGTTAGTTGTGCAGGGTCAGTATCACAGCTTTTACTAAAGTGATGCTAGGATTAGAAAAGGAAAGGAGGGAGAGAAAGGAGGGAGCTGAAAGGACGGGGCTGAAAGCCCCATCACGGCACGGTCCCCATGGGGTGTGATTCCTGCAGGCAGAGCTGATGGGCATCGCAGCCCACCTGAGCTCCCCGTTGTGACGGGCATCGTGGACCATGTTATTTTTTCCTTGATAACAAAATGTGTTGCGTTCCTCTTTTACACAAATTTGGGAAAGAGGAAAAAGCTGACTGGGGTGTCCTTGCATTCTACATACTCACTGAAGCCTACGAAGTCTTTCGTGTCTGTGAATCGGGGAATTGTGGGGTTTAGGCAGAACTAGAATGAATCTTGTGATGAGAAGCTCAAGGTCGGATATTAATGCCCTTTTTTTAAACACTGCTCCTCTCCCTCCTCTCCCAACCTTCCATTTTAGGCAATACTGGCATTGCTTTTCATCCTCTGAAGCACATTTTAAATGTGTCTGGATTAAACAGGTTGCCTGAGCCCCGTACCAGTAGCAGTTCACAAGACAGGACCCCCCCCTCCAACTGTGCACGTAGCTACAGACCGAAATCCGAGAGTAAACGACGCACGTGTGATTTCCCCCCCGCGCACCCCCCCTCCCTCCCTGGCACTCACACCTCCCCGTTAAGACTCATGTTCACTTATGGAGGTAAGCATCCAGCCATAGATCTCCAGACTTCTTTAGAGACCTGCGGAAAGAAAACAAAGAGGAGTTTGTTTGGCACCTGACTCTTCCCTCTGCCATTTGTGGTTTTTACTGAATTTAAATATGAAGCCTCAGGATGCAGCAACGCACAGAGAAGCTGTGGCTGCCCCATCCTTGGAGGTGCTCAAGGCCAGGTTGGATGGGGCTTGGAGCCCCCTGATCCAGTGGGAGGTGTCCCTGCCCATGGCAGGGGGTGGCACTGGATGGGCTTTGAGGTCCCTTCCAACCCAAACCGTTCTGACTCTATGACACTGAATATTGTTCCCCAGTACAGCACTTCTAGCAAGAAGAGCTACCTATTTTGCTCTTTAGACCCTAAAAGTGACCAGTCTGAGCCTCCTCACCTGGGTAATCTGTATTCCCTATGGCCATGAACAATAAGCGGAGAAGAACTGCCTAGGCTCACCGCGTTGCACCGCTGAAGGTGTTTCCACACCTTCCCCCAGGAATTCTCACGCGGAATTTCCCATCTCCACCAGCTCCGCAAATATTATGTGACAGATCTGAGCTGGTTTGAGCCCAAAAGTCTTCCAACAATCTGAATGCAGTCTGAAAGCTGGAAATGGAGCTTGATATGATTTACAGGAGATCCATCTATCGGGAGAGTAAGTAACAGCTGAGATGTTTTGTGAGGAGGACATGGGCACTGTGTGATGGGAAGGCAGTTTCAGTGTTGCGTGTGTTTTCGATGCGAAGTGGATGAGGGGACCAAAGGAGGCTTTAAACCAGCTTTCAGCCCTTCTGCAATTTGGGGCCAATCTGCTTTAATTTGCATTTGCTTAGAATGGTTTGAAAGTGGAGATCCCCGCACTGCAGGACGCTTCTCATGTTCTTTGTCATGAATTATTCCCCTTGGAGTAACTGAGACAGAAACATTAGCACAGAGTCTGCCTGACAAGGACTATTAGACTCCTCTGCTGGTAGGGAATGGCCCTTTGCTGCTGGCAGAGCTCAAATGGGAAACAGCACAGGCTGTAACCTGACTCATTCCCCTTTGATTCATCTCAGTTTGCATCCTGGAGATAGCAAGAATCCCCAGTTTTCAGAACAGCATTTTTAAAAAGGTATTATTAAATACAGCATGTTAAAAAGATCAGGTTAATGGCTTTAAATCAGAAGGGAGAAGATTTAGATTAGGAACAAATTCTTCACGATGAGGGTGGGGAGGCCCTGGCCCAGGTTGCCGAAAGCAGTGGTGGCTGCCCCATCCCTGGAGGTGTTCCAGGCCAGGTTGGATGGGGCTTGGAGCCCCCTGATCCAGTGGGAGGTGTCCCTGGGTTGGAACTGGATGGGCTTTGAGGTCCCTTCCAACCCAACCCATCCCATGGCTCTGTGATAGGTTAATACCCATCTAAATGCTCAGCAAGTACTTTGATGCTTGGGTAGAAGCGCTCTGGTTGCACAAGCTGCTCTGAGGGATAGTTGTCTCTTCCCCCATGAGGTAGTGAAGCAGCTTCCCAACTGTTGTCACCTGGCATTAGTCCATTAAATCCGTGGAGCTGTGTGACTTCTGCTGTGGGTCAGCGTTGCTGTAGGTGTTCCCTGGACCACGATAGGAGTGTTGTTGACCTAGTGACACCACATTACAACATAGCGGCACGCTATTTGAAGGGTCTACAGTGCCCTGGATTCTCTGTATTAGCAAAGATAGGTTGTTCACGTCGCAATGAATTGCAGCCTGCAAACGTTATTAAAAGGACCTTACCCAACAATGTCTACAAACGCCTTTCCAAGAGGCTTCTCTTCATATTGGACTCCATACTTGGCACATAATGACTTCACCAAAGGTTTCACCTTCCAGAAATTGTGCCGTGGCATCGTTGGAAACAGGCTTGAAGAGAGAAAGAGAAAACAAACCTGAGAAAACTCCAGAGACTCAACCCAAGGGATGAGCATCTCTCCCTGCCTCCTCCTTGGGGCTAATTATTAATGCCTTCTCCTCAAGCTGGACCAGCAGACAGGAGAGGCACAAAGAGCATCTATGCTTTACAGTCCTCTGTTTCAAGGAGGCTTGTGAACACTGAATAAATGGATTTCCCATTTCTGGAAGCTCACGGAATAATTTGGGATCACCTTGCCCTGTGCTGTTCAATGGAGGTTTCCTAAGAGACTCCCAAACCAGTCAGCTCTCTCCTAAATGCTGTTTCCCCTATATTTTGTGTTGTCAGTGGCAACAAACTTTCCATATGGCCCTGATTTTAATAGCTTTCCTGAAACCTGGTATCCAGCAGCGTACGCAGTCCCACTCTGCTGTCCCAAGCTATAAAACAGTGAAGTCAGGGAGAGGAGATTTCTGAAGGGGATGCTCCAGTTCAAGTAGTTCGCTTAGGATATGAGTCCATAGCCATGATAACTGGGAGATTCATACTCCTAATTTCCTCCCAGTGCTGAAAGGGGCTCCAGGGAAGCTGGGGAGGGGCTCTGGATCAGGGAGTGCAGGGACAGGACAATGGAGAATAGTTTTAAGCTGAAAGAGGGAAAATTGAAATGAGATCTTAGGGAGAAATGTTCTCCTGTGAGGGTGGGGAGGCCCTGGCCCAGGTTGCCCAGAGCAGTGGTGGCTGCCCCATCCCTGGAGGTGTTCCAGGCCAGGTTGGATGGGGCTTGGAGCCCCCTGACCCAGTGGGAGGTGTCCCTGCCCATGGCAGGGGGATGGCACTGGATGGGCTTTGAGGTCCCTTCCTACCCAAACCATTCCATGATTCTAATTAAACCCCAAATTATAAATGTAAGAGTGAGAGCTGAAGTATTTGGTAGCAAGTGAGACAGAAGCCGTGCCCGTCCTAGAAGCAGACTGTGGCCCCCATTAGTCCAGGACTCTTTCCTTGACATACAGCAGTGCTCCAAAGGTCCTGCCCCATCCCACACAAGTGCTTTGAGCAGCCTTTCCCTCCCCTCCAGTCCAGCGTTCTGACAACCTTGTTATGGCCAAATGGGGTCCATACTCACTGGTGCTCGATTTGAAAATTCAGGTGCCCGGTGAACCAGTCATTGAAAAAGGACTGCTCGATATTGCAAGTGGCTGCCACCTGTGACGGCGAGAAAGCAGCGGTGAACATCAGTGAGGTCCTACCCTGAAAGAGAACGAAGCTCCTCTTGCCTGTGGCAGGGGCTGGTACGTGTCTTGCCGCACTCCTGAGCTCTCAGAGTGCAGAAGATTGCTGTGCTGACATTGCTGGGCGCAGCGAGGGGAGCTTTAATCCTCCTCCAGAGGTTCCTGTCAACTGCTCTGCTGACCGTGTCTCCATGGGTAAAGAGGACAATGCAAGGAGGCGTTTTATGGACATTTGGTGACGAGCCATGTGTCAATATGAGCACAGACTGCTAAATCTCATCTTTCCCGTTGAAGATGAGGTGGTTAAGAACAGCACCAAGAAGGAAACCAGGGAAAACGCATGGAGACAGGAAGCCCATCCCATTTCACTATCGCCCGGTTTGCCTTAAGTGCAAATTCTGAATATTGTGGCAAGATGAGAAATATCGAACACGTTTACATTGAAATATGAACAGCTCCTCCTGCTCTTGATGATGGTGAAGTGAAGCAGTCTTGCTTAAAATCCTCTTACGCGCTGTAAGGGCTAAGCTGTGATTTCTAGCTAGTGACCACAGGAGATACACTCTCCTCACACCCCGCCTCCCCCAAGTGCATCATAAACCCCCATCAGTGCCAAAGAGGCTTACCACCTTCTCTCTGTCATGCAAACATTTTCTCTGTCCCTCCCAGCCAGCATCTCCCTCTTACAATCCCCCACCTCACGTCTCTCACTCCCAAGTTTGCAGATTCCAGTTGCATAAAATGCTTAAGCAAAACGTTAAGAACACTCCCATCACTTCAGCGAATCTATTCACGTGCTTAATTTAAGCCAAATGCTTGGGTTCTTTCCTGAGCAGTGCTTCAAGCACATGGAAATGCTTTCAGCGCTTTATTTTTAATGCTTTAGAGCTTTTAGGGTGAGAAATTAACTGCCAGACTTTGAAAGCTCACCTTTAAGGCTCCATTAATAACTGCAAATACTGATTATACTAATTAACAGATGAGATAATTTCTTCTCTCAGCTCAGTTTATACTAAATTCAAACAGCCAGGGTCAAATTCTCCTCTAGGTCTGAAGAGGACTTGGACCACTGTAAGTAAGAGGTATCCTCTCAGCAGGATGGGTTTGTCTGAACAGGCATTAAAAAGATGTAGAAAGCAGTTGGTTTTCATTTCAGTCCTTATTGCTGAAATATAAACTCCAAAAACCTACTGAGCTCTCTTCTTCAGCTTTGATTTTCATTGGCTTTCTTCTATTTGCTTCCGTGTGTTTGCCAACGTACACCACCCAGGAAAGCCAAACCATCCTTCTTGAACCTGGTACTCCTTTAAATCTGAAGGAAACTTTTGGATGTCAAATTCTAGAAGCTTGGAGTTCCATGTTTTGCCTCAGCATTGCTGCCTCTGGGGAGAACATCTTTATGGGAAGGGTCATGGACAGAGACCATGGAGCAGCACCTGGGGGTAGTGGTAACCCATCCACTCTCCCAGTAAATTTCAAACCCATTTTGGAGGCAGTCACGGGTATTTTTTCCCCTCCCGGTTACCTGAGAGCTAAGCCAGTCCCTGTGCTTCTCCCCATCAATTTCCATAGGAATGTGATTCATCTGGGTGACCCACACAAACCAGTGACTCTCCAGAAACCTTCAAAAGCAAACAAGGCAAAAAGTGTGACAATTTGTATTGTGGATTGGGATACGGGATAAATAGAGAGGGGTTCACAGGGAGCAACAGGAGATGCAACCTGTGAGGAAAGTAGTTCTGCAAGGTATTGAAGGAAATATGTCTCTATGGAAACCAGAGTGGATCACTTTGGTGATGGATTTCCCTCCCACCTCTGGGATTAACCTTCTTATGATTAAATACAAGCAAGACAACCTAGTGGGCTACTCCTCTTCCTCAGAAAAATCACCTCTCGTGCTGCCATTATGGTTAATAAAGATGATCCAACTCCTGAAAAAAACCCTCCAATCCTCAATTTAGAAATTCTCAGAACCGCTTTCATCTTTCCCATTGTTTACTGGATATACATTAATTTCGGATTCCACCTGCCCAGACATACGGTTTAGTAGTGGCCAGGTATGGTTGGGCTCAATGATCTCAAAGGTCTTTTCCAACTAAGCGTTTCTCTGATTCCCAGATACAGGTTGACAAGGCAGTTGTCCAGAAGCAACCTTGTCCGTGTCTTTAAGCTCGTCTTCTCTAAGAGCAGATCTGAATCCGCAGTTTTGCCTTTCTTCTTCCACTTTTAGCTTAATGAAAATACAGAAGTTTTGGAAATAATAGGTCAGCTGGAATAAGTTTTCCAGCTTGATTTCAGGCCAAAAAGGTTGCCTCTGCACTTACACAAATGTGTGTCTTTTGAATCTCCTGTTTCCTTTAGGCCCAAAGGGGTTTGAAACTTACTGGGAAGCACGTACGGTGCTCAGGAGGGCTCATAAATTCCCTGTCAGCTGGGAGGAGGGTGGCCTTGAGGGACTCTGAAAGGGTCCAGCCTCGACCAAATCGGAAAAAATGCATAAATGTAGCAGGGTCAGGCAACGTGTGGGAACAGAGAACCAGAAAAGAAAGGAGAATCCTGGTTGGACCATCACAAGGGCAGGGGAAGACGCGGAGCGCTAGAACCAGCTCTGCTGTGAGGAGGTCAGATTAGGAGGTGATAAAAGAGGAAAGTGAAGCAGAGGGGATAGGCAAGATAATGCACGGTGAGGTCAGTGACTGCAGAGAACCTCGGTAGGGAAGGCTTGCAGGGCACAGCGGAGCTGCAGCTTGGTTCATCTGGCACTGGAGGGAGGGGAGAGCAACAGGGAGACCCTTTATCTCCTACCTGACAAAAGTGAGGAGAGACAAGGATCCCAGAACGCCATAGAATGGGATGTATGTGATGAAGTAGCGCATGTAGTAGCTGATGGCCCAGGCTAGGTCCTAGGGGAAGAGAGAAGACATCATTTTGCCCGTCTCACCTGACCTGTCCTTGCTGGTGATGTTAGGGATGCTGTAATTAATACAGCAAAGCGCGATCCCTGCCCCCCGGCCTCCCTCCCTACTCGGGTGTGACTTCTCATGAGCCAACCAGACCCCATAAAGGTGGAGGGAATGTTTCACTCACCGCCCAGAACCTGCGCTTGATCATGGTCGAGATGATTTGGATTTGGAAATACACAGGGATGAGCAGCGGTGGGAAGACTGCAAAGCAAAGGGAAAGGTTTTGGCCATCAGAAGGGTGGAAATGGGTGTGACATGAGAGTGAGCAGTGATTTAGGATTGAATCTAGTGAGCCTGCCCAGCAGTGGTGAGAGAGATGGGGTGGTGGTTGCCTTTCTGTGAAGAAAGGAGGCTTTGCCTCACACCCATTCGTCTTGACTTATCAAAGAGCACGGGTTGGCAACGTGCATTTTTTCCCTGTGTCAAGGACCCACTCGTGGGTGGGAGGCTGGGATGTGACACCACGGAGCTTCTCACACCGGTTGACCCAGTCTCAGCTGTTTGCCTGGCTTTACACAACCGTGCTGGCCATGTTCAAGATGCTTGGATATCATTGAGAACACACTGAACTGATTTTGGGATCTGCAGAGGGGATGGCGTTCCTGAGGAAGGGAAGGATGAGTTGGGACATAAGGAGTTGCTCTGCTAAAGCAGTGAAAGGTGGAAAGGTCAAATGGCCTTCAGGGAAAAAGGACGAGGGGAGGGCAGATACTCACTGAGGAAGAAGTACTCATGCTGGTGGTTGTAAGGCAGATACTTCAGCTTCTTCTTGCCATACTGCAGGAAACAGAGGAGAAAGCTCAGGCTTGGATTAGGAGATTCATGTCAGAGAAGATTCTCTGTCACACTTCTTTATTGACTGGAGAGTTTGGACTACATTCTCACCACCAGGTAAAAAAGATTTTGGTATGGTTCAATATCTTGACCATGTAATTGTCTAGGTGTAAATTCCCTTCTAAAGCCTTCTGGCTTGACAGTCAGATAATTTCTATTTACTGATGGCATTTAAATGCATTTCTGCCCCTTCTGCCTGTGGCTGTGCTGAGAGCTGCCGTCTCCATCATCACCAATACTAACGTGGTAGGCATGAAGTCAGACCTTTGGCAAGTCACCACGCAGGACGCCAGTGCAAGACACCAATCCTTCCATGCAAAATGTGCCAACCGTTGATCCTTTTTGGCTTCGGCAGCCTTCAGCCCCCAGGGAGTCCTGCCATTAGCCAGGTCTTGGAAAATCTTACTTTACCAACAGTGGGAAAACTAGCGTGGTCCTTAGCTGTTACTATGGCAATTCACTCAGACAGGCTTAAATCTATAACGTTGTCTCGTTAGTTTGATATGTGAGTGACAGGAGTGCTGTCACTGAGAGCCTTTCCGCACCGATTCCTGTGTTATTATGGTCCACTTACAGAGAGCAGATGCAAAGAAGGTTCTCCAAACACAGGTCTGGACCTTGGATTGTTGCATTTTTGCAGATGCCTATTTCTTTTCAGTGAAAGGAGCGGTCCAGAGCACCCGGTCTCCTAACCTCATCTCCTCAGTGAAATATCTAAAGAGAAGTGTGGTTTTTGACCTCCAGGAGCGTTCACACAAGGAGTTAATGCATGGAGAATCTGCACTGTCGTGAGCTCACATTTTTGCTTCTACCATAGCAACCTCCCAAAGAAGGTAAGTCTTGTAGCACCAACAAATCAGCTACATCATTCACTCTGGTCTGAGCTCTGAAAATCTATGTGCTTAGCATCATCTGGAAAAGGTTTATACACAAATATGAAAGAGTATTGGGGCAGACTGATGCTTGCCTAACATTTCTGATATTTTATAGAGGGGAGATCAGTTTTTCCTTGTTGCTACAAATGTCTGCGTTCTTAGTTTATCCTTTAAGAGGTAGAACCATGGTTTGCTTTTAAACCCAGTTGTCAGGCACAAGATTTTCCAGTGGGTCATACTTACACATTTAAGAGTGATACCGATTTACATTGTCTAGATAATGGCTTTTTTATACCCCAGGAGAAGGCTTTCATTTTATATGTGTTTCATATATAAGTGTCCTTCTGCCTCTTGAACAGTCTGTGTGTGCAAGATAGTCTCTGTACGTGGCCATAAACCAGCGCGCATGTGGTGGGGTCACCATCCACGGAGGTGACATGGATGTGGCACTTTGGGACACGGTTTAGTAGCCAGAGTGGGGTTGGGCTGATGATTAGGACTTTTCCAACCTCAATGATTCTATACACGTGGCTGGAGTTACTCCCCCAACAATGTAAAAGCTGGCTGAGAAACCATTAACTTTTGATGTCGTATTCCCCCGTGCTACGCTTGCTGCAGTTGTTTCTTTGTAAGACCAAGGGTGGTACATGGTTTGTGTCCTTTGTGTAGGTTTTTATGCACCGGGCAGTAAATATTTCAGCTCTAGAAGGACAGATTGAATTAAAATGCCTTAACACAGCCCGTTATTTCACGTGTAGCATGTAAGGAAATAGTCGTAGGAGGTGAGTAATGCAGTTTACCCAACTGACTCACAGTAGGTCAGGATCTGACCCTCAAGTCTTTGTACAAAATGCTTTTGGCAGGGTTAGATGATGTCTGAAGATTTCTATAGTATAGGCTAGCCACAAGTGATTGCACCAGCAAAACTTTCCATACGCTTTCCTCTTTCAGCTCAGCCTTATACCTCACATCAACTCAAAATCTCCATAGATTTATCTCAAGTAGGAAAAAAAACAGTCCGCAAACCCCAACCAACCAAAACAAAACAGGAGGAAAATTCTGTGCTTGTGCAAGCAAGTAATGGCCCTTTAACTGCATGGCAAAGGCTCCAGTGGAGAGGACCTTGTCCAGGTTGTCTGGAGCACTGGTGAACAAAAACTAGAAGGCATTTTCTGTGGAAATGGAAGATCAGTTTTGAGATGTTCTTGATGAAGCACTCAAGAACACCATATTTTCCCCTTATGTTGATGTTTCAAGCCAGTAGGATGAAGTCCTCTTTAAACGTCTTCCCAATCCCATTTCACTGCTCTTCCCAAGCCATCCCAAAACACTTTTTCCTGTGGTCAATATAGGAAATGGATGGGGAATTATATGGCCAGTCTTGTGCTTCAGCCCAACATTTGTGAGGGTGAGACGGTGAAACTCCTGTCGGACAATGCGGACAGATGAAATCCCCGAATGAAGTGCTTCCTTTTTTAGCATTCCTGGAAGTCTCGACTGCGTAATTCATGTCTATGGGTACCAGCCAACTCCTGGGTTTGCCCAAGCATTCTCCAAAGCCCTTTAGGACAATAGTTTTCCACATTTCACCCACTTTGCCTTACCTCAACAGGCTGTGTATCTCCGAGGACAAAAATATGCAGCATGTTCACATCTGGGTCCTTCTGGAATATGTTTGGCTTGGCGTGGTGTTGGAAGTGACGATGGTTCCACCAGTTTGCAGAGGCACCCTGGGCAGATACAAGAACAAGGAGTTCATCCACGGAAAAGCACAGTTTCTCTGTTGGTAGGATTGGCCATTCATTTATATAAACCCAACCAGTGCAACTCTGATGATGGCCAAACTGTTATTTGCTTTGGAAATAGCAACAAGCGGTAAGTCTCTAAGCTTCAGTTGCTATGAGACTGCTGGTTTCAGAGGGATGCTTTGCCCTCGCTAAGGATCATCCATATTGCAAGAACAGGGAATAAATATACTTCGAGTCAGCTGCACGTCACCGTGTCTTCCCATATGTAAAGTTGTTATCACTAGTTGAGCTGTAGAATCAACTAGGTTGGAAAAGACCCTTAAAATCATCGAGTCCAACCATTAGCTTAACTCTACCAAGCCCACCGTTAAATCCTTTTGCTACCTTACTGATTATTATACTGATTATTACACTGCCTGTTGCTGTGAACCAGGCGAGACAAAGTGGTTTTGGGAGAACAGGCAAAGCTATGTCCCACCCTCTGTAAGTTCCTGCTGTAGGTGGATGCTGAAATGCTTGGACAGGACTGGATCCTGCCCAGGACAGAAGTTCTGAAGGCATCTCAAATGGATGGGATGCAGCAGGACGGGACATTTGGAAAATATGACACTGCCGAGGAGTGCACTGTGAAAATACGGCAAGATGTTAAAATAGGGGTTTACACAATTTAATTAGCTTTGTCCTCAGCTGCTATAAATCAGGGTGGTTCCACCGAAGCTGTGATTACAGGCTCTCATCTCTTATGGAATCATAGAATCTACGGTTAAGGTTGGAAAAGATCTCTAAGATCATCAAGTCCATCCATCAATGCAATGTGCAATGGTCACTAACTTCTCCTCTGTGCATTTGCTCGCTGAGGAGAGGCTTAGAGCTTCCATTTCCTATTTTGACACAATCCAAGTGACTGCAGCTGCTCCCACAGTGCCCTAGGTCCATAACATCCTTTACCTTCAGGTGTCCAATGACAAACTTGTGGACGATGTGGTTCCAGGAAGACTTCTTAAAGACAGAGAGGTGTCCAAAATCGTGTTGCAGCCACCCTGCCTGGGCCTGGGATGAAGGGAAACCAAGTTGTTAGGAAGCTGTTTGAAATCAGAGTTAAGCTCAAAAAGAAACGGAGATAGAAGACACGTTGTGAGTGTAAAGAAGAGAGGGAATTAATTGAAGTGAGAAGGTGAAGATCTCTGGTTTTGTTCTGGAGGGCAATATAGGATCATAGAACCATTCAGGGTGGAAAAGATCCTTAAGACCATTGAGTCCAGCTGCAAACCTAACACCACCGAGTCTATCAACACGTGGAAGGAAAGGCCAAAGAGGTGAGAAATACATGCAAGCCACAAACAGCCATGGGCAGAGGTGGCCAAGAGGCACCGGAGTGACAGGTATGTTGTGAATATTTTTCACAGGTATGAATATTTTCCACTGGTAATAAATTTAATATGAAATGGCCTTCTCATTAGTGACCGGGGTAGCCAGTACGCTCTGTGCCTACTACGCCTCACCTGTGAAGTTGTAAGGATGCAGGAAAGGATGAGAGTTGTGATCCAGCCAGTGCCGAAGTATAAAACCATTAACCAAGCCAAAACTTCCATTGCAATTATATGGCCCAGGTAAAGAGAGAAGAACAAAGGGTTTGCTCTGAATAAGTTCATGTCCTCCGCTGTCTTCCTCAGGGTCCGGAAATCCTCCACCAGCTGGGACTGCAAAACAAACACGCAAGACATGGGATGAAGCTTGTAAGTAAGTCTAAATGAGTCGGAGGAATCACAGAATCATTAAGATTGGAAAAGACTTCTACGACCATGCAGCCCAACCATCAGCCCAACACCACTGTGCCTACTAAACCAGGTCCCAAAGAGCCACATGTGCAAGTTTTCTGACCCCCTCCAGGGAAGGAGACTCCACCACATCCCTGGGCAGACTCTTCCAGTGCTTGACCAAAAGGAAGGAAGGCTAGGTTCCATACAAAGGACCATGGCTGTTTCTTGTGCTGCCTGGCTCCTCCAGAAATGCCTCCACACTCAACGTGAATTCCAGCTTTTCATAGCACTTTCCTATGAATAAACATCTTGGCTGGTCTGAGCACGTCTTGACCTTTTGCACCTTGAGCTAGGAGAGTAATTCAAGCCTGTTGCTGTGAATCAGCAGCACTACCTGGCTCTGTTGGGAGTTACCTCAGCTGATGACTCTCACCTGAATGAGCTTTACAATTATTAAAGAGGCAGCTGGAGAAAGAGAGAATTCAGTCCTATTACTTGATGCATAATTCCAGAGCTCTGATGATGAGCACCCAATATCAGAGCACCCGCCGTGTATTTAATATGTGGGTCAGCTACTGTGCAACCATTCATGAAGAGCATTCCCGGGTTAATGCGGGTTAGCGTTGTCTCCTCTATTGTGAGTGATACAGATGTATCATAATCATGGCCAGTCACAAACAAAGGGACAGGATTGAGTTCTGTGGCGAGAGCTAGTCATGCCATGCACAGTGCCTGAATAATGAATGAACTGTCTGGGAGGGATAGAGAGCTGCCCTGAGGATGCCAAGGGGGTGGAAAAGGTACTTGCTGGGTTGCTGCTCTTAAGGAGCCACCAAAACGAGACATCTGGTTCACTTCACCTATAGGGACCTACTGCTTGTGCCATGCATAGCACAAATGTGCCTCAGACAGGCTGAGAGAGTTGGGGTGGTTCAGCCTGGAGAAGAGAAAGCTCCAAGGAGACCTTAAAGCAGCCTCCCAGTACCTCAAGGGGGCTCCAAGAAAGCCGGGGAGGGACAGGACAAGGGGGAACGGCTTTAAATTGGAAGGGGGAAGATTTAGATTAGACATTAGGAAGAAATTCTTCACAATGAGGGTGGGGAGGCCCTGGCCCAGGCTGCTCAGAGAAGGCATGGATGCCCCCTTCCTGGAGGTGTTCAAGGCCAGGTTGGATGGGGTCTTGAGCAGCTTGGGCTGGCGGGAGGTGTCCCTGCCCACGGCACAGGGGTTGGAACCGGATGATCTTTAAGGTCCCTTCCAACCCAAACCATTCTATGATTCTGGGATTCTACGATTCCATGAAATGTGGGTGCTCTCCAGAGCTTTGCTTGTACTGGGCTCAGCGGGATAAAACACTTTATGTCTCAAAGAGGCATTTCTCCAGGAGTTCCTCTACCAAAGGGAACCGCAGAGCAAACAGTGAAAGAGATTCAAGTCTTGAGGTGATAAGCAACTTGTTCGGAAGTCTTTTCAGACTTCTTTGCCTATTCCCTTCCCTCCCCTAGTAATAGGTAAGCAATGACATCCTAGAGTTTGGTCACCACAGAAGGAGCAGCGGGAGTGACACCATTCACAAGAGCTGGTGCACGTTTTCCAGTCCATGTCTCACGTTTCCCATCAGGATGGGACCAGTCATAGAATTGTTGAAAAGAGTCACAGAATCACTGAGGTTGGAGAAGCCCTCTAAGATCAAGACCAACCATCAGCCCAACACTACTGTGCCTACTACACCATGCCCCACAGTGCCACATCTACACACTTTTTGAAGTCCATCCTGGGCACCTGGAATGGGCTGCTAGAAATGAGACACGATTACCATAGACAGAGCTGTTGTGTGGACAGGCTTGTACAGACAGTTTGAAAGTGTCACCTCCCTCCCACACACATTTTCATCTCTTCTGGGACGCGTACATTGCTAGACAGAGATGTTGAATCACTGAGCACATTTTTCCCCTCTCTGGACCTGCCTGAAGCGAAGAGACCCTTATAATCTACCTGTTTCTAACCTGGAGGACAGCATGTAACGTGCAGGACATCCCGACAGAAAGAAAACAGTAGAACACACCCATCACGAGCCACAGCTCAGAAACAAATACTCACATTTTTATCTCGGTCCTGGCTAGGTTCCCCCGGCGCAAGCTCTCCAATAAGCAATGGCTTGAGAAACTTCTGCACCAAGGTGGGATTGATATGGAAGGCCTGGAATGCATCCTGGAGCGGAAAAACAAGTCACCGTGTGAGATTTAGGAGTAAGCTGTTGCTTCTTACTCATTGTGTCCTTCCTGTCCATCTGCACAGCTGTCCTTCTCCGCAGTTGTCCCATTATGCTACTGTGAAAGAGAGGTGCCAGACTGACCTCCATCCTTGTGGTCCCTCTTCAGCACAGTCCTTCTACCAGAGGCTGATGAATTTCCTTATCTCGTAGGACGTGGATGGTGGGATCTGGGATGCCAGCTAGACATATGGTGAAAGGCACCTCAAGAATTTTTTTCTAGGCAACTAAATACCTAAATCCTGTTAATTCGCTTAGAAGGTAGGCAGAGAATTTGTGCAAATCCCCACTAGGATATAAATACACTTTGAAAGTCTGCTACCTCAAGGCAACTCAGGAAGAGGGGGTGACTTTGGTGACTGAACCTGGGCATGACTGCAGAGACAAAAAATAGGACTAGATGTTTTGGCCAGACCTGTAGATCCCAGCACTAAAACAGCTGAGCAAAATGTGGTGACTCTTCATTTTGGAGGCTGTATTTGTCTTTTTGTTCTGTAAGATGAGGAACTGAATGCTATCTTGACTTTTCTTTACTCTAGAACCATTCTACCCCCATGCAAGTCTCAGAAACATGTCTTAGAAAGGAACTAACCCAAAAGCTCCATTGGATAGGTTAGGATCCCATTCAAAAAAGCAACTTTACTCATTACTCTGAAATATGCCGAGGAGTTTAACAGCCTTGAAGACCTAAGAGTTATCAATACATGTGATAAGAATCGTAGAATCATGGAATGCTTTGGGTTGGAAGAGACCTTAAAGCTCATCCAGCTCCAAACCCCTGTCAGGGGCAAGGAAACCTTCAACTGGATCAGGGTGCCCAAAGCCTCAACCTGGCCCTGAACACCTCCAGGGACGGGGCAGCCACCACTGCTCTGGGCAACCTGGGCCAGGGCCTCCCCACCCTCACAGAAAAACATTCCTTCCCAATATCTCCTCCCAGTCTCCCCTCTTTCAGTTTCAAATCATTCCCCCTCGTTCTATCCCTGCACTCCCCGACCAAGAGCCCCTCCCCAGCTTTCCTGTAGACTTGTGTCACTTCTGCTCTGCTGTGGCACACGGCTCCTTGTCCCTCTGAGGAGGGCTCATCCAACTCTTGTGAGACTGCTTGCATATTTTCAGTTCAGGACATGCCTTGAACGTGGGGTAACAGATGTAAATAACTTGTTAAGCATCAGTGATGGAATCTACTTGAGTGATGAAACTCAGAGTCGATGAAACTTGTGAAAAAAAATCCAATCCCAGCTACAGCTGAGCCTGGAAAGCAGGAAACTCAGGTGGAATAACAGTTTTCTTATGTATTTTCAAGACTCCTTCTAATATGGAAGGACAATGCCTTGTTTTTAGAATCTTTTTGATCCTGGCATTCCTGAGGTTGCCTGGCTCTTCATTTTCTGGACTCCTTCTTTCCCCAAGTTTTTGTCTACCTTAGAGCAGCCTTCCAGTGCTTAAAGTGGCTCCAGGAAAGCTGGGGAGGGGCTCTTTATCAGCAAGTGCAGGGACAGGACAAGCGGGAATGGTTTTAAGCTGCACGAGGGGAGATTGAGATGAGATCTTGGGGAGAAATGTTCTCCTGATGAGGGTGGGGAGGCCCTGGCCCAGGTTGCCCAGAGCAGTGGTGGCTGCCCCATCCCTGGAGGTGTTCCAGGCCAGGTTGGATGGGGCTTGGAGCCCCCTGACCCAGTGGGAGATGTTCCTACCCGTGGCAGGGGGGTTGGAACTGGATCATCTTTTATGAACATTCTATGATTATACGCCCTACAGATGCCCGATGCATATTTGGTGCATCTACTGCCAGGAGTGAGATCTTGCACACACCTCCTTCCACATGGCATGCTTTGAATTTTAAACCTCATGATACTGGTAGGGACAGAAAGTTGACCCAGCTCAGAAACTCTCGCTCTGTCCTTGCTCTTCTCTTGCACACAACTGGAGTTCACTCAAGAAATACACCTAGGAGAGCTGTAAAGACGTAGTTCCATGAAGTGCTAAGACTGGTACAGAATAAAACAGTCGGCAAGAGAAGTCAGGAGTACCATGGTTCAGCCTTTCCACCTTTATCCCATTGCCAAACGTTGGCAGGGACCAAGTAAAATCCCACTTCTGGCTCTGAACAGAAAGGGCAGGCTGGAAAGCGGTCACTGTGTCCGCCTGACCCTTCTGGGAGTCGACCTCTATCAAAAGTCTAGCTCTGCTGTTCAAAAATACCAGAAAAAAAGTCCACCAAAATCAATACAAACTTTCACCTGATTCCTAGGCTTTGTATTGAGCTTCAGAATAATATTCTGACCACGGAAGTTTTGCAGTGGGAGGCAAAGAAGGAGGGAGAGTGAAAGCTGACCCGAGCCATTTAACTTGAAGTTAAAGAAATGACACATGAGAAGTTGGAGATGCAGCATGGGGGGGGAGAAGAGGTGGCTACAGGTGCAGGAGAGAAATACAGCTCTGTGGAATTATTTAAAGATTATAAAAGCCATAAAATCATACAATGATAGAATGTCCTGAGTTGGAAGGAATCCACAAGGATCCTTGAGTTCAACTCCTGTCCCTGCATAGGACAACCCCAATATTCACACCGTGTGGCTGAGGGCATTGTCCAAGTGCTTCTGTCTGGTTTGGCACCGTGACCGCTTCCCTGAGGAGCTGTTCCAGTGCTCCAGCACCCTCTGGGTGAAGAACCTTCTCCTAATATTCCACCTAATCCTCCCCTGGCACGTCTTGCTGCCATTCCCTCAGCTCCAAAATGCCCATGGCTATGGAGAAAAGGTAAGTAGGGAGGGGGGTCGTTACTCATTTCAATGGGGGGAGCAAACCAAAAGCACCAGAATTTGCTCAACTCTCATGTCAGAACACAAACCACCTCCTTGTGGAACCAATTTCATGGACAAAAGTGACTGCTGCTGCCACAGGGAGAAGTTTGGATCAACGTGCCCAGGTCCTGCATCCCTGGCAAAACCTATCCCAGCAAGAATGAGCGTGGTGCTTTCAAACTGCATTGGGTTAGCCCTGGGGTTACTTTATTGGTGTCAAAGTGAAGGTAAAACTGTAGGGCAAGCAAAGCTTTTCCTACATCCCTGTGCTGCGGAGAGTTTGGAGAAACTGCAAAGAAACACCTGTTCGGAACCATCACCTTCCTTCTCTAATCTGAGGAATTTAATTTGCTTTACCATAATTTCTGCGTATTTCATCCTCTCAGCCCATCTGAGGTTAAAAAACATGGTCCTCTCCCTCCTCCAGACAGGGAATGATGCCCTAAAGGACCAACTTGCTCAAGATCTGCTCCAGTTGTAGTCTTGGGCATTTTTTTTTTTTGCTGGTGCTCCAGTTATTGAAGCATTTTCAGCTCTCGGACCCATAAATGTGGCACTGGGGTGGATGTAACTCTGGTTGCTGCTTCCCTTCCCTGGTGCAATTTCCACACGAAGGGAGAGGAGAGCAGAATGAGTGGGGAGGTGGAGAGCTGACTGTACCTGCTGCAAGGTTTTGCCCTTCTGAGGGTGAAAAATAGGGGAAGAAGGGGAAAGAGGGAGAGGGTGAACCCGTAAGAACCATTAAAGAATGCTGACATTATTTAAACTAATGGGGAAAAAAGAGTCCTTGGGGATGAATAATTTCAGAAGATTCTTAAGACCATGCCTTCAAGGACTGTGCTTTGGGAGCCTGTGGGATGCGGTGAGCACCGGGGAGATGGGTGGGGAGGAGGACCAGCAGCAGTAGAGTCCCTTGCAAGGATTTGAGATAAACGCAAGAGCAGATGCTTTTCGGTTTCTAGTGGAGACCCTGGAGTTAAATTCTTGGGGAAGGAGTCAAACTCTTCCGGTTTCAGCAGCTGAAAGTAAAACCTGGCCCATCTTGTTGAGGGAGAAAGCTTTCCATTCAGAGGGTTTATGGGAAGGGGACAGGAATACCAAAATGCAGTGCTTCAAGGAAAAAGAATGGAAAATAACCACGGCCCGGGGGCAGATGGAGACCGACAGAAAGGAAGGGTTAGCAATTCTTGCCTTTAATTCTGCTGCACACACAGCCTCCTCCTTGCTAAGGTGCAAAAAGCTGTGGGAGATGAAGAGTTAATGCTACAGCTTGGTCTCTCCTGCCGCTTCCCGTGCACAAATTCTATTCACCAGGCACAAATTCTATTCTGAAAAGCTCTCAGGCAGTTTAAATTTTATTAACTATGGGCTGATGCCCTGGGGAGAGGACACCAGCTCTCCGGATGCACTTCTGAGGAAAGCGGCTTTGAGGGGAACTGCAGACAACAACCTCAATTTGTTCCCTTTTTTTTCCTAGGGGTTTAGTTTTATTTGGTTTGGGTTTCTGGGGAGGGGGGTTGCTGGGGTTTTGTTTGGGTTTTTTTTTTTTTTAAGTTGCTGAAACACGAGAGGCAGCTGAAACCGCTCAAGGAGCAGCTGCAGAAGAGCAAATGGTTCCCCCTTTTTTTTTTCCTGTAGAAACCTGTAACTAAATTCTGTAGAGAATTCATTTCTGGGGGAAAAAAAAAAACACCCTAAAAAGCTCCTTGTGTTCAAGCCTCAAGCTCACCCTCCTCACAGAAGCACCTTTGAAACACAGACCAGGCTCTCGTTAACCCTTTTTTGTGCTTGGCTGCTGTGACTCCGCATGTCGCGAGCTACACACTGAAGACGGGAAGACTCGGAAGACTTCGTTCGCGAATTCAGAGCTCCAGGCACAGCACAAACACGAGACAAAAGACAAAACAGCAGGACTTAAGCAGAGCCGAGCAACCTCTACCAACCAACCAGTCTTCCAGACGACCAACCTCTACCAACCAGTCTTCCAGATGCTGCCAACTGCCATGGCTCAACGGCGTTGACCGCCAAGAAGCTCCATCAATTTGGACCAACTTGGGACCCTTCCAACTCAGGACATTCTAGGATTCTATGAACCTTTTTTTTTTGCTCCTAGAAGCAACGAAAGAGATGAGTTTGGGCGTGCAGCAGGTGATAGAGAGATGGGGAAGAGAGAGGCAGGTTGGCCGCACCAAGGGTTGGCTCGCTTCTCAGTAACCACCGGGAAGGCAACCTGTGCGAGGCTGCCCGATGGGAGCTGGGACGCAACCAAGCGTGCGTGTCCGTGCGTGGAATCCTTACCGTGGCATCTTCGCCGGCGCAGTGGCTGATCACTCGTGAACCCCCCGGGTGTCTGTTTGCCCACTGGGTGACATTATAAACCTTGCGCTCTATCACCAGCCACTTGTCCGTCCTCAGGTTGTGCTTCTGGATCTCCTCCCAGGTGTAGAAGCGGATTTGCGCCTCCGGCTCCCCAGACTCCCCTCCTTTCTCACCCCCTTTCCCCATGGGGACCACTCGCTGCTTTGTCTTCTTGCCAAAGGGATGGGGGCAACCTCACCCTGCGCTTCCCAGAGGAAGAGCTTTCCTTGGCGTTGCCTCAGCTCAGCTGATGCCCTGCTCCCTCCCCGTGCCTTCTCTCATGTCCTCCCTTTGTCTCCCGGCCCTTCCAGCCCCTCCGCTTGCTCGGAAGTGCCCCCTAGCCTGGATTTCTCCCTACTGATGCTCCCGCTCCTCGCACTCAGCCCCGGCTTGCGGGAAGCTCGGCCCCTTCCAGCCCCCCCCCCCGCAACCCCCCCAGCATCCTCCTCCACGGAGAGCGCCGGGGTTTGCAGCGGGATCAGCAGAGCCCCTGCTCCAATCCCCGCTGCCCCCCCGCCCCGCCGCCCGCTCCCATTGGCCCCGGGCGATCTTGCGGCGCGGCCGGGGGGGGCGGGACCTGCGGGATCCCCCCCGCTCCTCCTCCTGCCCGCTCGCCCGGCCTCGGCACCGGCGCTCCTGCTTGAAAAAGATCCCCCCACCCCTTTTTAATTTTTTTCCCCCTTCCTCCCCTTTTTAAAAATTTTTCTTATTTTTTTTTTCCTCTTTTTTTCCTCTTTTTTTTTGCCCTTTCCCTCCTTTTTTTTCCTTGCTGTTTTTTCTTTTTCCCTCGTTTTTATTTCCCCCCCCTTATTCCCCTTCCCTTTTTTCTTTTTCTTCTTATTCTTTGTCTTCTTTTTCATCCTTTTTCTTCTTTTTCTTCTTTTTCTTCTTTTTCTTCTTTTTCTTATTTTATTCTTTTTCATCCTTTTTCTTCTTTTTCTTCTCCATCTTCTTTCTCCTCTTTTTCCTCTTGTTTTTTGCCTTTTCCTTATTTTTTCCTCCTTTATTCCCTTTTCCTTTTTTTCTTCTTTTTCCCCTTTCTTTTTTTATTCCCCCTGCTTTATTTCCCTTTCCTTTTTTGTTTCACTCCTTCCCCCTTTTCCTCCTTTTTTCTTCTTTTTTCCTCCTTTATTTCCCTTTCCTTTTTCTTTTTTCTCTTTTTTCTTTTCCCCTTTTTCCAGTTTTTCTTTTTTTCTCTTTTATTCCCCTTTTCTTGTTTCTTTCCCCCCCTTTTCCCATTTTCCCTTTTTTACTTATTTTTTCTCCTTCCCCTCCTTTTCTTTTTCCTCCTTTTCTTTTTCCTTTTTTTATTCTTTATTTTTCCTTCTTCCCTTTTTCTTTTTTCTTCTTCTTTTTCCCTTATTTTTTTGCCTTTATTCCCCTTTTTATTTTTTTTACTTCTTTCCTCCCCTTCCTTTATTCACCTTTTCTTTTCCTTTTTTATCCGTTTCCCCCCTTTTTTTCTTATTTTTTCTTCCTCTTTTCCCCCCTTTCTTTTTCCTTTTTTTTTTTTTTTCCAAATTTCCCCCTTTATTCTTATTTTTTCTTCCTCCTCTTCCCCCTTTTCTTTTCCCTTTGTTTTTTTTTTTTCCTGAATTTCCCCCTTCCTTCTTCACGGTGTGCTTAGACGGGAGCTTTTGGCCTCCTGCCTACAATTAGCATTGTTTTACCCTGTTTTGTCGCTGACTCACTAACTCAATGGGAGGGAGTCAGACTTCACAGTTCCCTTTTGTCTCAGGAGAGCTGCTCCTTCTGTTGGCAGCAGGCTCAGCTGGAGGTCTGCTCGGGGCAATGCTTTTCTGAAGAGTTGGGACACTGCCATCTTTTCTTTGCCGTAAGGCACTTTTATTATAAAATAATCCCCGTCACAGTATTGTGGTGCGAGGGCAAAACAATGGAAGAGCATTTTGACTACTGTCTTCCCCATGTCTGAGGGATCCGTGGTGGCTCTCCAGGGCAAGGCACCCATGATCTACAACTTTCCTGGCGATAGGGATCTTTTCTTGTATCCATTTTGCATTAATAAGTGGAAAGCTTATTAATCCTTTCTGCAGTGGCTCTGGCTGGGTGTAAGCAAATTTAATATACAAGTTGTTCAAATGTTTTTGGGTATGGACTGACTCCCAGCATTCTGTTGCATGATCAGATCCTGGCATTGACCCCGCTCGGAGTATTGTGTCCAGTTCTGGAATCCTTGACATAAGCAGGACAAGGAGCTGTTGGAGCGAGTCCAGAGAAGGCTATGAAGATGATTTCAGGGCTGGAGCCCCTCTGCTGTGAGGCCAGGCTGGGAGAGCTGGGGTTGTTCAGCCTGGAGAGGAGAAGGCTCTGGGGAGACCTTACAGTGTCCTTCCAGTGCTGAAAGGGGCTCCAGGAAAGCTGGGGAGGGACATTTTACAAGGGCTTGTAGTGATAGGACAAAGGGGAACAGCTTTAAATTGGAAGATCTAGGTTAGAAATGAGGAAGAAATTCTTCACACTGAGGGTGGGGAGGCCCTGTCCCAGGTTGCCCAGAGCAGTGGTGGCTGCCCCATCCCTGGAGGTGTTCCAGGCCAGGTTGGATGGGGCTTGGAGCCCCCTGACCCAGTGGGAGGGGTCCCTGCCCATGGGAGTGGGATTGGAACTCAATGTTCTTTAAGGTCTCTTCCAACCCAAACCATTCTATGATTCTACGATTGGAGCAACCGTGGCTTCCAGCATCTCAGCCCTTTATTTGTCTCATCTTTCAATAGCGCTGTGTTCTGGCCTCCTCTGGAAGAGCAGGGGAAGGAACCCCTGTGCTTAACCATCAATTGTTTGAATTCACAATGCTTTTTAGCTCTCTATCACATCTTTTTGCTGACGGAGGGAGCTTAATCACGGGGTGGGAGACCACCTCCTTCAGAGACCGAAGTGAAAGACCGTGCACCTACACCAGTGAGAATCACTTTGCGCTGCAATTGTGCCAAGACGTGCTCTAGATTTCTGCTGGGTCTTAAGGCTGCATAAGGACTTCAGGCTATTAAACAGCCTTTTCCTGTGGTGTGGGGTGCCCAAAGTCAAAAAATGAAAGGAATGTTTTCCTAAGACTTGCTAGTTTTATTTAGTTTAGTTCAAAATAGACCTCTGAGAAAGATAATAATAAGCTTTAGCAAGACACTACGGTCAAGGCAGACCTGAAGCTCCCGGCTTGTGATGCGGGAAAAGTTTACCAGGCCACTTTCCGTGCTGAGTGCTTTGCCTTTCAGGATTTAATGATAATCCTGGAGGTGTGTCTGCACGGTGTTGGATGCTTTAACCTTTGTAATGCTAAGGGTGTTCTCCCTGCAGCCTGGCTTTGCCTTGTAACCACACACCTGGATGCTGCTTTCGGGGTGCCCTTACTGTGGTACCAAAGTGCCCCTATCCTTGAGGCGTTGCAGAGATGCCCTCTGGGGTGTTCTTCCACCTGTTATGTCTGCTTTCTCCTAAAAACTGATAACCAACAGGTTAGTGAATCATCATTTCTTACCCCCCCCCGTGTTTTTTACCCTTTGCCTTATAGCTTTTAGTTTCTAACTTTAGAGCCTACTGGATAATACCTAATACATATCTAATATATATATATAATAATACAGATATATCATAATACAGATATATCATAATATAATGTATATGTATAATAATACATATATTATAATGCACATGTAATACCTAATAATGACATATAAATAATTTCCATGTCCAATAAACTCCTGCACCTCATCGAGTGTGCTCCATCATCTCAGACAGGAGCAACCACCAGTGGGTTTAAGTGGGGTTTTGATGGTGCCCAAGGCCAGGTTGGATGGGGCTTGGAGCCCCTTGATCCACTGGGAGGTGTCCCTGCCCATGGCAGGGGGTGGGACTGGATGGGCTTTCAGGTCCCTTCCAATCCAAACCATTCCATGATTCTATACGATTCCATGACTTTAAGAAGTGGATAATCTACACAGGGCTGGCTGCGTAGGCAGATCCTGGGCTTAAATGGTACATTTGCCCTCCCTCCCAAGAAATGAACTGATGAGGAGATGGGTACATTTTGGAATCGGCTCCTGTGCCTGTTAGATGGACAAAGACAGAAAGTCTTGACAGAGGACTCCTCACCTGGATATTTCACACAGATAATTGTGCAATAACTTAATGCCGAGCCGTCGAAAGGCGCTTATCAAAAACGCCCAGTGCCTTCATCTTCTTGCAGCACAGCCCATAGCGCTGTCAAGGCTTTATGCAGCCGTTGTTGGAGGTTTGGTTTGGCTCCTGGAGCACAAACCAACCAGAGCAATGAGAGGAGAGCAGACTGACTCCTGTGGCCAAGTAGGTGAAAGGCTGCATTTGTTGCCTGGTGTAGCTTTAATGGCACAAAGAGCTTGTGTAAGGGACATAAAAGCCCTGAGTTTAATCGGGTAGTCACGAGATGGGGGGAAAAAAGGTGAGAAACACCACAGGAAAGAAAGCACGGAGAAGGGGATAGAGAGAGAAGTGCAAAGTGGAAGAGTCTTTGCAGGGGGCACACACAGAACGGGTATTTCTGCTCTTCAGGGCGACGTAGAAAAACAGAAGCTGATGAGTTAGTGAAGGACATCGTGCTGGGATAGTCTGGAATGGGAAAGCAGGGCAAATGGGGAGTTCAGGGATCTTTGCCGAGAGCTTTTAAAAAATTTAGTAGAAATCACATTGTTTGTGCTTTTTTTCTCATCCTTTTACAGAGTTTTATAAGATTCTTTAATCAGCCTTTGGGAAATGGGTAGAGTCTCCATTAATACCAGGAGGATGACATTGATAGCAGCACCCAGCCTGGCACCAGCACATGGAAATTCACTGCTCCTGCGCAGGAGTCCTCACTCCTGCGAGGAGAATCCTCCCTTTCCCCGAGTTTAAAAAGCGTGAGATCCACCGCTGGCCATTTGGTGAGGCTGGATGGCTCCCTGGCAGGTGGTGGGAAAAGGAGGTGGTGGGAGAGAGCAGTGAGGAAGATGTGGAGCAGGGATATGAAGGGGAAAAAGGGGATGGGGTCTTAACTTGAATGCTTGGTGACAGTTGCATGAAAACTGGGGATGTGTGAGCTTCAGGGTGAAACATGGGCATGGAATATCATAGAATCATGGAATGGGTTGAGTTGGAAGAGACCTTAAAGATCATCCAGTTCCAACCCCCTGCCATGGGTAGGGACACCTCCCACTGGATCAGGGGCTCCAAGCCCCATCCAACCTGGCCTTGAGCACCTCCAGGGATGGGGTATCCACAACTTCTCTGGGCAACCTGGGCCAAGGTCCCCTCACTCTCAACATGAAGAATTGCTTCCTGATGTCTAATCTAAATCTCACCCCTTCCAGTTTAAAGCCGTTCCCCCTCATCCTACCTCTACAAGCCCTTGTAGTAAGTTCCTCCCCGGCTTTCCTGGAGCCCCTTTCAGCACTGGGAGCTGCTCTGAGGTCTCCCCAGAGCCTTCTCCTCTCCAGGCTGAACAACCCCAGCTCTCCCAGCCTGCCCTCACAGCAGAGGGGCTCCAGTCCTCAGATCATCTCCGTGGCCACCTCTGGACTCGCTCCAACAGCTCCAGGTCCTTCTTAAGTTGGAGATATGTAATATTAAAGTGTAAGGAACCCTCCAGAAAGATTTCCACTGATTATCAACCTGTTTATCAACATGTTCTGAGTCTATTTGCAATTTTTGGGGGACACAAAAAAGAAAATTAAAATTATAAATGACTTGCTTATGGAACTGAAGTTACACTGTAGCAAGGAAATATCAGAACCAATTGGCTTTTAGTCTAGGGGAGACCTGTAAAACAAGTTCCAATATTTCTGTATTAAAACTAGACAAATTGAATGTTTAAGGCTCAAAATTTTAATAGTTAAGCAGAATATATCCTAAGAATATTAATGCATTATCTTCAAGTCAAGCCTACAGCCTTTTTTGAAGCACTTGTTTTAATAAAATACTGCTTAATGTGGTTAATAAATTAATTTGTGCTTCTTCACATATAGAACATTGGACCATTAAGAGCCATCTGACCTTTAGAGTCTGTGAAAGGGAAGAAACGTGAATGTTTTAGCGTCGCTGTTAGATCTTATTCATCTTTCCATTGCATTTGGGTGTAACTTTAATCAGAAAAAAATGTCTATTGAAAGATACGGTTTTCAATATAATTTTTATTAGCTATTCTGTATAAGATTGGTCGTTTTGCTTCCTCTGGTCATGACTGGATGCTACTGGAGATGATATATTTAAAATTAAGACAAAATGCTCTCAAAGATGTGTTTGATGTTTCCTCTAACCTATTGCAGTGTCTTCAAGGGAGCTGGTGATGCTTTTTGTAGTCATGGGAGAGCGGCTGAGAGCGGAGTAACTTTACAAGGCAACCAACTAACAAACAAACAGAAATGCCCATTGTACTGAGTCGCTGGCGTGGATTTCACATTCCGCAGTGGATTTTGGGTTGGCCGTGTGGGATTATCAGGGTCAGGGCACAAACCACTCCGGATGCCAAGGAGGCAGAGTACATAATCACACTTGTTTAGGATGGAGAGGAGCAGACATCGCAAGCACCCGTCAGGACAAGAATAAGGAGAGAAAGCCCGTGTTCTTAACCCTGCCTTGTCAGTTTAATCTCATTAGTAATAAATTGTAAGGAGAAGTCCATCCTACTGATGTTCTGTTGCGGAGGGGACCCCTCCGCCGAGTCCAAGAGTAACCCTTTAACAGATCGGCGCGGGGAAGCAGGCAGTCGACTCAATATGAGTGATAAAGCAAGCTTCAACTTTATTGCTCCAAGCCATCACTTATATACACAATCAGTTAATTATGCCTACTAGTCATTATCTTGTTGGCCAAGCTCTAAAGGTAACCTTAACATATTCCTCCTACTTGTGGTTACAGCTTCTATGTTATTTTGCCCGGATCTCAGCTCCTCTTTAGTTGTTTATCTCCTTCTCAAGGATGGACCATCCTTGCCGACTTGCCAAGTTATGCTGCCTTGACAAGTCCTATCCCTGGCCTACACGGCCGTATAATCTTCTGACCCTGACTTGCACAGCTCCTCTAAAGACCCTTGTCCTTGCTCTCTGAGCCAATTTCCAACATTCTGTTATCATCAGATCCTTCCCTTTTCTTTTCACTCAGATTTTGCTTTCGAATGTGAGAAACTAAACAATTATTGCTTTACTCCCTCAGTTATTAATCTTAATTTCCATCTTCTGGAAAACAAAAAATACGCTCATTTGTATCTCAGCAACCCCATCCCTTGTGTACAGTGACTGCTGGTTGCTGCTTCTGGCAAGACGTAACCTCCTCCCAAGTCACCAACTTCATCTGGTAGCCTGTACTGTAATAGATCCATTCTTTCCCTCTGTCATGGGTAATTTTTACATCTGAATTTTATCAGTCAGCTGTTCAGACAGAGTACTAGAGGAAATACTCCATGAAGTTAAAATGGGCTGAAGAAACACTATTTCTTCAGGATTTAGAATTTATTGTCAGTATAAAGTGCTAGCAAAAGAGTGTGATTATGTACAAGGCCAAGTGCAAGGTCCTGCTCCTGGGTCAGGGCAGTCCCAAGCACAGACTGGGTGGGGAATGGATTGGGAGCAGCCCTGAGGAGAAGGACTTGGGGTGCTGGGGATGAGAAGCTCAACAGGAGCCACAACGTGCGCTCCCAGCCCAGAAACCCCCGTGTCCTGGGCTGCACCCAGAGCAGTGGGAGCAGAGGGGGAGGGAGGGGATTCTGCCCCTCTGCTCCGCTCTGGGGAGACCCCAGCTGGAGCCCTGGGTCCTGGTCTGGAATCTCCAACGTAAGAAGGACCTGGAGCTGTTGGAGCGAGGCCAGAGGAGGCCACGGAGATGATCCGAGGGCTGGAGCCCCTCTGCTGTGAGGCCAGGCTGGGAGAGCTGGGGTTGTTCAGCCTGGAGAGGAGAAGGCTCTGGGGAGACCTTAGAGCAGCTCCCAGTGCTGAAAGGGGCTCCAAGAAAGCTGGGGAGGGGCTCTGGATCAGGACACGGTGAGGGGGAGCAGTTTTCAGCTGCAAGAGGGGAGATTGAGATGAGATCTTGGGGAGAAATGTTTTGCTGTGAGGTTGGTGAGGCCCTGTCCCAGATTGCCCAGAGCAGCGGTGGCTGCCCCATCCCTGGAGGTGTTCCAGGCCAGGTTGGATGGGGCTTGGAGCCCTCTGATCCAGTGGGAGGTGTCCCTGCCCATGGCAGGGGGGTTGGAACTGAAGATCTTTTCTAACCTTAACGGTTCCATGTTTCTATGACTTTCCCCTGCTCAGGATGGTAAAATAAAGGCTGCCAACCTTTCAGTCCATCTCCTCTGTTTCTCTGTGTTACCGGTTTGGTGCCTGTGTACTCAGGGATCCCTCACCATCCAAGTCACTTAGGTATTTCAAAGTATGTTACAGCCACATCATGTCAGTGGCATAAGAGTTTTAACGTACCGTCTCTGACTTTTGGTGTTCTCAAGTCATGTAGGCTGCTAGGAACGAATCACAGACCAGGAGACTGAATCAAAGACAGTCTCTTATCTCCCCTTGGATTTTCAGTGGTCCTTGACCACTGAGGAAGCTGGGTCACAACTCCATCATGACAATAAGGAGAAATGGAGACGGGAGTAGTAGAGTTAAAACAAAGAGTCAGGAACTGAAATAAGAAATGCTGTTGGAAGAACAGAGCAGCCAGGTCTGGTTTTACCTCGTTAATTGTCTTCCAGCACAGGCTGACTACGTTAAAGCCATCAGTCATAGCTGGATGCAGGACACTTGTGAGTGAATAATGGCAGCTGTTTCCCCTTCTTTATTACAAAGACATCATTCTTGCCTCTATGAAACCCATTGAGATCCTGAGTCTGGCAAGTGCAGGAAATCCAACTGCTGTTGACAACTCGCAGCTTGTAGCAGGACATGAAAACCTTCGTTGCTGAGAGCTGGATGGTTCAAGCAGCCTCCACAATGTCTTTTCTAGCGCTGAATCATTTATTGAGGGGAAAAGAAACAGAGGATTTTATATCAGAAGAAGCTTTGAAGGTAATTCCAAGGACTGCTGTGTAATACATCTAGAAAAACATGTTGACAAGGTGTTAACATCCCTTATAGCTTCTGCTCCTGTTGAAATGAGAGGAAGCCTTCAGGAATGCTGGGAGGGGCTTTTAATCAGAGAGTGCAGGGATAGGAGGAGAGGGAATGGGTTTAAGATGAAAGAGGGAAGATTTGGATGAGATCTTAGAGAGAAATGTTCTCCTGTGAGGGTGGTGGGCCCTGGCCCAGGTTGCCCAGAGAAGCTGTGGCTGCCCCATCCCTGGAGGTGTTCCAGGCCAGGTTGGATGGGGCTTGGAGCCCCCTGATCCAGTGGGAGGTGTCCCTGCCCATGGCAGGAGGTGGAACTGAGTGGGCTTTGGGGTCCCTTCCAACCCAAACTATTCCATGATTCCATGATACAAGGGGAACAAGACTGCACTTTTTCAAGCTCAGTGATGCTTTTTAGCTATCGTTGTGATCCCTTAAAACCAGTTTCCAAAGGTTTCACTTGTGTAGGAAAACAGGTTGTTCTTTAAATGTGGTGTAAGAGAAGAAGAAATCTGACCAGTGCCTCCTGTATTCACAATGAAAAGTCAAACTAAAAATATTAACTAAATATAGGACAATTATTTGGGCACTTTGGGATATGATTTAGTAGGAACGATGGTGTTGGGCTGATGATTGGACTTGATGATATCAGAGGTCTTTTCCAACCTTAATGATTCCATTCTACTCTATTCTTTTGTGCAACAGATAAACAGGAGACATAGAAACTGAAATAATTACTAATTACAGTGTTCTAATTACAATGGGTAAATTGAAAAAGATGCAAAACATTATTTAGTGAGGCCTTTTAAAGTGATTTTTGTGAGATGATAAGAGTCAACATAGCAACTTCTTATTTTTGCTGAGATTGGGAAGGAACCTTGTCTTTCACGGGTGACAGTGCAGGTGTGTATATGTAGGGATGTTCAATGTGTTGGCTGTGGAATCACAAAGGAAGGGAAATAGAAGTGCGTGCAGACATAGAATTCCAAGACAGAGAGAGTTGATGTAGCAATCAGGTGGTGTGCAGAACAAGAAGGGATGCAGTCTGGCGGTTCTTTGTTTCTATGGTTACGTTCAACTGGAATTGCCGTAACTAGGTCAGATCGGAAGGTGTGAATGAAAACAAAGAAATCTGGAATCGGTAATGAGAGTTCAGAGAGGAGATTGTTGCTGTGAGGGAAGGAAGAAGGGAGCTGAATGCAGAGACCGAGATTTTCATGGAACATTTGTGTATGTATGAAGTCCCACACAGCAGGATCTGCTTATTTTAGCATCCTTAGCTCTTCTATTATTATTCAGTAGTCTGTTGTATGAAGAATCATCTACCCAAGCAGGTGTATTCTCTGATATACCTGTGGTCACGCCTTTCCTCCCTCTGGCTGCATATCCGGGCAGCAGCAGCCAAATGCAGCCGTAGGGACGGAAGAGCCAACAGCAGCTGAAAGGGAGAGGCTGGGAAGATGGAACAGCCGAAGAGATTTGCTGGAAAGGGGAAGCGAAACCAAGGACAGGGCAGTTGAGTCATCCTCAGCCCAGGAATTTGGAGATACAAAAATGGTCTAAAAAGAAGGAACTTGAGTGTAAATTGCACGTTCCTGTTGACACCTCAGGTCCTTGGCTTTTCTGTGTTCTCCAAATCCTATATTTGGTTCATGATATAATTTTATAGGCTTTGTCTTCACCTGGCATTGACCACCAAAGCCTCTGTCCTTTCCAGCTAGGAAGTCATCTAGGACCAGCCTACTGATTGATCCCTTTCCCATGTTTTCCACCCCTTCAGCACAGGACTTGGCAGCTGCTTGTGTTAAACTACTTGATGTTCTTGTCAGGCTGCCCGTCTTTCTTGCCTTCCAGTGTATCATCTAATCATAGAATCATTAAGGTTGGAAAAGACCTCTAAGATCATCAAGTCCAACCGTCAGCGCAACAACACCGTGCCTGCTAAACCGTGTCCTGAAGTGTCACATCCACACGCTTTTTTAACACCTCCAGGGTTGGAGAGTCCACCTCTTCCCTGGATCAATTGTTGATGCAATCAGAAAATCTAGATAAAGGGGCATTTATCCATCTCCCTGGTTGGAAGCCAAGGTGTTTAACCAGCCACTGGCATCACCATCAACACCTTTAGGAATGAATCTTGTAACCAAGCTACTTTTTGAGCAAGCCAAGGTCATGAGGTCTACAGGGTGCCCTCAAATGTGATCGAAATAATTCCATCCTGTGCCTGCAGTGTGCCCAAGGAGGCCAACAGCATCCTGGCTTGTATCAAAAATGATGTGGCCAGCAGGTCCAGGGAAGGGATTGTCCCCCTGTGCTCAGCACTGGTGAGGCTGCAGCTTGAACACTGGGTTCAGTTTTGGGTCCCTCACTGCAAGAAGGACCTTGAGGGGCTGGAGCGCGTCCAGAGAAGGGACCGGAGCTGGGGAAGGGGCTGGAGAACAGGGGTTCTGGGGGCCCTGGGGCTGTTCATCCTGGAGAAGAGGAGGCTGAGGGGAGACCTCATCGCTCTCTGCAGCTCCGGAAAGGAGGGGGTGGTGAGGGGGGTGCTGGGCTCTGCTCCCAGGTGACAGGGGACAGGACTAGAGGAAACGGCCTCAGGTTGTGCCAGGGGAGGTTGGGATTGGATATGAGGAACAATTTCTTTACCAAAAGAGCGAAGCCCTGGCAGAGGCTGCCCGGGGCAGTGGTGGGAGTCCCCGTCCCTGGAGAGGTTCATAAAACGTGTGGCACCTGGGGACACAGTTTAGCGGGCACGGTGGGGTTGGGCTGACGGTTGGACTGGCCGAGCCGAGAGGTCTTTTCCAACCTCAGCGATTCCGTGACTCTGTGATTCTACGGTTGCACCGACGGTAAATCACAGCCTGTAATTTAAGACTGTTGCGAGGGGCCCGAAGTTTCTCCCTGTTCCCCGATCTCCATCCCCCAAGCCCAGCCCGGCAGCTCCGCCGCCCGCACCCCCCGGCGCTGCAGCCCTGGAGTGCGGGGGGGCCGCCCGGCGCTGCGCCACGCCAGCGGGAGCCAATGGGCGTGCGGGAATGGGACGGAAGGCGGGGCTTGAGGGCGCGGCGAGCCAATGGGAAGCGGGCCAGCGGGCCTGTGTTCAAGGGGAGTGTGGGGGGGTGGGGGCGCGGAGAAGGTCCGAGCGGAGCCGAACCGAGCCGCGCGGAGCCGAACCGAGCCGAGGGGAGCCGAGCAGGGCCGAGCGGAACCGAACCCGAGCATGGAGGGCTCGGAGCCCCGGCGGGAGCTGCCGCGCTTCACCTGGGAGGAGATCGGGGAGCGGAGCGGCCGGGGCCCGCGGGCACAGGAGCGCTGGCTGGTGATCGAGAGGAAGGTGTACGACATCAGCAGCTTCTGCCGGAGGCACCCGGGAGGGTCCCGGGTCATCAGCCACTACGCCGGGCAGGATGCCACCGTGAGCTCGGGGGGAGCATCCCGGGAGGGGCTGGAAAAGGGATGCTGGGAGCAGGGACCGGAGTGGCTTCCACCGTGGTGCAGGGTCAGGAACACGCGAGGGGCGGCGGGAGGCGAGCAGGGCATGGCTTGGGTTGGAAGGATGCTCGGGTGGGCTATGGAATGGTTTGGAAGGGTGCTCAGGTGGGCTATGGAATGATTTGGGTTGGAAGGATGCTTGGGTGGGCTATGGAGTGGTTTGGGTTGGAAGGATGTTCAGATGGGTTATGGAGTAGTTTGAGTTGGAAGGATGCTTGGGTGGGTTATGGAGTAGTTTGGGTTGGAAGGATGCTTGGGTGGGTTATGGAGTGGTTTAGGTTGAAGGATGTTCAGATGGGTTATGGAGTAGTTTGGGTTGGAAGGATGCTTGGGTGGGTTATGGAATGGTTTGGAAGGATGCTCAGATGGGTTATAGACTGGTTGAGGTTGAAGGACGTTGTTATAGGGTGGTTTGGGTTGAAGGATGTTGCTATCATAGAGTGGTTTGGGTTGGAAAGGACCTTAAAAACCATCCAGTTCCAACCCCACGTATGGTGTCAGCTCCTCTTTCCAGAAATGCGTTCCAAACTGTACAGATTTCACGAGATAATGTTTTTGAAGGAATAACAAAAATGTGCACAAGTCCACAACCAGGCATAATTCTGAGGGAAAACCCAGTCATTTTTGCACGCATGCTGTAAATAAGAATACTCCTATTTTTATACGTGCCCAGACACAGGCCAGGTACAGACAGAAACACCTGAGGCATCAATCGTGACACAGTGTGTGCACAGGTAGATGCATTTTTGCAGCTCATTTGCAGCCTCCCCTAACTTTAAAAACCCGGTACATTGTTTCAAAGAGATGGCACTGGTGCAAAATGTTACTGAAAGTCATTTTTTGGTCTTTGTTTAAAAGAAATCATTCGTGTCTGAATGCCATTGACTCTTTCAAAGCAGAGTAAACATTGTTTGAATGGGCAGCAGAGAGCGGGGTACTTCTGTCAGTGTATTTCCTTCCTTTGTATGTTTTGTGAAAGCTGATGTGTTTCTCTAAATATAAATATTTAGACCCAAAGGGCGTTGAAGCTGCCTTTAGAGTGGTTTTGATGAGCTGTGTTTTAGTCCCTAACCAGGAGGGATGGGACTTGAAACCTACTGCTTTCCGTCACTTCATCGTACCCATATAAATGTAAAGCCAGGCATAAGGCATGTATTTGCCTGTATCTGGGAAGGTGTCCCTGCCCATGGCAGGGGGGTTGGAACTGGATGATCTCTACGATCCCTTCCTACCCAAACCGTTCTATAATTCTATGAATTTTGAAGACCTGTTGCCGTTGTGCGATCGGAAATGGGTCGCTCGCTGCGCCCAGCACATAAGTCTGAACCCTCCATGGCAGGGGGGGTTGGAACTTGATGATCTTTAAGAGTCCCTTCAGACCCAAACCGTTCTATGATTCCATGAATTTCAAAGCGCTGTTGCCATTGTGTGATCAGAAACGGGTCGCTGGCTCGGGCTTAACGGGGTTTAGATGGTCAAGTTGCAGCCAGCTGCATTCTTTAGGCGTTATCCTCTGTGTCACTGCTGGGTGCAACTGAACTGCTGACCACTC
The DNA here is from genome assembly GCA_033558235.1 of Neomorphus geoffroyi. Classification (NCBI taxonomy): domain Eukaryota; kingdom Metazoa; phylum Chordata; class Aves; order Cuculiformes; family Neomorphidae; genus Neomorphus; species Neomorphus geoffroyi. The sequence continues at coordinate 21,903,246 of JAUMJM010000033.1, read as the reverse complement.
AGGAACCCGAGCCAAGTAAATTCCAATTTTTCCAATAGTTTTATCCTGGAAATGAAAAGAATCAGGCTGCTCAAAACCAGAAAAAAAATGAGACGTAAAAAAAGAACACTTTTAGTCTGCTGAATGCGCTGGAGCGGTCTGGTTTCTACAAGGTGCAATCAGCAGTCCTTTAACCTCCTGTCGGGATTGCAGTGCCAGGTTTTACAGCCTGCGTGGAAAGGATTGGTCTGAATGTGTGGTGCCATCCTCCTCTGCTCTGCCCACCTACTCCTCCCCTTTTTTTTTCCTTCCCCATTTCCAATGAGAAAATGCAAATGTACATTGCCTCTCTCTCTCTTTATTCACATAAGCCTGAGCAGAGAGGATACTGCATCTGAAATACAACAGGGCTGACCCAGAGGTGGCAACGTCAGCTTGGTTTTTTAACCCCTTTCTTGACTAGAGATGTTTTAAAAAGACAATTTATTTTCAAAGCATGCAATGGTAAGGTAGTAGTGGTAGTGCTGAACGTTGCAAAGTGCAGGGAGTGTCCAAATTGATGCACAGTGGGCAAATATTGCCTCAGAAAAGAAAAAGCATCCTTAGGCTGAGGGAAAGTGTAAAATATGTGCTCATATGGGCACCAGGAGATAAATAAAGAAAAGGAGGTGAATGGGAGATCTTTCGTAGGAAGTAGATGCCAAACTGCCAGGTGTGCTCAGAGGATTTGTAATACAATCATGGCATGGTTTGGGTTGGAAGGGATGTTAAAGATAATTCAATTCCTCTTGCCACGGGCAGGGACACCTCCCAATGGATCAGGGGGTCAACACCCCATCCAATCTGGCCATGAACACCTCCAGGGGTGGCGCAGCCATGGCCCTTAGTATGGTGGTAGAATCTATAGTGGTCTAGTGATTTCTTCACCTGGCTGCCTGGTTGCCGTGGATATTGATGTTACATTTAAATGATAAAAGTAACTGATTTCCCTAACAGGGATCTTTTCAATGGTAAGGAGGGGAAAAAAAAAAGCTGTTTTCACCTGACTCTTCAGAAATATGGAGGGCAACCAGGTAGGGAATAGGAGGCAGGCAACAAGAAAACCAAGCTGCTCTAGGAAGATGTGGCAGGGTGGGCGTTAGGAAGCATATTTGGAACAACGTGGGGCTTTTGAGAGATTGGTGTGGGTCACCAGTAGCTGCCATCACCTGTCTGTGTTCTGCTTGTCCCATGATTTTTTCCCAGTTCCGCTCACTGATTCAGTTTTTGTGGTAACATCATGCCTTCCTCCCTGGTCAGACTTTCATTTCAGGATCTGGGACCTGAGGAAAAGGAGGTGGAAGGTAAAGAAAAAAAACGAGGCAGAGGAGTATGTGGTTGAGACGATATATCTTGAGGTTCAAGGGGATGTGAAATTTTCAGATTCAGCAGTAAGAGTGGAGTGAGCCCATATTTCTTGGTGACCTCCACTTAAGATCCAGATAGAAAACAGTACGGAGAATTCGGCTTCAAGTGGTTGTTTATAGTGTGGAGAAAGCAGAAAGATTTGTGGCAGCAAAACCAGCTCCGTTAGTTGGGTTGCTGAGTCCAGGATATTATGAAGTATATTTCTTTGGCTGCCACACGAATGATTGTTTTTCTTCGTCCTGTTCCTGTATCTATGTTTCAGGATCCTTTCATAGCATTTCATCTTGACAAGACACTGGTAAGAAAATACATGAGCCCACTTTTGATTGGGGAACTGGCACCAGATCAACCCAGCTTTGAGCCCAGCAAAAACGTAAGTATCTTACAATGTTGGTATTTGAGTTGAAATTGCGCTATTTAACTTCTCTTAGAGGCAACCAGAATTCCTTGTACCTAAAATGGAATTTTAGGGGTTCTCCTGGAATTGCTGTTGCTGGTCTGAAGCTTCCCTTCTAGTGGGAGGTGTCCCTGCCCGTGCCAGTGAGGTTGGAACTGGATGATCTTTGAGGTCCCTTCCAACTCAAACCATTCTATGTTTCCCCTTCACTTCATGTCATTATTAGTAGTCTTAGTAAAGCTTTGTCTCCAGGTGACCCTCAGCTTTTCCCCATTGCCACAGTAGCTCCTTGAAAGGGGAAATGAGCTCCTCTTTGGGTTCTTGAGGCAGTTTTAGACCAGCAGATACTCTTGGGTCTTCTTACAGAAAAAGCTGGTAGAAGATTTCCGTGAACTCCGCGCAACCGTCGAGAAGATGGGGCTTCTCAACCCCAACTGCGCCTTTTTCTTCCTGTATCTCTGCCACATCTTGGTGTTGGATGTTGCAGCTTGGCTCACCATCTGGTATTTTGGAGCATCCACAGTGCCTTTCCTCTTCTCTGCAGTGCTCCTAGGCACAGTCCAGGTAAGCAGCCAGGCACAAAGAAGCCCCAAGAACACCAAAAGCCAACCTTTTGAGGCTTAAGTGCTCATTGCCATGAGAAATCTTATCTTCACAGACTTCCCAAAATTGTGCCTCTCCCTGGGTTCCACCAAAATTACAGTGCCACGACGTGCTGCTTCGATAGAGCAGGCTTTGCCCTGCTTTTTACTTCCCATAGTCCATCAAAGCCCTCCTTATTCCCAGCCTTCTTCACACAATGAAAGCCACACTGCTCTTCTGAGGTCCCTTGTGCCAGAGCTCCAAGGCGCTGTGCAGGGGCCAAGCCACCGTGTTCCCATGGGAACCTGCAGCGAGTTAGAGGAGAGGGCAGAGCAGCTCTCAAAGCCCCAGCTATTTCTCCTGTGGCCAGCTGATCCTCTTGGAATTACAAGTACTCAGAGGAGGCAGCAGCAAGCTGCTCCTTAAAGGAGACTTTGTTGCCGATTTCAGTGCAGTTTTGTAAGAGAAAAAATGCTGTTTCTGAGCTCCATGACTTTGTTTTTCATGAATTTTTTCCTCTTTCCTCATGAAAACAACTATCTGGGACGTAAAGCCATCAGGCAAAGTCTGGGCTGCACTGGTCTATGGTAAAAGAGAAGTGTTTGGTTTGGGTCTCAGCAGTGGAAACGCTCTCGCTATCCAGAGTTATGTTGTGAAGAGCGTGGGAATGGGAGAAGAGAAAGCCCTTTCCAGGTTCAGACCTTCCTGACTCTCTCTGGTTTTTTTTTTTCCCCCCAGTAGCACTGTTTATTTGTTTAATTCCAGGCCCAGGCTGGCTGGCTCCAGCATGATTTTGGACACCTTTCAGTCTTCAGCAAGTCCAGATGGAACCACTTGGTGCACAAGTTTGTGATCGGCCATCTGAAGGTGGGCGCTCAGTGCTGGGTGGGACTGCTAGAGCCTTGCCCAGGATGCTCTGCAGGCAAAACCCATCTCAGTATAAGAAGAAAGCAAATGCAAGGAGCTGCTGGGGAGGGAGGACTAAGGGCAAAAGATACAACTTCTTTCCGACACTCTCTTCTCACCTCTTCCTGCAGGGAGCACCAGCCAGCTGGTGGAATCACCTCCACTTCCAACACCATGCTAAGCCCAACTGCTTCCGAAAGGACCCTGACGTGAACATGCACCCCTTATTTTTTGCTTTGGGAAAAACACTCTCTGTAGAGGTGAGACATGGTGAAGGCTGTGGGGTTACTCTGTTAGGATTTGAAGAGATTGGAGACACCGGTTGCTTTGGTCTATGAGCTGTCTCAGTATTTTGGGAATTTGGAGAAGGTGCAGCTTGGCATTAATGGCCTTTGAAAAACAAGAAGGAAAAAGATCTTGATGCATCACCAGCTTCCTTATATTTAACTCTGCAGCTGGTTTTTGTGGGGTTTGCCCTAATACAATCTGGCTATGGGTTGAAATTTTCCAAATTTACTCTGAAGGTTGAAAAACCTCACCAAAACTACTCTAAAATGAGAAGTACACTCAGAAAATGGTTTCAGTTGACCAGGTTGGGGGAGGATTTGAGCAACCTGATCCAGTGAGAGGTGTCCCTGCCCATGGCAAGAGGGTTGGAGCTGGAGGAGCTTTAAGGTCCCTTCCAACCCAAACCATTCTATGATTCTATGATATGATGTGACCTGCTATTTTCTCTAGTGCTAATTTGCCTTCTATTAGTTCCTAATATTCCTTTTATATTCTTGAAATTTCAGTATACATTGCTTTTGCTATGTTTTAAAGTAGGGATGAGATATTTGTGGCAATGACAGGTTTGTATTTCTCTGGTGAGAGACCTGCATTGTATGAATATAAGATTGTAAGTTGTTCTCTTTACCAAAATCAGCTTTGATTACTTGTAGTGTTTTAGGGAACAAAGGAGTGGGTGACAAGCAAGGACTATCTGGAATGTTTACAATTACTGATCAGAAAAGCTAATTCTGTGCTCTTACTCTGACAGTGGATGTCAGCCTGGGTCCCATCTGAATTCCACCTCTATTTCTGGGACAACTCTGAAATTAATTGAATGACTTTAGCGTTTGCTGGTCCTTTAAAAACATAGGGGCACGATTTTTTTAGTGTCAACTGGCTTAAATGCTCTGATTTGCATTGGAATTAAGGGAGGGCTTCTACTTGGAATTGGTTTGGCCACATACAGGGGTATAATGGGATTCCTCAAGGAAGCCAGTGGTGCAATCTGTTCTGTTTATACAGTGAACGCTGCAAAATTAACGGTCTCAGAGGGAGGATAATCCGTTCACCCCTGTTCCTGTGGGCGCAGTTTAATGCCTAGATGCTCATTTTGCTGCTTTGGAAATGAATTGTGGGAAGGTGGGAGTTCTGCACACTCAGAGGTTTTTCTTTCTTCCCTAAGCATATGTCGGCAGGTAACCGTGCGTGTGGTTCTTGGTTTAAGTGTTGTTGGGCAACTGTGCCCTCTGTAGGGAAAGAGCTTCCAGTGCACGTTGCTGTTTGGGGAGCAAGGGACTACCCAGCCTCTTCTACATCCAAGGCAGGGATGAAAACTTGTCATAGCAGTCGTATACTGAAGTTCCGTGGAACGATGAAGCCAGTGGTGTGGTGGATGCTGGCATGGTTAACCTTTCAAAGGTTAGGAGGTATCTAAGCATGCATTTCCTTGCGAGTGTAGGTAGGTTTGTATGCACAGATGTCTTCACAGCCTGAGTCATTTGCTTGTTTTAACAGCTTGGTGCACAGAAGAAGAAATTCATGCCTTACAACCACCAGCACAAGTACTTCTTCATCAGTGAGTAACCCTACCCTTCTTACAGTTCTGTGGGCAGTGTTTGCTCGACCCCTTCCTTTTCCAGTTCATCTCAGTGGGATAAAAGGACACAGTTAATGTCTCTGCAATCTGTTTCTCCACTCTAGTTGGCCCTCCAGCTCTGGTGCCTCTTTACTTCCAGTGGTACATATTCTACTTTGTGGTACAGCGGAAGCAGTGGGTGGTAAGTCAGCTCCGCTTTCCCAACAGTGGCTTCTCTTTCTTTTATGGATGTATTTCAGTGCAAGAAATTACTGGAAGGAACTCTAAGCCGTGTATCTCTCTGTACGGTCTGGAGTGTTTGCTGGGGGAGAGAAGATGCCTTCCACACAGCCCTTCTCCTGTGTAAAAGATCCATTTGGGTAACGAGATGTTCTCTGATGGTCTGGCTCAGTCCAGAATACTGTGTTGCACCTCGAATCCTGGGTTCAGTTTTGGGCCCTTCACTCCAAGAAGGACCTTGAGGGGCTGGAGCGCGTCTAGAGGAGGGGAACGGAGCTGGGGAAAGGGCTGGAGAACAAGTCCTATGAGGAGCGGCTGAGGGAACTGGGGTGAGGGAACTGAGGTTGTTTAGCTTAGAGAAGAGGAGGTTGAAGGAAGACCTTATCAAAGTCTACAACTACCCGAAAGGAGGTGGGTGCTGGTCTCTTCTCCCAAGTAGCAAATGATAGGACATGAGGAAATGGCCTTGAGTTGCACCATGGGAGCTTTAGATTGGACATGAGGAGAAGTTTCTTCACTGAAAGGGTGGTCAGACATTGGAACAGCTGCCCAGGGAAGTGGTGGATTCACCGTCCTTGGCGGGATTTAAAAGACAGGTGTATGAGGTGCTCATGGATCTGGTTTAGCAATGGGCAGGTACGGTTGGACTCGATGATCTCAAAGGTCTTTTCCAACCAAACAATTCTATGATTCCAGGGTGTGTGAGTGCCTGGCAGCATTCCTTCTTCCATAAGTTATTATGGGATATTTTAAAGAGAGTACCAGATAGAGTGGTTGGTAAATTCAGAAGCCATTAATTTTTCCTCTTAATGAAGTTTTATCTGTTCTCTGTACTACAGGACCTGGCCTGGATGCTGACCTTCTACATCCGATTCTTCCTCACCTACTCGCCCTTGCTGGGGGTGAAGGGTGTCCTGGGGCTCCATCTCTTAGTCAGGTGTCACTCAATTTATAATTTATCCATTTTCTTGACTGAGTTTCTATCGATACTTCGTGTCAGCTCTTCTTTAGCCTCCTGGTTATCTCTCTCATCCGCTCCCTATTCTTCTGTCTCCTTGTGCCTTTCAGCAAGGCAGAGGTTGGTGTCTGTCAGATGTGTGTCTTGAGAAGGTAGAGAGTGCCTGTGTGGAAAATAAAGGGTGTGTGTAGGTCTGATCTGCTGCTCAGCTGTTTGGCACCCCAGATGTTTATTTTATCCAGCAATGACTGGCTTCTGTGTAGGAAGTGTTTTGTACCGACTTGTTACGGCACCAATGAGATGGGTTTGTGTGTGCTTTATGTGCGCAGGTTTATAGAGAGTAACTGGTTTGTCTGGGTTACACAAATGAATCACATCCCGATGCACATCGATTACGATAAGAATGTGGACTGGTTCTCTACCCAGGTAAGACCTTCTTTCCAGAGAGCTGTGGCTTTGAAGGTGAGAAGTTATAGTTCTGGGTACATAATGCCCGAGAGAAGTGATCACAAAGTGGGTGGGAACAGGGAGAGGAAAACATAAGGACTTTGTCCTCGTTGTGTGAAGTGAGTGGTTATAGAAAATAATTAGAGATGCTACAGTGTGCTTCAGAGAGCTGTCCCTGCATGAAGGATGCAGATGTCGCGTGCTTTGTCTTAGCTTAGTTCTGAAGACATCACGCAGTTTTTTTAAGAGAGAAAGGTGAATTTTATGGTTATTATGGCTTATCTCAGTGGGGAAATCAAGTCTGTTCTCCTAAATGATGCCTCTAGCAACTGCGTAGCCCAGCATGGCCATCTCCTGGTGGCCTGAGATAGCTCTTCGCGTTGCTGTGTTCAGCCAGGAGACGTGAAGATAAGGAACTTCTACTGGCTTACTGTTGTGTTTGACACGTGTAAGAGAAGGGGCATTCCAAAAACAACGGTTAAATAACGGGGGTGGGGGTGGGACTGGATGATCTTTAAGGTCCCTTCCAACCCCATTCCAAACCATTCTATGATTTTATGCTTTTTCTCTCAGCTCCAGGCAACCTGTAACGTTCATCAGTCCTTCTTCAATGACTGGTTTAGTGGACACCTGAACTTCCAAATCGAGCACCAGTGAGTTGAGGCATGGGTTGGGGGTGGAAGGGAATTTCAAGGAGGGCTAGTTAAGCTAGGGCTGAAGAGCCTGCGGGGTCCCTGCCTCTCTGTCAGCTAATACAAGACCGGAAGATAACGTGGGTCAATTTTGTGCTCTTCATATGGGGATGGAATTGGAACTCCAAGCGATGGGTCAGAAACTTTCGGTTGAGCACCAACCCCGCTTCAGATATGGCACAGGAGTGAGAATTCACAGCCTCCTGGTTAGTGACACGAGAGGGACCGCTACAGAGACTGTGGACACAAGGGGAGGTTGAGGCTCTGCCAGTTTCAGGTGCCAAAGAGGGGCAGGAATTCTGTGGGATGATGATGGCTGTAATTGATTCACCATATTCTTTTTCCACAGCCTTTTCCCTACAATGCCTCGACACAACTACTGGAAGGTGGCCCCTTTGGTGAAGTCCCTGTGTGCCAAACATGGTATTGAGTACCAGTGCAAGCCGCTGCTCACCGCCTTTGCGGACATAGTGCAGTACGTATCAACCTGCTGCGTTCCCTGGGGGGAAGGGCTTTCCGGTATTATGGAGTGAACAAGTGAGGGACATGGGAAGGGGAGAGGCAGCCAGTTCGCTTCGCAGAAGTGCTGGGAAGAGCTGTAGATGGTACACATGACTGTGAAGGGGACTGGAAAACTCTTCAGGCACGTCGCTGGCTTCAGTAGCAGCAGGTAGAAGTGTCAGTGAGGATGACCTAATGGAGAGCTCCTTTTCTTCAGCTCTCAAGAGTCAGAGGTCAGTAGGATGCCAGATCTGGTGCCTCTGGCGCTCCAGGGAAAGGGGTGTTTTCATAAAGATGAGTTTGAACTGTCATTCATTCTTTCTTTTAGTTCCTTTCTTCCCCTCCTTGCTCCCCAGGTGTTTCTTATTCTGTTGTAAAGTCACGTAGCTTTCTTCTGCCACGCTCACTCCTTTTGTCTTCATTCTGGTTGGTTGTTTTAGTGTTCCACTCACTGCTGTAACCCCAGAGGTTTGGGTCTTCATCTTTCCAGTGAGCTGTAGTTTACGTTGCCTTCCCTCTGAAGGTCTCTGAGCGACCTGATCTGGTTGACGATGTCCCTGCTCACTGCAGGGGGTTGGACCAGATGACCTCTAAAGGTCCCTTCCAACCCAAACCATTCTATGATCTCCTTTGCTTAATCTATAGATGGAAATTCTCCCTACAAGGCTTTGTTCTGTGGATGCTGTGGTTTTTTACCTTATTTCTAAAGAAATGTTCTCTCTTGGCAGCTCTTTGAAAGATTCAGGGGAGCTCTGGCTTGATGCCTATCTACATAAATAAGAAGCAGTGCCTCCTTACAGAGGAATTCCCCACCCTTGTTGCCTCCTGTGGTGGTCACCATGAAGATACTGCACAGAAGAGGGAGAGCTGGCCAAGCCAGAGGTGGGGAGGTGGTGCAGCTTAATTCCACTGATGAATGTAATTAATATGATTTTTAAAAAGATGTGTTCTTATTTCTACTTGTGCTTCTTTCATTCCTCTTATCTGGTGCTGAATTTTGGGGAAAAGCCGAATGGAGGAGGTTACGTTCCACTAAGCTGGAGGCAGCTTTGGGACTGGGAACAGATTCTTTTGTCTGCTGACACTTCATTTGCTGAGTATGTAGGAAGGAAGTTTCTTACCTAACATAGGCTTCTGTGAGGTGGTTCTCATTATGGATGTAGAAAGAAAGTTGAGATAATATGAACTCAAAGAACGTGGGAGTTATTGAAATGTGGAAGCAATAAGGGATTGTTTAGGTGCAGTATTTTCAAATACCTTTATGTATTATAATTAACAATGGTGATGGAAGTGCCCAGACAAGGGCGCAGTGGAGAGCGTGTGAGAGCCCAGACCAATTTGTGTGTATGTGAGTGAGATGGAGAAGGTGCAGGTGGCAGTTCTGGAGGAAGAAGCACGAGGAAAAAGACCTAATTAGAGCCCTAACGGAGGGAGAGAAATGGGAAAGTAGAGGTTATTCCTCTCACATGGAGATGCGAGACTTCAGCATGCTGTATTCTATGGGAATGCTCTCCTCCATCTCTTCTGTGGTGAAGGCTTCTGGGTTATTTGCCCATCTGACACCTCCCATGGGGTCTCAAGTGCCATAATTCTCTCACAAGTGCCATAATTCTGTTATTGAACCCATTACTGGAAGTGAGAAGGGGCACATCCACACTGGGGATCCCTGCAAGGTGACTGAGGAAGCAAAAAGGACATCGGTGCGTGCTCACCTGAAGCTTCACTCTTGGAGAGATTTGTTAAGCAGAGAGAACTGGTGACTTCTGGCCCGTGGAGTAGGAGAGTGTCTGAGCTGCAGACAAGTTTAATGAAGAAGGAAAAGCGTTAGGGGTTGGGCTACTGTTTAAATGCATTTAACTTTCCAGGCAGCGGAAGTCAGCGGGCTGCATAGCCGTAGGCGCACGTCAGCCAGGACGTGGCTGGTCTTTCTCTGTTGGATGATGTGCCTTCAAAACACACCCCAGGAGGGCATGTGCCATGTATTGGAACACGAATCAGCCTTACTGCCTTTCCTGAGGTCTTTTCATTTACTAAACCAATATTACAGATGCCAAACCAGGATGTAGCACCTGGCGTTGCACTAGGGAAGACAACCCCATCACCCGGTTCCCTCGGTGACGGGGGGCTTAGTCTCCAGAAGGGATGGGTTGATTTTGAGGAAGAGATGGTGCTTTTTTTTCTGATCAACATCCAAAAAGAGAACGGCTTGTGAGGGAATGGAAGAAATGCATCTTCCCAGGCCAAGAGTGTTTTTAAGCACAGAATAAAATTGTAATGGAAATAATAAAATAATCATTAAAACATTGATACCTGTTGGGAAAGACCATAAAGAAAATGGGCTTTAGTTACTCTTTTACCTTGTTTTTCCTGCTCCGTTTCTTTCCCTTTTATTATTGGAACTGTTGATGGAAGAAAGTCTAATAATAAAACTTGTTATCTTACCAATTATTGCTGTCATCAGAGTAAAATATGTCTGTGCAAGGGGCTGTACTTTACGTGGAACAAATGCCTGTCCCCAGCTGCAGAGAGACCTGCCATAAACCTCAGCATTTGCATTTTGGAGGAAGAGAACCAGCTTGGGTGAAGTGTAGAATATAAATAATTAACCAAAACAAAGCTTAAAACAACCACAACCAGCTCTTCCTCCGGAATGAGGAGGAAAGGGAAAAAACCAACTACTCCTGACTTTCTGGAAGTTGTGTTACTTGATACGTAGGAAGGTCTGTGTGTTTTAGGAAATCAGGAGCTGCTTTGTAAGGATTTAAACTCAACAGGCTATCAGCTCTCAGATGGAACTTCCGTGGTGGTGCTGAAAGTGGTTTCTGACCTCTTGAGTGTTGACTGTAAGCCACAAAGGGACAGAAGGGTTGTTGTGCCGGTCAGGAGAGCTATTGAACATCTTATCTCTGAAGTGGAATCCCCCAGGCTAGGTGTGTTCTTTGCAGGTACAGAGACAGATGGACAAATGGGGAGATAGGCAAGAGGAAACACCGAAGACAAGGAATTATAGAATCATTAAGGTTGGAAAAGACCTCTAAGATCATCCAGTCCAACTGTCAGCCCAACCCCACTGTGCCTACTAAACCGTGTCCTGAAATGCCATGTCTGCCCATTTTTTGATCATCTCCAGGGATGGAGACTCCACCACTGCCCTGGGCAGCCTCTTCCAATGCTTCCCCACTCCTTCGGTAAAGAAATGCTTCCTCATACCCAATCCAAACCTCCCCTGGTGCAGCTTGAGGCCACTTCCTCTTGTCCTGTGCTTGTTACCTGGGAGAAGATTCCAGCACTCACCTCGCTACAACCTCCTTTCAGGGAGTTGTAGAAAGCAATAAGGTCTCTCCTCAAGTCTCCACTGCGCTCCCTGACCAAGAGCCCCTCCCCAGCTTTCCTGTAGCCCCCTTTCAGTACTGGAGGGATGCTACGAGGTCTCCCTGGAGCCTTCTCCCTGAACTGAACACCAGAGCAACCCAGTTGTGTGGCTGACCAGGAAAAGTAAAGTGGTGAGCATGGAAGTGCTGAAAAGTAGGACTGAAAAGGGACCTGAATCAATGTAAGCAGATCTGTGTGTGCTGAGTTTGCAGGTTCTCCAGGTGCAGGACAGCTCAGGAGGAGAAATAAGCTGTATGATATCTTTCTATTGATTACCCTGGGCTGTTCCCGGTCCACAGTGGCAGATTAACCTGAGACTTCGAATATGGAAATTTCCCAACAATATTCAAAGGGAAGTCCAAAACCCCTCTCAGGCTCTCAGAACGCGCATCCAGATACACCTTTTTGGAACAACACTGGCCCCACGTTTGCCATTTAATGGAAGCCCTTTGGCTTCGCAGTTCAGCCTTGAAACAAAGAACCTGAACATTGTGAAACAGCCACAGGATGGCAGGCAGGCATCAGGAAGGAAGGAGGACATTCCAGCCTCACTGGAAACTGAAATATGAGTGTTTAAAGGCTCTGGTCTTGCTATTATCTTAGTTTTCTGTGCACTTAAAGGAAGTAAATATGAAATTAGTGCACAGTTCGGAGCAACTTTGGGCTGTTGAGAATGGAACTCCTAAGACCAAAGCGTTATATCCGCATGTTGCTCTCTGTAAGAGGTAAAACTGCTTTAAAATAACCTTTGCCTGTAAGTAGGGATGCCTTGTTGGGCCTTTGGCTTCTGAGTCTTTATTTTAGTTCAGCCTAAACTCTGGGAGAAGAAAGATATGCTACATATCTAGTACAGATTTAATAAAGGTAACAATTCTCTCTGAAGATCTTTGTGGTGGAACAGAATCACAGAATGGCTTGGGTCAGAAGAGACCTCAAATCCCCTCCAGTGCCACCCCCTGCCGTGGGCAGGGACACCTCCCACTGGGTTAGGGGGCTCCAAGCCCCATCCAGCCTGGCCTGGAACACCTCCAGGGATGGGGCAGCCACCACTGCTCTGGGCAACCTGGGCCAGGGCCTCCCCACCCTCACAGGAGAACCTTTTTCCCTATGATCTCATCTCAATCTCCCCTCTTGCAGCTGAAAACCATTCCCCCTCATCCTGTCCCTGCACTCCCTGATCCAGAGCCCCTCCCCAGCTTTCCTGGAACCCCTTTCAGCACTGGGAGCTGCTCTGAGGTCTCCCCAGAGCCTTCTCCTCTCCAGGCTGAACAACTCCAGCTCTCCCAGCCTGGCCTCACAGCAGAGGGGCTCCAGCCCTCGCATCATCTCCGTGGCCTCCTCTGAACCCACTCCAACAGCTCCAGGTCCTTCCTGTGCTCAGGACTCCAGAGCTGGACCCAGGGCTCCAGGTGAGAACTCCTTCCTGAGGTAGGGTAGACTCATTTATCTTCTGCTGTCGGTAATTGTTCAAAGCCAAGTGAGATGATAGGTGTAAGGTTCTGTGTGTTGCATTCATGTAGCCTGTACTTACCTGCTCTTTCTCTGCCACAGTTGCTGCAGGTTGGGCAATGAAGTGATTGGATTACATGATGTAAGAAGAGATTTAATGAATAGGGTAATTGTTAAAAAAACCACCAGCACTGTAGCAAAGCTTATTTAGGGATGAAGACAGCGGTTACACCCAAGCTGAAGGCTGCTGGTCTTCAGCCTCTTCTTGGGGTTTGGTTATTGGGTGGTGATAGAGTCCCCAAAGATGTTCAAAAGAGAACAAATTCATCAGGCCTTTCCATTGGGGGTCTTAAAAACTGCAGTCTGAGGTTCAGAAGGCTTTGAAGATTATCCAGCTAAGTGGAGTATCCTTGGACAAAGAGGTGACTCCAGCCTAGAAGGAATCAATTTTTTCACATCAGCGAGCAGCAGTTCCAGAACTGAGTAGCTGGAATTATGAAAACGTTACTGTGATCTGTGATGGGGCAAATGGAAGAGGATAATGCTGTAGGTTTCTCCTTCCCAACAACCACACGTTTTGACTTGTTTGGGATTCTTGCCCAATCCATGTGTGGTTTTGCTTCCATTATCCTGAATTCCTGAAGAGGTGACCGATGTTATTTATGGGAATTTCTTCATTTTCAGAAAAGAAGGAGAATTGGAGACGATTTTAGGTCCATAAAGGACACATAATGCATGCAGCTAAGCCTCTTGGAAACGGGACCATTTGTTGCTTCCTAAGATAGGTTCTTTTATAAGGAATATAGGGAGATTTCTTAACAGGTCAGGTGTAGAAGACATATTAATGAAACACTACTCATGGGTGGGGAAAGAAAGAAGATTACATTACACTGGAAGAGAGTTCGTTGGCATCAATGTGGTTTCTGTGCGATTTACGTCTGCTACAGAGACTCATATTAAATGTTCACCAACTGGTGAGGAATTTCCACAAGGAAAGTTTTGAAACAGCAATAAAAAACTACTGCACAGATGAGAGCTTACAGGAAAGGCTGATTATGAGAGTGTCCTTTAGGAAAAATAGTTTGCTTCCGTGAAAAGCAGTTCTGTAAATTTGGAGGATCAAGTTGCACAATGCTTTTTTTTCAGCTTATAAATACACCACAATAAATAAAGTATTGTCTAACAGTGCAATTTTAAACACTGGATTGCTTGTCTAAGGATAAAAGAGTCTTAGAACATCAAAGCTTATGTGAGTGACACCTCCATTGGATGTTCTAGGAATACCGTGGAGACGTACTCCGTCATGGTGAAAATTGCTCTTCTAGTTTGGTTTGGTAGACACAGTGGTGTTGGGCTGAGGGTTGGACTGGATAACCTTAGATCATTTTTCAACCTTAACGATTCTATAAATCTAAAAGATAGTATACTAAGAACCAAACCATTTCAATGGGTGTCTTAAACTCATTTCAAAAAGTACCAGCCACTGCTGAGAAATGTAATCACTGAGATTATCTCTGAGATAATTAGGAGAACAGAACAGAAAAAGACCTGGACGTCATTACACGTTGTCTTGCGCATGAGCTCCCAGCTGAATGATGCTTAAAAAAAGACCTGTGTGTGCACAGGCTAAAAGGGAAAGGGGTAGAGAAGAGTTCCTACTTTCTGTGTAAGTGTAAGTCTGCTGTCAGGATATTTTATTCAGATGTTCTGATGCAATACAAAAACATTGTTGAAGAGCTGAAGAGGATATAGGGCGCAGATGCGGGAAAACATTAAAGCCTTGGGCAGGTTCTTTACTGTAGAGAAATAAAATTTTCAGAGCCTAATAAAAGAAGAGGCAGGGATTTGATCATAAAATGAGGAATTTTATGGCAGGGAGTATTTCAGTCCAGCGATAAAGAAATAGTAGCTGAAACAGGAATCAATACCAGTTCAAGCTGTACAGAAGACGCAAATCTTAGTAGCAAGGTTAATTGGCCCTGTGTTCAGTATAGCTGGAGCAGTGATAGATTGTACACTAAGGGAATATCTTCATTTTTCTAGATAACGATTCCTTGTGAACAGTGGCTGTTGTTTGCTTTGACTCAGAAAGCGATCGGGGCGCTCTTGTGGCCGGTATTATCATAATTAGGTCACCTCCTGCATAATAGACCTTTTGAAATGAACACGGGTGCTTCTGAAACAATCATTTAGATACACAGCCTGATAGAATTGTACCTTCTTCTGGCAAGAAAATATGCAAATGTCCCAACAAGTGTGTTTGAACTCCTGCCCAATATCATCTCACAATCGCTTATGAAAAAGGAACAAGATGAAGTAATAAATGCTGCGTGTTGCCCAAATGAAAGAAAAGGCAAACAAGGATGTTTCCAATGAGCTCAGGTTATGTCTTGGTCACTCTGAGGTTCTCTTTATTTTATTTATTTATTATTTTGTTTATGGAGGAAGATGAGAAACGTGTGACTTCATGTGAAACTAGAAAGATACAAATATTTTTATCTTGAGCAAATATTCCAATATTACCAAAATAGAGGAATAAATAAGAGGAAAGGCCTGCTAGAATCTAACTCAGACACCAGAACAGACATTCTGAGGAGCTGGTTCATGTTAGGGTCTATGTATCATAGACAACTTTGAGTTCTTGGAGAAAACTTTTCTTCTGAGAGAACAACATTGCTTTAACAAAGATTGTCACCACCCCGAACTGCTGTGAGGCAGAACATGTCAAGACAGGGGTGGACTAGGATAGATTCCTCAGCTTTGTGTCATCAGATGCGAGACAAGAGGTAGAACGTGTGGAATGGAGGAATTGGAACCATGGTCTACTCAGGCCTCTTGTACCTGTTGATGAGGAACTTGTCAGAGAGAACCAGGATACTGTCTGGCCCGGGACTAGAAGGACTTGGGAATTCCTGTACTACGGGAGGAAATCAGGATTGCTTTAGCAATGTCTCTGCCCTCAAAGGCCATCTTAGGGATACTGGGCTGAATTTCTTACTTGTGATTTTGAAGCATGAATAAGACGCATGATGGCTCAGACCCTTTCATAGAACCATAGAATGGTTTGTGTTGAAAGAGACCTTAAAGATCATTCAGCTCCAAACCCCCTGCCACGGGCAGGGACATCTCCTGCTTGATCAGGTTGCTCCAAGCCTCATCCAACCTGGACTGGAACACCTCCAGGGATGGGGCTGTAAAATTAACTGTGCTTGGAAAGCTGACTACCCGACAGATGGATGCTTTAGTCTCAGAGCTAAAATGAGATCTAGGATGCCTTCTTAAAATGAGTCAAGATGCCTTCTTGGCTAAAACGTATAGTGACTGAAATTCTTGTCATGCGTGTCCCACAAATGCCTCTAAAAAGCCATGCACCTACTCCACGCTGACTCAAATTTTAGGGTAATGATGAAGCTTTAGTTTCTCCAGAGATGAAGAGGTCTGTGCAGTTATGTTCACTGAACTTGACGTGCTATCCCAGGAGACTACACAGAATCATAGAATCATCTGGTTGGAAAAGACCTCTGAGATCATTGAGTCCAACCGTACCTGTGCACTGACTAAACCCTGTCCCTAAGGAAGTCATCCACCTGTCTTTTAAACCCCTCCAGGGATGGTGACTCCACCACCTCCCTGGGCAGCTGTGCCAATCCCTGACCACCCTTTCAGTGAAGAAATTCTTCCCAATGTCCAGTCTAAACCTCCCCTGGAACAACTTGCGGCCAATTCCTCTCATCCCATCGCTGTCATCTGTGAGCAGAGCCCAGCCCCCACCCCGTCACACCCTTCTGTCAGGCAGCTGTAGACAGTGATGAGGTCTCCCCTCAGCCTCCTCTTCTCCAGGCTAAACAACCCCAGGTCCCTCAGTCTCTCCTCACAGGGCTTGTTCTCCAGCCCCTCACCACCCTTGTTGCCTTCTCTGGACGCGCTCCAGCCCCTCAAGGTTCTTCCTGTAGTGGGGGGCCCCAAACTGACCCCAGCACTCAAGGTGTGGCCTCACCAGTGCTGAGCACAGGGGCACAATCCCCTCCCTGCTCCTGCTGCCCACGCTGGGTCTGACACAGGCCAAGATGCCAGTGGCCCTTCATGGGAAACCTGGGTGGAGAAAGTGGAAATAGATCAACCTTGGGCAGAAGCTGCTACTTCAAACGAGAGCACCTTGTGGTCTGGAGCCTCATCACTAGATTGTCTCCACAAGGCCTGCCTAAGAATATGTTTGGTTGCCCATACATGAAAGCTCCTGACACTCGGTCTAGCGGGCAGCATCGCAGAGAGCTAGGATGCCGTGTGGTTTTCCAAATTTAAGGAGAGTTTCGCCATAGGTGTCGGTGACATATCCAGAACTACAAGCAGTTTGACATTGCCTAAAAACTGTCTCAGTGGAGGAAAGCTATACTCGACAAGAACTCAGGAACAAATATAAACTCCAAACTCTGGAATCCTCAGCACAGGAAGAACCTGGAGCTGTTGGAGCGAATCCAGAGGAGGCCACGGAGATGATGCGAGGGCTGGAGCCCCTCTGCTGTGAGGCCAGGCTGGGAGAGCTGGGGTTGTTCAGCCTGGAGAGGAGAAGGCTCTGGGGAGACCTCAGAGCAGCTCCCAGGGCTGAAAGGGGCTCCAGGGAAGCTGGGGAGGGGCTCTGGATCAGGGAATGCAGGGACAGGATGAAGAGAATGGTTTGAGCTGAAAGACAGGAGATTGAGATGACATCTTGGGGAGAAATGTTCTCCTGTGAGGGGGGGAGGTCCTGGCCCAGGTTGCCCAGAGCAGTGGTGGCTGCCCCATCCCTGGAGGTGTTCCAGGCCAGGTTGGATGGGGCTTGGAGCCCCTTGATCCAGTGGGAGGTGTCCCTGCCCATGGCAGGGGCTTTAGAATTGGATGATCTTTAACTTCCCTTCCAACCCAAACCATTCCATGATTCTATGATAAAAAAAATCTAGAAATTATTATTATTAATTGTTATTATTTTATTATTATTACTTTTATTGTACTTTTAACAAAGAAAGGCATATGTTCTTGTTCATGGAACCAAACTCTCACTTGAACATTCCTGCAAGCAGTTCTTAACACGTGCTGAGCTAAATATCAGCCCTCTTAAGCATATAAACACACGGCTTGCCTGTATCTGTTAGCGCTTCTCCGTGCTTCCCTTGTTTTCAGGGAGGTGCAGCTGATTTCCCTCATTAGACAATGATAGTTCTTAGCAAGCCAAATATACCAGAAAAATAGCAAGGATTTCCTATTGCTGCAGCCTGGGGTTCTTGGGTTCAGGACGTGCTGGACCTCTGCCCCTGCACATTTGCCATATATTGTGGAATATCTAGAAAGGGGCACAGAAGTCATTCCCTTTTTTTCTGGAGTAATTCTGGTTTGTGGCTAAAAGTTGTGTTCTGCCACCAGGTATTAAAGAACTTATTGGTAGGAGCGTGTGTGCACGCGTATCGGAGCTACACGCGCCAACTTAGCTAGGGTGGGTTTGATCCTCTGCTGCTTTTATTTAAGAGCAAAGTTTGAAAAATGGAAGAAATTAGTCGTTACAGTCAGAATAAGGAGCTCCGGTGTAAGCAGGGGGGAGTCTGAGAGTATAAAACTATAAAACCTTGATGGGATTTGTATCCTTAGCAAGGAGGGGGATAAATAAACTCAGGGTTGGATTTTGAGTTGATACAGAGCTATCTCTGAATGCAAAGTATAGGGAAAAGGTCATGGAAGTGCCAGCAGGAATTGCTGAAGTGTCCAAGAAAATTAAAGTTTGCAAAAGAGATGAAAACAAGTAGAAAATCTTTTTCAGCCGTATAAATGACCAATCCGACTGATTTCCTTGTGGAGAGGATAGGATGTAGATCTTTAAGGTTGATGCGCGTCTCTGAGCCAAAATTCATGTGTTGCCCTGCGAAGAATCTAGGCTGTAGTGTGTGTCTGAGGGAGGAGGATGTAGGAGGCAGGTGGGGAAGGATTGAATTGTGATTGGACGGTGCAGGAGGTGATTTGTTGCAGGAGCCTTGCCTCATACATTGCAGAAGCTGGAAAGTGGCCCAAGACCCATAAGAAGGACCGAAGGAAGGAGGGGTGCCCTGGGTGTAGGCTGTGGAACCGCCATGGGTGTTTTAATCCTTGCTCATGCCGTGTTGTCCCTAATTGATGTTGCACAAGTCATCTGTTATAAAAAACACCCCCTCTCGAGCGTGGCCACCTCCTGCGGAGTTCTTTTGTGGACGCACAGTTTCACGTAGCCAGGGCTTCAGAATGTGTCTATCAGTGGGTGCTCTTGAACACAGAAAATGCTCTAAAAATGCTGGCACGTCAGAAAAAAATAACCCCAAACATATGAGAGTGGGAAAACACAAGGGGTTTGTTACAGGAATTTAACAATTTTAGCTTGGGTTGTGCTGTCTCTTCCTTTATTCTTTGTAACCACGTATGATGGAAGCTGTGTGCTGCAGAGGGGCTTTTTAACACTTAAATTTAACTCCTTTTTGGCAGCTAAATGTAGAATTTTAAATTTCACATCAGCTGAATTTCTATCTTAAAGTGACAGAAGAACCCCCGGGGTTCTGAATTCCGTGAAGCTGGAGGAAGCGAAGGGTTGTGCCATGGGAATTGCAGGCTGAACGAGAGGCACGGAACACCACCGTACGTGGTGGTCGTCGAAGAGATTAATATCAGCCCCCTTGATAAAAGGATTTGGGGGATGTGGTTACAGCTGATGTGTGTATGGGAGGGTTACATCAGAATTTCAGTGCGAAATCACGTCAAGGTTTACAAGATTGCTTTCACGGTGAAAAAAAATAAACATTTGTTTGTCAGCTTCCTGCTGATGGATTAAGGAATGAAACAAAGTTCATCAAGGCTTTGATTGTCCGAGCAAATTAATGCCGAGAGGGGAGAGGGGAGGAGGGGGGAGGAGGGCAAGGGAGAGGGGAGAGGAGAGGGGAAGGAGGGGATGGGAGAGGGGAAGGAGGGGAGGGGAGAGGGAGGGAGGGGAGAGGGGGAGGGGAGGGGAGAGGGGAAGGAGGGGAGGGGAGAGGAGAGGAGAAGGAGGGGAGGGGAGGGGAGAGGGGAAGGAGGGGAGGGGAGAGGGGAAGGAGGGGAGGGGAGAGAGGGGAGAGGAGGGGGAGGAAAGAGAGAGAGGAGAGGGAGGGGAGAGGAGGGAGAGGAGATGGGAGAGGAGAGGGTTTTCATTGCACACTTGGTTCTGTGCCCTACAAAAAAAGCACGTTTTTACTTTTGGGTTCTCTTCCCATTTCTGAAAGTATAAGATCCTGAAAAGCAGCCCCATCTGAGATACAGGGTGGTGTCTCATAAATTCATAATATATTAAAAAAAGGAATATCTGATCCTTTTCTCCTCCTGACTGACATGGTGGCTCTTAATGTTCTTATCAAGCAAGTAAACTACTGGATTTTTTTTTTCCTGCAAAACATTTCTTCAAAACAAAATTTTGCAGTCTGGAAAAGTTATCGTCTCTTGAAAAGATTGAGGAGATCTTTCAGAGTGCAACCTTGCCCCAAGTTATGGATTCCCTATTACATTTTGTGCCAAAACATAATATATTCTTAATGATTCCAGTGTTCGGAAACAGACACAATGTAGTCACAGGAGAGACAGTATTGAATGAGGACACGTGAAATCCATGAAGGAACACAGGCCCTTTCCACAGGAGCGGGAGCAGATGGGTGGAGGTCAAGCCCCTGCCAGAAGTCGGAGCAGAGCAACCATGAGACCTTCATAAGATGTTCCAACAGAGCTTCAGACCAGGCAGGGCAGGGCAGAGAAACACAGGTCTGACTACATAGGTAAGTGCCTCTGTAATTGTAGGTGAAGCTGTGATTGTAGATGCTTACCTCCAAGGTCACAAACTGTCTGTTGTGTTGACATCTAACCCCGGAGACATGTACAACCCGTAGCTGTCTGTGTTATGTCTGAGTTCTCCTCGGTGACACTGTACAGCTTGCAAAGCAGATGTTCTTCATCCGGTCCTTAACCAGGAGGTTTGGGTTGGAAGGGACCTCAAAGCCCACCCAGTGCCACCCCCTGCCATGGGCAGGGACATCTCCCACTGGATCAGGGGGCTCCAAGCCCCATCCAACCTGGCCTGGAACACCTCCAGGGATGGGGCAGCCACCGCTGCTCTGGGCAACCTGGGACAGGGCCTCCCCACCCTCATCAGGACTTTCTTCCTAATGTCTAATCTAAATCTTCCTCTTTCCAGTTTAAAGCCGTTCCCCTCATCCATCACTCCAGGCCCTTGGACAAAGCCCCTCCCCAGCTTTCCTGGAGCCCCTTTCAGCACTGGAAGCTGCTCTAAGGTCTCTGCAGAGCCTTCTCCTCTCCAGGCTGAACTCTCTCAGCCTGTCCTCATAGCAGGGGTGCCCCAGCCATTTGATCATCTCTGTGGCCTCCTCTGGTCCTGTTCCAACAGTTCCATGTCCTTCTTAAGTTGGGGATTCCAGAACTGGACATGTGACAGTCTCCGTATAAAATTTAGTTTCCGTAGAAAAGGTGGTCAAAGGAACCATAGGTAGCATCTCGTATGACAAAACCGCTCAGATATTAGAGGACTTCACTGGAACAAGAGATTTTCTTAGAAAAAAACTGCTTCAGAGTATCTTAGTACCGTATTTTCTTCTGGACCACTCTGTGCTGTGCCAGTTGCACTCCAGTGGATTGTGTAAACTGCAAGCACTCACATGATACTGGATAAAGACGTTGCTGCAATAACTCCCAGTCGAGCAGTCGCGCACTGGCTTTATGGAAATCTGGAAAACCGTGTCAAATGCCTGTGCAAGGAGACTCTTAGTCACAAAAGCAGGGATGTAGAACAGCTCTGGGCACGTGTATTAGCTCCCAGATCCATATGACACGGGTTTTGGCAGGTGTGGGCAGTTGTTGCAGAACACAGAGTATGGTGTAAATTCACTGTACCGGATTTCTCAATAGCTTTTCTGGATGAGCAGGACTGTGACTTTCACTCTGCATCTGGGTTTTTTCATGCAGCTCTGAAATTTGTTTGGTGACCTGGGAAAGGATTTGTTTGAGGTTTTTTACTTTGGTGTAATATCAATGGACATTCCAGGTCCCTCTGGATGGGGCCTGATGCTAAATAAATTCAGGCGTAGACTTACAGAATCATAGAATGGGTTTGGTTCAAAGGGATCTTAAAGATCATCCAGTTCCAACCCCCCTGCCATGGCAGGGACACCTCCCACTGGGTCAGGGGGCTCCAAGCCCCATCCAACCTGGCCTGGAACACCTCCAGGGATGGGGCAGCCACCACTGCTCTGGGCAACCTGGGACAGGGCCTCACTGACCTCACAGGAAAACATTTCTTCCTAATATCCCATCTAATTCTCCCCTCTAAGCTTAAAACCATTCCCCTTGTCCTGTCCCTGCACTCCCTGATCAAGAGCCCCTCCCCAGCTTTCCTGTAGCTCCCTTTAGGTACTGGGAGGCTGCTCTGAGGTCTCCCCAAAGCCTTCTCCATGTCGAACTATCCCAACTCTCTCATCCTGTGCTTGTACAGGAGGTGCTGCAGCCCCCGGATCATCTTAGTGCCATGGTGTAGTTGACGAGTAGGAGTAGGTGTAGGTGTAGGTGTTGGGTCATAGGTTGGACTCGATGATCTCAAAGGTCTTTTCCAACCTTGTGATACTGTGATCTTTGTGGCCTCCTCTGGACTCGATGTGAAATACTACGCACAGTTGGCACGGAGGTCAATCATCTTAACATTCCCAAACCTGATTTATCTAAGTGACAGCAGTGGTTTGATGGACACTGGCACCTACAATGTGCCATAACACTGAAAATCAGGATTGCTGACTGCGTGTGTCTAGGCAGTGTGTTCCAGTGTGTTCCTGGCTCTGTGTTCTCCAGCTCCTCGTAGACCAGAATCTAAACCTACATTTTGATCTACTCCTTTTCAGGTAGCTGCTACATTTACAAGTCTGAACACACGGCAATGGGGAGGGTCTTCGTGCTTTCAGCCAGCTCTGAGTAGCTTGAAATTTGTTGCACATAGAGAAAAAAATCACACACAGAGAAATTCGCAACAACCCTCGCATATTTTATCACCACTGAACACAATCTATGTAAGACTCTACACATAACCCACAGCAGAACGTGAACACATCATTAGTGTGGTCATAAGTAACTTTTATTTAGAGCAAGATAGGGGGTTACAAAATGCAGTGTGACAGTACAATAGAAATTATGCCTCCCACTCTTTTATCAGTGCCTTCTAATGAATACCAACACATTTCTCTTTTTACCTAAGGTGTTTCAACCATTGCCACATGTCAGGAACTTTTAAATGATTGTTTTGTGCTTGACTGATTATTTTACAAGATGTTACATGATTTAAAGAAATAGAATTGCCTAATTTATAGTTCTGTGCCAGCCACAACGCTTGTCCGCTCCATTCAGGGCTGGTGTCTCTGCTGTGTGAGGTTTCAGGTGTCTCCATCCAGCCGTTGTTGGGCTACTTTTAATTCACTGGGAAACACGAGGAAGACAAAAATCAAGACTGTGGAGTCTCCACTGTATTTGCACTCTGAAACTGGCACAGAGTTTGCCAAGACAATTGTAAGCTGAGAAGCTTCATGGTCATTTATATCACAAGTATCCTGTCAACTCCATTCCAGAGTCCAAACTCTTCAAAAGACAGTTATTCTATGTAATTTATACAATGCTTTTCTCCTAATGCAGAGACCTATCGCGTTGTCTCTGCTTTGGTCAGTTCTTGCCTAGGCTGCCCGTGTGCTGCCTGCTGGGGAGACAGGGAATGCAGCCATAATTTCATCTCACCTGCCTGAGGTACCTTGACCAAGAACATAGTTTGGCTTTCTTATGTTTCTGTCCTTCCTGAAGTCTGCAACTTCAGCTGAGGATTTTCAGTTCTTCTCAAAACAGGGGGCTCATTGCTTTATCTTGATCAGGGAGTGCAGGGAGAGGATGAAGTGCAATGGTTTTCAGCTGCAAAAGGGGAGACTGAGATGAGATCTTGGGGAGAAATGTTCTCCTGTGAGGGTGGGGAGGCCCTGTCCCAGGTTACCCAGAGCAGCGGTGGCTGCCCCATCCCTGGAGGTGTTCCAGGCCAGGTTGGATGGGGCTTGGAGCCCCCTGACCCAGTGGGAGGTGTCCCTGCCCACGGCAGGGGATGGCACTGGGTGGGCTTTGAGGTCCCTCCCAACCCAAACCATTCTATGATTCAACCAGAACCCCTTTTCTTTGAATCACAATATGTGAATTGTCTGTGAAACTCATTGTTGCAAGAGATAGTTTGAGACTTGGAACTTGTTGAGTTTCAGGAAGGGACTGGGCATCGTTGAAGACAACACTTATAAACATAATGGATGTATAAACACAAATAAAAATTCTGAGCTAAGGTAGAAAACTTATGATTTGGGATTTAACTCAGTATTGCTTTATAAAGGGATAGAATGGAAACCTAACAGACTGTCCCGTGCCAAACCTACGGTTGCAACCTGCCCCCAGAACAACCGAGGAGAGTAAGTCTGGATTAAAAAAAAATACAAGCCTAGGAGAATCCTAAATCCCAAGCAGGGCTATATTTCATATAAGCAGGCTTAATTTTTCCTGGGTCACCTGCAATATTGATGTGACTTCATAGGAAAGACAGCATTGCTCTCCTTTTGTTATTTATTACAGCTTAGAACTCTTACTTCTTGACTGCCTAGCAGATCCGTTATGAGTATGAGAGGTATTAAGAATTTGGCTCTACAAGGCTAATATTTAAGTAAGGTTAATTATGTAAACGGTGCTGTTATACATGGTTTTAAGAACTCCTAACCTCCTATGAAACTTGGTTGATGTTGTTGTGTTGTTGTTATTCTTAACCACAAAATCTTTTCACGGTGTTATTCACTTATGAATTAATTACTCAGACAACGAGATGACTGAATGACTGGAATGTACATAGACACTGTGTGCAAAGTGTTGTCAACGTGCAAGCTAAATTAACTGGAGGTAAATAACGTCGTCTTAACGTGTTCTTTCTTTACCCTGTTCTGGTGGCATTGTGATCAACAACGCTTTTAATTTAGAAGCACGCTTGATTTTAGTGTGTCAGGGTCAACATGGAAAGCTGCGAAGACCAAGGACAAGCTGAAGTTTGGGGGGTGATGAGACCGTTAAGAGGTACTTTGTGGAGAGATTGCAGACCTTGAGGCATTCTGCTCTTTTCACTATGCGAGTGTACAGGTTGGCTCCATGCCTTGAAGGCAGGAATTACAATTGAATTAGAGATGTTAACAAACATTTAACAACAGCTTTGGCTCTCCCACACAGACTCCTCTGCAGCTTCACATTTTGGTGCTGTATGACACGATAAAGCTCCACTGTGTGGCAGATGCAGGATTTCCTGACATTAAGGACTGATGAAAGGACTACAGGACATTGACAGCGCCTCAGTTTTCTAAGGTCTCTGAATATTTGCTGCGTAAGAGCTGCCCACAGCCTTCCTCAGATTCCTCCTCTGTTTAATCCCCAGGTTGACTCAGCAGCATGGAAGCAAGTTAACAGCTTACCTTATCCAGTTCCTAATCTCTATAAAGATGTTCACTTAATAGTCCTTTCTGTCATTTTGCCATCTCATTTAATCAAATAACAGATTATCTTCCTAAGCCTTTCTATTTATGCATTTCTGTGTTCAGCTAAGTAGTCTCCAGTCCTCATGAGTAATTAGACCTTCCAAAGCAACTCAGGAAAGACAAGAAGGAACAGGGGTTTTATTCAAGGATGTATCAAAGCGTCTGGTGTGAACATGAAAGAGGAGGGAGCTATGGAAGGGTGTGTTGGAGCAAGGGGAGCCAACCAGCCCTAGAAGCGTAGGGAGTGGCTTAGGGTGGGACTGTGTGATGGGCAGGCTGAGATGGTTCACCATCCACCAGGATGCAGTGCTGCAAAGCTTAGTCTAGTGAATCTCAGTGCTGACTGCACATCCACCAGTGCAGATGGCTCCACAGACTGGCTCCACTGAAAAGGAGACGCGACCCGTCTCAGCTTTTCCACAGCTTTTCACTTGGGAAGAGATCAGACTTCACAACGGCCGTGGCCAAAGCCAGGAGCAATGGTTGGTGATTGACAGGAAGGTTTATGATGTCAGCAAGTTTTCCAAACGGCACCCCGGAGGCAGCCGAGTTATTAGCCACTATGCTGGGCAAGATGCTACGGTAAGATCTAGGAAGATGAAGGAGGAAGGTGGTTCCGTGATCATGGTGGGGCTCCAGTGGAGAGTACTCGTGCTAGTTGGCTTCATCAGATAACGCAGTGGGAACGCCAGTACTGCCTGTAGAACCCTTCTGGTTACCTTCAAGGTCAGAGCTACCTTCTATGTTGATTGTAAAGGTCTGTCTAGGTTCCTTACGCCCTGCTGTAACACATATCCAGGCAGGTTGTCTTCCCAGTGAGCTGTCTTCCAGATGTCTCCAAAGTCTCTCTGTGCAGCAGTGAGAGAGGAAAAACAGTAGGAACCAACATGCTTACCGTGGATTTTTACTTAAAAGCTGCTCTTTTGGCATAATATGGATGTGATCGGTGACAGGCAAATGATAATCAAAGAGCAGGGCTAGGTAGGTAGATAAGATAAATAAGGAGAAGTTAATATCCCAACATAAAGTGATTTTGAGGGCAGTGCAGCAAAAGGGGGTGCTCAGGGAGATGACACTGTTTTGTGCAGGCAAATGGAGGAGAAGAGAGTCTTGGGCAAAAAGGCTGTGTCAAAGGAGAAGGAAAAGGAGATAAAATAAAAATACCTGAGAAAGCAGCAGAATATTTGACTGCAGGACTCTATGATCTCAGAGGTCTCTTCCAACTTGATGATTCTATATAAGGAAAAATTCTACAAGTAATCATTATTTGCAAATATATTTTCCAGTTTCCTTCGTATTTCTTTTACTTAGAGGATTTCTGTAAGGTAATTTTTTGCTTGTTGATAGAAATGATAAATTCCAAGCAGGTCTCACAGAAGAGATATTGAGTTTCTGAATAGTCAGAAATATGTACATTACAAACAGGCCCAGGATTAGGGCATAAACTTGTGGTATGGGAGACCTAGATTTGATTCTTGTCATGGTGAGACTTTTTGACTTCCAGGAAGCTGCTTAGCCCGTCTCAGGTTTCCATTTGAAAAATGGGATAGTGCTTCCCAACTCATGGCCTAAAATGGATCAGATCAGTTATTTTGCTCATTTCATTCCTTTCACTGAAAACTAAGGCAGAAAAATCTCTAGAGTTCTCAAATGAAGAAAACTAAGGCTTCTGAGTCCTGTTGGTTTTCTTCTCTAGTTCACTGGCTGTTATAGCCCTGATTTAAAGAGTCGGTTGTGTGCCCATAACGCAACACCTGTGAGACGTGAGATTGCAAACAGCGTCGCACCAAGAGCTGACCGGAGAAGGGACACTAATCCTGCCTGCCAGCCACTGCTGGCTCTCTCACCAACCCGCTACCTCCCCAGTGATTCACAGAATCATAGAACACTTTGGGTTGGAAAGGACCCAAAAGGAAAGTTCCATCTTCCCTACTACACGTAGTTGTATTACGTCCCCTTGAAGACAGAATCATGGAATGGGTTGGGTTGGAAGAGACCTCAAAGCCCATCCAATGCCACCCCCTGCCATGGGCAGGGACACCTCCCACTGGATCAGGGGGCTCCAAGCCCCATCCAACCTGGCCTGGAACACCTCCAGGGATGGAACATCCACAGCTTCTCTGGGTGACCTGTTCCAGTGCCTCATGACCCTCACAGGAAAATATTTCTTCCCCCGATCTCATCTAAATCTCCCCTCTTTCAGCTTAATTCTGTTCTAGCAGTCCTCCTGTGTGTGCAGATTTGCTGTAGTCTTCTCTAAAGAGGATTTAGGCATGCTAAATATTTTTTTTAATGAAACCCAGGTTTTTACTTGAAGACAAATGTGCTATTTTTAAGTCAACACAGCCCTTTCAGATGATGGTTTGTGTCGTGCTGTGATGACCTTTCTGCAGCAGTAGAGATAAATGTTGAGGCTGCCACTTTCAAGAGCGTAAGACCAGCCCTACCAAGCCAGCGCAGAGGTCCCTGTAGCCTGGTACCATCTCTTGCAGTTTCTATTACTGGGCTTTTACAAAAGGACTCAAGGAATACAGAATACAGGGAGTATTTTGTCCAAAGGTCCTTCCAGGTTCTGCAGCCACCAGTGTAAGGACTTGCATTTAGATCATTATGCTTTATAGACACCCAGGGGGTTTAACCACAGTTAATTTGTCTGGTATGACTGAATTTAAAGAATCACCTTTGATCTTACTTGTATTTATTATTGCAATAACATTGCAATCTGTTTCCCCTCATTATTACTTTCATACTTTTAAACCTGCTTCCAGAAAGTTTCATTGTTGTGTTATGAAAACAGTGAATACATTTTCCATCATTTTCTTATTGTTGGTTATGGGTTTTTAAAACTCTTTTAACTTGTTACCTCTTTTCTAAGGCAGTCTTCTAGTGTGAAAGCTGTCCCAGAACTATATTCTTCTTTATTTTTGCAATGTGTTACATCCCTTTGAAGACAGAATGATAGAATGGGTTGGGTTGGAAGGGACCTCAAAGCCCATCCAGTGCCACCCCCTGCCACGGGCAGGGACACCTCCCACTGGGTCAGGGGGCTCCAAGCCCCATCCAACCTGGCCTGGAACACCTCCAGGGATGGAGCAGACATGACTTCCCTGGGCAACCTGGGCCAGGGCCTCCCCACTTCCATCATGAAGAATTTCTTCCTCATGTCCAATCTAAATCTTCCCCTTCCAATTTAAAGCCGTTCCCCCTCATCCTATCAGTACATACCCTTGTAAAAATCCCCTCCCCCACTTTCCTGGAGCCCCATTTAAGTATTGGAAGGGCACTAAAAAGTCTGCTTGGAGACCTCTTCCCCAGGCTGAACAACCCCATCTCTCTCAGCCTGTCCTCAAATGGGAGCTGCTCCAGCCCTTGGATCATCTCCGTGGCCTCCTCTGGACTCTGTCCAACAGTTCCATCTCCTTCTTATTTTGGGGATTCCAGAACTGGGCACAGCACTGCACGCGGTACTCAAGATCGTGGCCACACTGTGAATTTATGTTGCATCATAATCACATTCATCTGCCTTGCTCTTTGCTTTCAGTCCGCTAACCTTTATCGTTCTTTATGCTTTAAAAATGCTGCTGTGTTTGTGTATTCTGAGAAATGCAGGATTTTACAGAAAAACAGGGCTGGAAGGTGTCTCAAAAGATCATGTGGTGCACGAGTTTGCTTACAGCCAGGATCCAGGACTTTTTTCCCAGTACTTTTGAGCGCTCCAGAGCTCGTAACTGTACGTACACAGTGAGAAATATCTTCCTCTAAAGCTCATAATTATACACATATGGTGAGAATTTTCCTTCTCTGTGTGAATTACATCAACCGTACCTGGATGACAAATGTTGTAGGTTAGGTGTGTTGCAGATGACAGCCCTTAAGGTTCGTCTCTCATAAGATGTTAATCAGGGCCGGAGAGCAGGAAGGAGAAAGAACAGGTTGCAGGACTGAAAGGTTTGCGTTTCTGTGATAGGAATCTCTGATAATGATGTTGTGGATAGGAAATTCTGCTTGAAAGGATTTTGGTTCCTGTTTCCAAGCTGCAATGTGGGTACTTAGAGCTTGACTCAGTTTTAGAATTCCTGGCAAGAGAGAGCTACATAAAAATGTGGGAAAGGCTGTAGGATGAGAGACATGGAATAATAACAGAAAGATTTCTCCTGTCCTACGGGTCTGAACGGAGTTACTGATTTGTCACTGCGGCAAAGGGCTGCCAGGTATCTGTAGGAAGCTCATCTGTCAGAGAAATCACCTTGCTCTCACTTCTTCCAGACTAAAGCACTTGGGGATAGACTGTCTCTGAATAAGGAACTCTCTCTCTATTTATATATATGTATATATATATATACACATCCTTTCTATCTTTCTCTTTGGGGGCTTACAGGAAAGCTGGGGAGGTGCTCTTTATCAGGGAATGCAGGGACAGGATAAGGGGGAATGGTTTTAAAGAAGTAAGATTTAGGTTAGAAATGTTTTCCTCTGAGGCCCTGACCCAGGTTGCCCAGAGCAGCGGTGGCTGCCCCATCCCTGGGGGTGTTCCAGGCCAGGTTGGATGGGGCTTGGAGCCCCCTGATCCAGTGGGAGGTGTCCCTGCCTGTGGCAGGGGGTGGCACTGGATAGGCTTTAAGGTCCCTTCCAACCCATTCTGTGGTTCTATAATATATATTTTTTCTTTACTCTAGCGTAATAAAGATGGGATTTAAAAGCATCTTTGTTTTCTCCGAAGGATGGCAAAGAGACGCCTCCTTCATTGACGTGGTTTTCCTCCTCCTGGGTCCCATCCATAGGGCAGGGCTGCTGGCTGGAGCCTTCTAGGGAAGGACTATGCTGAAACAAGCAGATAAAAGAGCATGTTCCCTTCCGCAAAAAGGTTTTCATCAAACGCTTTCATGTTTATTACCAGCCTCGCCCAGGTACTTTTATGACATCTTGTTTCTTGAAACTTTTCCAGCTTCCTTGGGCCAAGCTCCAGCTGATCACAAAGAACTACAGGAGCATCCAAAGAGACAAAAATGGAGAAAGGAACCTGGATTCTATATTATATCAAAGACCTGGAGAAAAGAGGGGCTCGGCATCTGTTGTGTAGTCACAGACCCTTTCAAACCCCCTTCTTTTTTGTTTTTCTCAGGATGCCTTTGAAGCATTTCACAATGATAAGGCTCTGGTGAAAAAATACTTGAAATCACTGCTAATTGGGGAGTTGGCACCGGATCAACCCAGCTTTGAGACTAATAAAAAAGTGAGTGTCCTAGAATCCAACTGTGGGAATGACTTGAGGTTGAGTATGGGAGGAGAAGGAAGATAAGGGAGCTGGCAGAAACGATTTGTGAAGCCGCACGCCTGGCGCTGTGCCGTAGGCTGCGTGGTGGGGAAGGACCTGGCAGTAGTCACACATGAAAACACGCGCTGTCCCAGAAACACTAAACCCACACCTGGGTGTGAGGAATGAGCCCCAGAGCCCCAAATCGTGCCCAGTTCTTCCCACCACAGTGTCCCAGTCAGAGAGCCTGTCAGCAACTTGCTTTCCAGCGTCAAAGCAAACGCGAGATGTGTTGATCTCATGCTCGTTTCTGCACGGAGGCCCCTCTGATAGAACATCTCTGACTTCCATGGCTGCTTTGGGTTTCCCTGGTTTGCTGTGTTCCATTTTCAAATAGACGGTGCATCAATACTCTCTTTACCCTCAGAAATCACTTGTGGAGGATTTTCGTGAGCTGCGCTGCACTGTTGAGAAGATGGGACTTCTGAGGCCAAATTACACCTTTTTCTTCCTGATTTTCCTTCACCTCCTGGTGCTGGATGTTGCATCGTGGCTCGTGATCTGGTACTTTGGGATATCCTTAGTGCCTTTCGTCATTGGCATGGTGCTCTTCACCACAGCTCAGGTAAATTGACGGCCGTTCAGCATTGCAGACCTGTTTGGTTT
This sequence comes from Neomorphus geoffroyi, assembly GCA_033558235.1. Lineage (NCBI taxonomy): Eukaryota > Metazoa > Chordata > Aves > Cuculiformes > Neomorphidae > Neomorphus > Neomorphus geoffroyi. The sequence continues at coordinate 21,871,945 of JAUMJM010000033.1, read as the reverse complement.
TTCCGTATGGAGAGGATTAATGAAACGTTCATATCTCAGCCATTGCTTTACTGCCTCTTCCCATTATTTGGTTGAAGACAACAAGCACGTCCTACATCACAATTTTTTTTTGCCTCCAGCGAATCTTGTTTTGCTGACAAGCTTCTCGGTGGGGTGGTGGGGTGTTGCAGAGCTGGTAGTTTCACAAGACAGGATGAGCTGATCGAATTACTTACACCAGCAAAAGAGGGAATATTTCAATCTCAACCCCACTCTTGGCTCTGTGTTCCTATCTGATGGCTCTGGTGTTGGTTGGGTCCTTTATGAGCCAATTATACCCACAAGCCCCGAAGAGTTTTCTGCTGGATTAGTAAACTGGATCATAGAAGGGCACGATACACGTCGGGGTTGGTGTAGGAAAGCTGGGAATGGGAACTTGTGGTCCTTAGATGGGTGAAATTGGAAGGTTAAGGAGAGGAAGGAAGCAAGATTTTCTTAGGAGCACTGAAATCTTAAGTTTGCTCAAACATCCATGAAATAAATGCAAAGTAACTATTTTTTTTTTTAAATAATCTGTTCTATTTGCCTGATATCTGCTAAGGCAGCTGTTCCTCAGAGCATTTGTGTATTTTCATGAGAATATGAAATGCAGCTAAGCTGTGGGTTTGTAAATTCTTGCACTTTCTAGGTGGTTCCTTGGAAATTTTATGTTTGCAGTGGGAGAAAAATACTTCCATGCTGTAACAGTGAAATGAGTTCTAGTGATGCTTCGCCGCTTTCCCTTTAGCGGCTACAATAAATTTAATATCTGGCACTGAGCAGCTTTGGTGAGCAGTGACCTGGAAGGAAGTTCTTAGCTTTGAGCGAGTAGGACAGCAGGCTCCAAGGAGACCTTACAGAAGCCATCCCGGGGGCTCCAGGAAAGCTGAGGAGGGGCTCTTTATGAGGCAGTGCTGGGATAGGACAAGGTGGAACAGTTTTAAGATGAAAGAGGGGAGATTGAGATTAGATTTTAGGAAGACATTTTTTCCTGTGGGAGTGGTGAGCACAAGTTACCCTGGGAAGTAGTGAATGTCCCATTCCTGGAGGTGCTGAAGGCCAGGTCGGATGGGCTTGGAGCCCCCTGATCCAGTGGGAGGGGTCCCTGCCCATGGCAGAGGGGTTGGGACTGGGTGAGCTTTAAAGTCCCTTCCAACCCAAATTGTTCTATGATTCTATGACATCAGGTAGTGTTTGTTCTCCAAACCAGAAGGAAGATGCACTCACACAATGAAGCTACAGAGACTTCTGAGGCAAATTAATACAGTGCTACTGTGATTCTCTGTCCTCGATGATCCTTTTGTCTCCCAGATCCAGATGGGCTGGTTCCAACACGATCTGGGGCACTGCTCTGTATTCAGGAAGCCTAAATGGAATCGACTTCTACAGATCATCGTGATAAACCTTCTGAAGGTAATTGCCTCGTGGTGGGAATATTCTCTGGGGCTAATCTGGACTAAGCAATGAATGGGAGTATCCCGACCTTTAGACAATATCAAGTGTAGTGCAGCCATCAATAATAGGTGGATAAATAGTGATGCAATTGTTAATATTATTCTACTTTGAATCCCTGGTCTTCAACTTTTCCTGCAGGGGATGCCAGCCAGCTGGTGGAATCACCTGCACAACCAACACCATGCCAAACCCAACTGCTTCCGCAAAGACCCTGACCTCAACATGCACCCTCTCCTGTTCTGCTTGGGAAAGACACTCTCCATGGAGGTGAGCATGGGCATGTCTGGAGATTTTAAAGATGGAAAGCTATGGAGGCAGGTATAACAATAACCCAGATTGTGCATTTCTGCATAAACTCATGATAGAATCATGGAATCATAGAATGGTTTGGGTTGGAAGGGACCTTAAAGATCATCTAGTTCCACCCTCCTGTTGTAGGTAGGAACACCTCCCACTGGATCAGGGGGCTCCAAGCCCCATCCAACCTGGCCTGGAACACCTCCAGGGATGGGGCAGCCACCGCTGCTCTGGGCAACCTGGGCCAGGGCCTCCCCACCCTCACAGCAAAACATTTCCTCCTGATATCTAACCTAATTTCCAAAGTGTTCCAAGCTGTGAGTTTCATGGACTGACTGGTTATGATGATGCTCAGGCTATCAGCTCCTGAGAAGCAGAGTGTTATAATCAGTGTTTAAATTCTCTGTGTCACTAAAAGAGTGGAGTAATTGCCTTGAAGATGGTCCAAAGAAGGAGTCAGGTGGACTGACTAATGCACTAGTGTTAGGTGTTGTTAGTGATCCTGTAGATAGTGAGTCAGCTCTTGTCTCTGGTTCCTTTTGACTGTGGGAGATGTTCTGCACCTAAATCCTTCAGGACCAGTATAGCAGCTATGTACAAAATCCAAGCGTAGCAAATTATTTCTCGATCACAAATTTGATGGCTTTCATAAAAACAAAAACCATGAACAGGTGCTCCCTGTATCTTTAGGATTTCTGATATAATCGGGGATTTCTGATATAATCAGGATAGGAAAGATCTCTTTTGCCTTTTCTTGCCCTGGCAATTCATGTTACTCATGGGGTGATGAAATGGCCTCTTTGCCAAATAACCAGTCTCCTAAAATAATGTCTCTCTCCTCTAACTGACAATAAGCAAAGAAGTTACAGTTCTCCAAGGCAGGTGGAAAAATTCCAGCTCTGCTGTCTCAGAAAAACTCTTGTAAAGACAGTCTATACAAAATTCTTATTCATAGAAAACTAATAACTGCAACTGGGAAGGGCTTGCCAGCGATCTTCTGAAAGATCTTTCATGGTTCACATCATTTTGGTAATTTTATCCTTTGAAGAATCGTAAGCCCAACATTTGCAGATGATATTAAGAGTCCTTTTGTGCAAATAGTGAAAAAATACATTATGAGGAAATAAACTTCCTTGTTCCTTTTGTAAATAGTTCATCTCTTTGCTGTTTCGTGTTCTTGAAGGCAAAATATTCAACAAAGCCAAATGACGGATGTCATTCTAGAGTATTTACTACTTTGATCTTGCAGTCATTTTAGGATAATATCCAAATGCTTGCGTCATTTCTGGCCACTGTCTCTTCTATTACTCAAAAATTTTGGATGTCTGCATTCTGTCTCATTTGATACATGAATTGAGATGGAGGGTTCACGGCAAACGCATCCTGCATTCGTCACCCATCAAGTTTCTTGTCTTAGTTTTCATGCTAATAGCCTGTTCCTCCCTGAGTGCCAACAGTCTCAGCACTCCATGGTGAATACACGGAACTGGTTAGATAGACTTTAATTATCATAGAATCACAGAATGGGCTGGGTTGGAAGAAATCTTAAAGATTATTCAGCTTCAAACCCCCTGCCATGGGCAGGGACACCTCCCACTGGGTCAGGGGGCTCCAAGCCGCATCCAACCTGGCCTGGAACACCTCCAGGGATGGGGCAGCCACCACTGCTCTGGGCAACCTGGGCCAGGGCCTCCCCACCCTCACAGGAGAACATTTCTTCCTAAGATCTCACCTCAATATCCTCTCTTTCAGCTTTTCCCCCCCATCCCATCCCTGCACTCCCTGATCCAGAGCCCCTCCCTATCTTTCCTGGAGCCCCTTTCAGTACTGGCAGGCTGCTCTAAGGTCTCCCCGGAGCCTTTTCTCCTGCAGGCTGAGCAACCCCAGCTCTCTCAGCCTGTAGAGATCACTGGAAATTGCCCGTACAAAATTCAAATGTCTTTTGAGCATTTTTTGTGATTTCTTTTTTTCAGCATTTTTGTGTCCTGCCATGAGTTTTCGTACTCTTCTGAAAAAAAAAAAAGACTCCGTTCTGACACCAACACAACGTTGATATTTGAATAGAAAGGCTCTAATGAGATCTCCTTCTCTCCATTGCTTTGGAGCCTCAGTACCTGCCTTTTAAGAAGAGAGGTTGAATTAGAGCAATTATGAAGTAATTCTCAATGTGTTCATTAGACGGGAATAAGAAATATCTTATGGTTCTCAGGTCTCTAACAGGCCCATTGCAATGTCCTTTCATCTTTCAGCTTGGAAAGCAGAAGAAGAAGTTCATGCCTTACAATTATCAGCATAAGTATTTCATCTGTGAGTATCCCTGCTTCCTTGCAGCGCTGTAGGAACTTCACCTAAAAATCACAACTGTTTCTCCCCCTCCAAACAATAATTTAATGGAAACTCCCCTTGAAATCACAGCTTCAGGAAGTTTCCTTCGTGTTAAAGAAGGTTTACATGAGGAGGAATTGCTCCATATGTCCTTGTTAGGTTTCTTTGATGTTAGGAATTAGATATGGGTGAATCGAGTGTGAGAATGACTGGGGTGGGAAAAGAATGAAGAAGTCGTGAGATGAAAAGAGGAGGAGGTTATGTAGATGCATGAAAGTTCATGTAAACAGAAGACAGCAACGTTTCTTCCACTGGAAACAAGAAGCTTGCTTCTTACAGAATATTCTGTAAGGTTTATGGTGCAGTGAACTTATAAATGTTTCTCTCTCTCTTCATTCTTCCCTTCAGTACTGGCCCCACTGGCACTTGTACCCTTCTTCCAGCTGTCTATCTTCTACTTCGCCATCAAGAGGAAGAAGTGGTTGGTAAGCACTGCTTCTGTTGTCTAGAAGACTTTCCAAAATGTCAGCACTCTGCAGCTTTATTAACCTCCACCTCAGGTAATTGTGGGGCTTAAGATAGAAAAAGCTGACTCAAGGCTTGCTGCAGCAAGAATCACAGAATCATTAAGGCTGGGAAAGACCTCTAAGATCATCCAGTCCAACCATCAGCCCAACCCCACCGTGCCTGCTAAACCGTGTCACAAAGTGCCACGTCTACACATTTTTAAACACCTCCAGGGATGGAGACTCCATCACTTCTCTGGGCAGCCTATTCCAACGTTTGCCATCTCTTTTGGTAAAGAAGTTCTTTCTAATATCCAATGTAACCCAACCCTCGTGCAACTTCAGATCATTTCCTCTCATCCTATCGCTTGTTACTTAGGAGCATGCGGTCAGTGGGTCCGGGGAGAGATTTTTTATGAGAGGTTTTTTAGCCTCTCAGCAGTTGAATAAAATTGAACACCTAGGGAAAGTGTGATTAGAGGGCTGTTTCCTGGTCTTCAGTTACTGATAGGAAAGTTGGTGCTATGAGAATATTTCAGGGGTACACTCAGCTTGAGGCAGAAGGATGATGTGGACCTTACCCTTGATAAGTAAGCGTAACATTTTTTATGCTGCACTCCCCAAAAAGAGGAGAGGAGGGAGTTTATCAACAAAGGCTTATTTTAAATCTTTATTTATTTGGGTTTTGTTTCTTGGGTTTGTTTTTTTTGCAGGACCTGATACTGACTGTGTCGTACAACATCCGAGTCTGTCTCATGTATGTTCCTTTAATGGGATTTAACAACTTCATGGTGTACTACTGGCTGTCCAGGTAAGACACAGCGTGCCCAGAGTCCTCAGGACGAGTGTTTGGAAACAATAGTCAGCTTCAATGGGAATAAATGAAAATTGGTTTTAATCACTATGATTTTCTCATGAATATGTAGTTGGTCAAGAAGGAACAGCATAATTTGGCAGTGGGGATGAGGATGGTGGCTGCTCGGGGACACCTTCAACTACAAATTTAGTGGTTCTCAAAAGAAACTCCAAAAGTCAGGAGGCAAAGGAATGCAATAGGAAACACTGAATTATGTAAAAGTTTTCTCTTATTTGCCATGAGACTTGGAAAAGTGTTTTAATGGTAAATCTGGATGGGTTCTGAGATATCACAAGGGTCTCTGTGTTTATCTGCCCAGGTTCCTAGAGAGTATCTGGTTTATTTGGGTCTCACAAATGAATCACATTCCAATGGACATCGATTACGACAAGAACGAAGACTGGGTGTCTACTCAGGTGAGAATCTCCTTTCTTCTGAAAGAGTGAGTCTACAGTTCTGAATTATGGGACAAAGACGATGTCATTCTCTTAGCCTCAGTGCTCTGGTAATGAGGTTTGTCCTTCTCGTTCGTTAAATAGGAAAACATTTCTGTAGCAAGTCAAAACATTTAAAACTTTAGCTGAAAAATGGGACATGTAGGTTAAAAAAACCACCTTATTTTTCTACCAAAGGTTTTTAATATGTTTTTCACAGCACTTTTCCCTTCCTATTACGAAAAAGCAGTAGTGGTCAAAGAGTCAATTTCCTTCTCAGGCCAGCTAAAGCGAAGCAAATTGAAACTGGATCCCTTTATATTTTTACCCTACGGGTTGCAGGTTTGCAATAGAAATCTGTCAAAAATTAAGTATGAAAAAAATGAATATGCAAATACAACTTTACTCATATCTGTACCGCTTCCAGCACTACAAACCCGCGCAGTGGGTTCTAAGCATTTTTTCCTGTATTAAGTAGAAAAGACCCAGTCTGATATTTATCTGTGTGTTTCTTTGGCCTTTTTTCCTCCCAGGTTCATGCAACGTGCAATGTGAACCAATCTGTGTTCAATGACTGGTTTACTGGGCACTTGAACTTCCAAATCGAGCACCAGTGAGTATGATTATGGGATAGGCGTGGGAATAATATGGGGCAATCAAAAGTGAGAAAAAACACATGAAACCACCTCAGCAGACCCTTTGCTCTCTTTCTACGGGAGGGCGGGGAAATATTTTGGACAAAAGGATTAAGGAGTGGTGCAAGCAAAGTCTTTCAATAACTCTCTCTCATTCAATTCTGCAGCCTTTTCCCCACAATGCCTCGACACAACTACTGGAAAGCAGCTCCTCTGGTGAAATCCCTTTGTGATAAGCACGGCATTGAGTACAAGAGCAAGACTTTGCTGACAGCCTTTGTAGATATTTTGCAGTACGTATCAATTAACAAGACAGATTTGCACTGTAATATCATTCAGTGGAGGGTCACGAGCAATCTTTTGAAATCAATGGAGACATCAACCACTCTTAATTTGCAAAATTTTCAGAGTTTCAAAGATTTTTTTTCTCTTCCTTAAATCCTCTCAGAATTTGCTATGAGGTGTCCATGCAATTCTCAGTTCATTTTCCCATTTACTTATTTTTAAATGCAAACTACGGTTTGTTTCCCATGAATCTGAATATTGTCTCCCCATCAGGGATTTTTTTACTTTCTATTTTTCCAGTTCACTGAAGGATTCTGGAGAGCACTGGCTCGAAGCGTATCTGCACGGGTAGAAACTGGCACCTGTCAAAAGGAACCTTTCCACCAGACGACTGCTGCAAAGGGTCAGCACAGACCAACTCTGTGTGTGTGTGTGTGTGTGTGTGTGCGTTTTCTGGCGTAGAAACTAGGGAGCTGGACAAAGCTAATTTCAGTAAGAATGGATGGGAAAATGGGTTAAAGATACATTTTTAACTTGTTCCAAACCATGAAATTTTATTTTTCCTGCTCTTAAACTCAGAGCCGTGATGAGCCGAGCCTTTAAACTGGGGAGAAGTAGCTCTTGAATCAGCTTGATCAGTTTACATCGTTAGAAGTGCCAGCCCGTCGCTTATGGAAAAAAACTTAAAAGGTTTGGGCTGGAAGAGGCCTTTAAAGATCTGTTTCCAATCCCTCTGCCGTGGGCAGAGACATCTTTCGTTCAGAAAGATGAGATTGCTCAAAGACCATAAGACCTAACCTTGAACACTTCCAGGGATGAGGCATCCATGACTTCTCTGGGCAACCTGTGCCAGGGCCTCCCCATCCTCACAGTAAAGATTTTCTTACATTTATTTCAACCTAAATCTACCCTCCTCCAGTTTAAAACCATTGCCCTTTGTCCTATCACTACAAGTCCTGGTAAAATATTTCTCTCCATCTTTCTTGTAAGCCCTCTTTCAGTATCAAAAGGGCTCAATAAGTTCCCCTTCTTAGTGGGTTTGGATCAGATGATCAACGAAAATGGGATAGGACAAAGCAAAGTGCAGGAAGTCAAGATACATTAGGATGGGGAGGATCTTTAAGGGGTATTCCAGAACACATAAAATATGGATGCAAAGTACACGATGGCCTGGGATGCATCCCCGTTGCTAGTGAACATCTGTACACTACTTGCTGTGAGTACTCAGAAATCGTGAGTAGCACTTCGTGCGTTGCGTAGGGAGGCACTTTTATACCTGTAATAGCTTGTTTGAAAACAATCCAATTTGTATAGAATGTATTATTTTTATGCATAAATATATATATATATTTTAATGGAGTGGTGACTGTGTTGTGTCTGATTAGCTTGCTCATATAGACCAGCTTTGAATAAGACTGAGAAGCCCAGGAACTAAGGAGGAGGTCAGGACTGTGAGGATATTTAGGATAATCTCGCTTTTATTGAGTTTTATGTATACTATTTTTTATCTACATGCTTACTTCCCAGGGATACAAAGGACCTGTGGGCATCTACACTGATTGTTAGGGAACTAAGTACGTTTGTGGCTTTGATTGTATAGCCAGAAAAGGAATTAAATCATAGGTAATTCACAGTAGCACAGTATCACAAGGCTGGAAAAGACCTTAGAGATCATCGAGTCCAACCTATGACCCAACACCTACACCTACTCCTACTTGTCAACTACGCCACGGCACTAAGAGCCGCATCCAATCTCCTCTTAAACACCTCCAGAGACGGTGACTCCACCACCTCCCCGGGCAGCACATTCCAATGGCCAGTCACCCTCTCAGGGAAGAATTTTTTCCTAGTTCTGGCATTCCATGCAGGCCTCTTTGGACCTTGCAAACTTATCTTCTCTTCAAGCATCCCCAAGAACCAGCTCCTTTCCTGGAACTCTCTCGTACTGGTTTTGTACCTGATACTTTGCTGTTTGGCCCCAAGAAGGACCTAACTCCTCCATGCTCCTGGTCCACAGCTTCAGCTAGTGGAAAGTGTAGTGACCCCCTGTAGAGAGGCACAATATCTCCCCAAGAACACCTGGGTTTTGAGAGAGCCAACAAAATGAAGAAGCTAGGAGTGGGCTTATGGAATTCTAGAACCATCGAGGTTGGAAAAGACTTCTAATATAATCCAATCCAACTGTCAGCCCAACACCACTGCGCCTACTAAACCATGTCCCAAATTGGAATAGTGGAATATCTTCACTGAAAATGTTTTAAACCTTACAGGAAAGGGAAATTGTGAATGAGGAGAGATGGGCATCCAATAACAGACAAGAAACAGAGAATGTATGAAAGAACACGGAGATGTGTGGGTATCAATTCATTTCAGAGAAAAAAGACGGGGGAAAAAACCCCTGAGTGGTGATAATGCGGGTATTTCGAAAAGCTAGAATACAAGAAAAAAAGACAAACATATCAATAAATCTCCTCTTCTTGACTTTTAGATTGAAAGTCAGTACCTGTTTCAGAAAGAGTGCGTGGCCTCTGATTTATCTTGCTGATTTTGTAAAGGAATGATGATTCAATGATTGAATTTTCTAATATCATTTATATTTTATATACTCCATTATGAAACAGTTGAGCCATACTGGTAAAACCTGTATTGTACCGCGTTCACCTCACTGACCTAAACCCACAAAGGCAAACAAGTAGACAATTTGCCCATAAGACCAAATACCAGGTGGAAGAAAAGTGGTTCTTCTCTACCACAACTCTACACTCCAGTTTCCAGTGGACACCCCCCCATTCAATAGAAGAAAACAGGAAAGATCTTCAAAGGAGATGCTACCGTGAACAACATGGCCAATCCATTGCCGAGCAACTTACATATATTACAAGCTACAGACAACAGTCACCTTCTAGGTAGCAAATAATATCAAGCCCAATGCACAAAACAGGAGTCTGGACTTTTTATTTTTACCTTTGTTCTTTAAGAACATCTCAATTTTTTCTTTTTATTAATATTTTTGTGTGTGTGTATGTGCGCGTACTAATGGCACGGTTCTGGTTCTTTCCTAATAGTGTCTGACAGAGGTCCTTGAAAATGATCCTGATTAAAAAAGGAATTTAAAACTCTGTGTTTCTAAATCCAAGGCTGGTTAGAATGGTGACACCCACAAATATGTGCAAGTTTTGGTGTGTTAATAGCGTCTTGAGATGAATGCAGAGATGTCACTGCATGCTCTATTTGGTGATATATGAAGACATTTCTAAATGGATGTCGTGGTGATATAAATACTAAGGATTTCTATGGTTTTTTAGTGGTGAGACTTGAAAGCTGTGCTGTTTAGACCCTGAGTCCCACTGAAATTCTCTAAACACAAGACTGAGGCTTTGTGGTGTCAATCTCATAAATCAAATTGATTGTTGCATTTTGTTGGCATTTGAATGTAGTAATTCATTGAGTCTGGGTTTTTTTGCAACCTCATTTTAATTAAAATATTTCAGTCTCTTTAACTGATTCATCAGGCTGCTCTGTGTGAATATTTATCTCTTTATCTCTTTCATAAAGGTTATTAACAATTCAGCCGGTTTACCTTTGCCCAATTCTAACAGGGTTCACAAACTTCAAGGGATTGGGGTGAGAAGTCGGCAAGCCGCTTCATTTTGCATTCACACTGAGGTCTCCAATAGCCTCATCTTAGTGAGTAATAACTGGAAATCGCCCCAGTTACAACGCTGGTATAGAAGGAGAATAGAGAGTGCTTAGTGAAATCTTATTCAACAGAAAATGTACATGACAAAGACTAAGAGGGTTGAAATAGGTGTTTTGTGATTAAATAGTGTTCTGGAGAATGTAATCTTATTGGTCGTGTTTTTCATAACTGTAATGTTGCCTGAAAGACAATATATGCCATCTGGAATACCTAGGAGAAACAAGGAAATAGTTTGCAGGCTCCTATGCCCAGATTCTCATAGTAATTCAACATTTAATTCTGCTTGAAATAATGGGAACTAAACTTCTTGATAGCACCCATCTTGTACATCCAACTGTGTTTCCATCCTCAAAGTTCCTTTGCCTTAATTCAGGGATTTAATGTAAGTTTAAATTCATAATTAGTCAACCTGTCAAACAAAAGTGTTAGTTTCAAGGTATTACTTTTCTTAATGGTCAAAATTTCAAAGAAACCAGAGACTTTAGAGAAAAAAAAATATAATTAAAAGCTCAGCTTGTACTAAAACACAGTTTTGAAGAAAAATCAAACCAAAATAGGTCTCCTGGATGTGCCATTTCAGTCATCTTACAGAGAGGAATGAATATAAGAATATGCGAATAAGCTTGAAGATTTAGGTTATATGAATGGAAGCCTTTCTGGTTTTAAGTGATGGGAGTGGAATGCTGTGCTAAACTAAATCAATAATATTCCTTCTCTTTCTATTCCAAATGCCAAGTCCCTTCTTCAGGCCACTGTTCCCTTCGTCTCTTCTTGACTCAGCAGGGTCCCCTCTCACAAAAAGCTTCTCTCAAATTGGTAACGGATGCTCTGAGTCTGCCTGCCTCCCTCTGTTGTCGAACACTTCGTGGACTGGATGGTGTTTAGGCTTTTTTAATAAGAAATATAGACAATGTTTTATAGTAAAAGGAGGAAGAAGGTCATAAATCTGTTGTTTCTTCTTCTGCTTAACTTCCTTCTTCTCGTATTACGCAACTCTGGCGCTTCCCTTTCGCTTCTTGGCTTTACTCTCACTCTCCTCTTGGATAATTTTAATCATTGTCTCCATTTAACGCTTTTCCAAATGGGTTTCCATCGACCTCTTTCCCACCTTCAACTCATGAATATTTCCTTTCTCCTTGTGATCAGACAGACTTTCTGTCCTGTAGGTTCTCTGAAAGACTGGAAGGATGCTGACTTGGTGGCTGTTTCTATGCATAAATAAAGCCAGTGAAGCTGCAGCACTTGAGAGACAGAAGTGGATGGTGAAGCTTTGTGGATATGGATAATCTTGGCTGAACGACGCTGATTTCATGGTGAAGGGAGGCATATAAGGTTACAGTCCCGCTCCTAAAGCTTTTGTTCTTAATTTAGGCTCTAGATTTAGGGAGGTAATTGGGTAAGAGGGTTCGAGTGGAAGCTGACTGAAAGAGTTTAGAAAAGGAAAGTACAACTCCCTTTTCTACTGATGTTTTGCTCTGTGTGGAAGGACTTAGTAACCACCCTCTCGCCTCCCACCAAAGGGTAAAATGATTCCCATAAAAGACTTGTTCACTGATTCCTCTCACCATTCACCGCTGCAAAAAAATCAGGGTTACTGCATAAACTCTTAAATAATTGATTGGTGGCCAACTTGTTTATTGCCTGACCTGAGAAATGATGGTGTATGTATATATATGTAATGTATTTCCATTAAGAACCAGTTAACCAGAAATAGAGACAATATCTAAAACGATGACACAGGTGACTATATTCCAGTTTACCACCTAAAATGCCGTTTCTTCAGGTGTTGCTTACAGCTGGCTCAGTAGATGTGTTCTGCTATTATTCTAAAGCTCTTTAAATGCTGAGCTATGCTCCTGTGCATGTACAGAACTGCCTCAATCCAAGCAATTTCCATCTTATCACCCACCTAAGGGTGGGGCATATTCGGTTTTCCTATCTGCCATATCCCCCGAGGGACCTGGTCCCATAGGCATGCCTGGAACACGCTTGACGTACTGGCAGGGCTGTGCTTCCCAAAGAATATTTACATTTATTTTCTTTCTAAAATGGAGCTGTATAACCACCACTTTTCCATAATAGGGTTGTTATACAATTATCACGGGAGTATAATTACCTAGGTTTGATTGTTTCCCTAGCAAAAGAGATTCAAAGCCACAACACCTGCCTCTACCCGTGTATGGTCTGGCTGCTGACGTGTTCCCCTCCCTTTGGAAGGTGCACCACAGTGCAACCAAGAGCTCCAGACTGGCAGAACTGGCCTTTCATTTATGGCATTTCTTGTTTGGTTCTTAAGATCCTTCTTGGGCAGGAATTCAATCCCCACTTTAGATGCTTTCTACACCTTAGTTTCAATGGCTGCTGCTAATCGCAAAGGCAATTTCCATCCTTTTTAATTGCATTTGTAAGAGTGATACAACATCTAAATTGTTACCTTAGGCAGCCTGGGTCCTTCAGTTGCACCTCTGAGCCTCTCCTTGCTCCAGCTCCACAGGGGATTAGAAAATTTTCTGCTAGGACTGAAGCAATTGCTCAAATGTTGGTTTTCAGTATCCTTTATTTTTGGAACTGCCATCTAGAATAAGACAACAACGCAGCTTGGCTACTAGAGGATGAACAGCTGGATGCAGAAGTCCAGGACAAGGTCGGAGTGAGAAACAGAGAGATGACTGGGGAGTCTACAGAAGCTTGTGCAAGATGAAGTCATAATTTTTATGTAGCTGTTGTAAGAGAAAATTGGAAGCAATGTATGACGTCTTCGGTTAAGCAGTGCTGGTAGAGTCAGCTACAAATTAGTCTCTACATGTACAAGTCAGAGTCTGAATGAAGCCAAGTCGCTCATTCGCCGGTCCTCGATGATGTGTTTAGTGCTGAAAATGCCAACTTTGCTTTGTAACATCTTCAAGAGCCACTAATGGTCTCTTTAATGAACTGTTGAGTGGTCGCTTGGGCAAAGGGGAGTAAAGTGGAGAGGCAGCCAGTGTGGTGATTCTACAGTAACACGATGCATCGTGCAATGTAGGCATTCCTTTACAATGCAATTGTATTGACAACGTGTATAGAGGTGTTGCCAAAAGCACTTTCACTACAACAGCGCAATCTTTATGCTTTATGTATGTAACTACAATAAGAACTAAAGATGAAATCAGATACGCTCTGAAAGTGTAGGTAGCATTTATTTCCTCAGCACTTTAATGTGTACTTAGAAAATCATCCTAATAGTGACAAAATGTAAATGAGTTTGCTCAGCTCTTGTAAATTAAATTAAATTAAATTACTGAGATTTGTTTGTGTCTAAGAAACCATCAAATATTGCTTAAATAAAGGTGAAAAAAAGAGTCGGTGGTTGCTTTTCAGAGCATGCCTGTATGCTTGAATTCTCTGGGTTTCATACCAAGAAATATTCAACTTCCAACACCCTGCTCAAGATGGGCGAAATAATCCGAGATGATCTTCCCTCGTGACCGAACCAAACAGGGCACTGACCTACAGCAGTATTTGGGACTTTATTAAGTCCAGCCTCAGCTGCCCCTGCTCCACAGTTTATTTCTTGGAGAAGCCAAGTAGGATTATTATGAGGACAAGATGATGGAAAGACGTGTTCTTCCAGAATTCCATCAGTAATACTGTAATGACTACAATATAATAAATACAGAAATAACTATAACAGAGGTAAAAGTTGGTAACTTAATAAAAGCCCCATGAAGCAGGTCCTAACAAGAAAGAGTTTGTTCCATATTTTTAGACTCGGGTTGAATCTTAATCAGCAGAACATTTCGAGCTGGTCACCAGCCTAATGGGATTCTGCTGTTTCCAGGTAGACACAGAATAACGTTTCTCAGTATACTTATCATCTCCTCCATGGACTGGAGGTTTCCACTGTGGCGGTTTTGTATCAGAATATGAATTATATCATTCTGCTTCAAGTATTCTTTTTTTTTGGATGAGCTGTGAACGTGTTCCTCATTTAGACCCCTGGTTCCTTAAGGTTATTTATAGGTTATCAGAAAGGTGGTGTGCTAAGGATACATGAGGAAAAATGAGAATCAAGTGAAATAACCTTTATTGACTAGACTGGCTACTAAATTGAGCCTGGTACACACATCTTTCTCGCCTGAAGAACCTACGTTCCTTCTTGGAAGCAGCAATTAACACAGAATCATAGAATGTCCCGAGTTGGAAGGGACCCATGAGGATCATCGAGTCCAACTCCTGTTGGTCACAGGACAACCCCCGAATTCACCCCATGTGTCTGAGACTGCTGTGAAAATAGATCATTTGGGGATGGATTCCCCAAAAAATAGATCATTTGGGGATGGATTCCTAGAGGATCTAGGTCTCTCCCTATTGCCTGCCCTATCCTTAAATACATTCACCACTCAGGTAACAGTGACACTATCTGTATGTTTAATCAGCGGGGTGGTTACGCTTAGCATAAGCAACTATCCCTATATTTGAGGTTTTGTATTTGTGATATGTTGAAAATGTTGGAAGCATTCTAGTGGGAACATGCACAGGGTACCATCCTATCTTTACGCCAATTAATTACTTTTATTGATTCACGGGCGTTGACACAAGGGTGTCCACAAGAGCTGTTATTCTGATCTACGATGGGTTAGCAGAGATGTAGTCTACAAGTATTAGTGAAATAAAAACAAAGGCAATTTTTAAAGCATTCTTCCTTTCATTTTAGGTTCTTTAATTGCATGTAATACCCAAGAAATCTACCAGGAACATCAAGAACCTCCAGCACAGACGCCAATGTGAATTGCATTTGTTTTATAAGCCGAGTCTCCTATAGAAGCCATCCCTGTACGTTGGTTTTCTCTCACGTATAAGATCACATGTATCGGTCCATACCAAAGCTGACTGGAGAAGAGCAGCGTCAACAATTGCTGTCTTAAAAATTGTGTGAAAACTCTCAGTTGAGCCCAAAATAGACACTTAAAGCCTTGGGTCATGAATACAGCAATAGGACTTTTGTTTCTTACGTCTTGCGGTAACAGAGGGTCTCTCTGATTCTCTGAGTGCCCATTTGTGACAGCAGCTTCACTCTGCTTTAAGTATCTAGTGTAAAAATATAATTTATTTTAGAATTACCTGTTTATCACCGCAATTCTTGTGCCAAAAAAAAGTTTTTATAGCAGCGCGGTGTAGGGAATATTGAGTAAGAGCTAATTATGCAAATGAAACCTATATGCTCTGCCAGAATTGCAACATACAGAAAACTCCATGACCTTAATTTTCACTCTGGCTCATAATTCCATTTTTTGTGAACTGTGCATGGCAGTTCATACCAACTAGGGGTTGCTTACAGGGGCATTTCTACCCATTCACAACCTCTCACATCACTGTCACACCAACTGGTTAAATCTTCAACACCTGTCTCCAGGGGGCTACTTAGAACAACAAATAGGCACGAGGTGGCATCAGAGAGAGACTATGTTAGATTAGAGCAATATTCCAGATGGTTCAGTGTCCAAAAAGTGGATGCCTGAAAAAGGATAAAATGGATTCAACAGGGATTAATTGCGATGTCTATTTTATTATCATTTATGGACTGAATAAATGATAATAAAAAAATAAAAAGTGGGAGTTCTCCAATATAGGCAGGAAAATAATAGTAGCTCTGGCCAGAGACTGCTACCAGCAGCATTGAAACAGGCTGTGCATGGAAGTGATGGAGTCACCAGCCCTGGAGGTGTTTTAAAACTGTGCAGATGTGGCACTTCTGGACCTGGGTTAGTGGGCAAAATGATGTTGGGTTGATGGTTGGACTGGATCATCTTAGAGGTCTTTTCCAACCTTAATGATTCAATGATTCTACGATTCTTCTCAGGAATTACTCATTCCACTCCTACTGATCCACCAGGACCTTTGAAATTCTGCCCTCGTGCTGGGTGTCTCAAATACCAGCCTGGCCTTCTTCGGTTCCTCCTGACTTAATGAAATAGCTGAAGACACTTTGGCTTGCCGAAATAAATACAAGTGGATTTATCCACCTATGACTCCACATAAAGCCGGAAAAATGATTTATCATCAGTTTTTATCATTTGTTTGCATCGGGACTAGGGCTAATCAGGTCATGAGACCCCCCCTAAGTAATAATATACACAAAAATCATCACTGCTTTTTTTCTGTGCGATGTTTTCCTTTCTGCATATTCGAACGCCTGCTCTTAGCTATGACATCACGGTGGGAGCTTACCTAAAGATACAGATCCATGCTATTAAAAAATGATTTCAGACTAATATTCCATGTAGTGATTTCCAGACTATTTCCAGGTTATTTTTCCTTTTCTGTCACAGTGAGCAGAGTCAACAAATTTTGGAATGTGATATCTTACGTTGTACCAGGGCTTGCTGGGATTTCACAGAATGGTTTGGGTTGGAAGGGACCTCAAAGCCCACCCAGTGCCACTGCCTGCCATGGGCAGGGACACCTCCCACTGGGTCAGGGGGCTCCAAGCCCCATCCAACCTGGCCTGGAACTCCTCCAGGGATGGGGCAGCCACCACTGCTCAGGGCAACCTGGGCCAGGGCCTCCCCACCCTCACAGGAGAGCATTTCTCCCTATGATCTCATCTCAACCTCCCCTCTTGCAGCTGAAAACCATTTCCCCTCATCCTATCCCTGCACTCCCTGATAAAGAGCCCCTCCCCAGCTTTCCTGGAGCCCCTTTCAGCACTGGGAGCTGCTCTAAGGTCCCCCTGGAGCCTTCTCTTCTCCAGGGTGAAAAACCCCAACTCTCTCAACCTGGCCTCATATTGGAAATGCTCCAGCTCTTGGATCCTCTTCATGCCTTTCTCTGGATTCGCTCCAACAGTTCCATGTCCTGAGGATTCCAGAACTGGACACAGGGCTCCAGGTGAGATCTTATGAGAGCAGAGTAGAGGGGCAGAATCCCCTCCCTCACTCTTCTGTTCCTACTGCTTTGGATGTAGCCTAGGCTATGGTTGGCTTATCTGACGCACTGTTTCAACACACCACTATGAAGCTCCAATTTGCTTAATCAGAACCCCTTTTTTTACCTCAGCCATGCACATGAACGAGCAAAGCAAAGCATGGCACGTACTACCCATAAAAACACATATTATCATAGCTTTAAATGCCAGCTGTGGGACATGAGCTAGAAGCTTGACATTGCAAAATACAGAATTTGCTCAATTGTACGGGCGACAATGTAAGCTTCTTAACCTATGAATAAAGTGGAAAGGTGTGGGTGTGTGAAAATGAGAAAGAGGTTCTCAGGGTACTTTTAAATCCTCTTTCAACTCGCCACTTCTTTTCACTGCCCTTATCAACTTTTAAATGAAAAGAAACCTTTAGTAAGAAGCTGTGACACGCTGACAGCCAGCGAGATAAAACAGCTTTCACCACACCAGTTCCTCATCCACCCACCAAATCCCTGTCTCTCCAATTTAGAGAAAGTTGTTGTAGGTGCCTGTGCCAAAGGCCTTCCGGAAGTCCATACTGTGACATCCGTATCTCTTCCCTTGTCCACTAATGTAGCCACTCCACCATGACGTGTTGATTCCTCACTTGCCAGCTTTATACGTTACAAATTATTCATTATGGGTTTTTTTTCCCCCCTTATGATAAAAAGCTACTATGGGCACAAGCAAGGCAAAAAAAAATTGAAAGGGCAGCCTGCATCACAGTGAAAATACAGTGAATTATAGTTCTCAGGCACTGGAATGGGCTGCACGGGGAAGTGGTTGAGTCCCCATCCCTGGAAGTATTTACAAGACGGATAGATGAGATGCGCAGGCATATGGTTTAGCAGTGGGCAGGTACGGTTGGACTTGATGATCTCAAAGGTCTTTTCCAACTAAATGATTCTATGATCTTTTTTTTAAAAAAAAAATTATACGTGTAAATCCTGTTACAGCTTCTTGCCACAAGCTTGCCTTGGTGGTTTTGCAACAGCATGGCTTGTCCCCGCTCTTTGGCTGCTGGCAGGTTTAAACTTGCAGAAGTCATGTTCATTCTGATAGTTTATCAAAAAAGTTAAATATTAAAATCTTCCAATTGAAATTGGATTTCTACCCCTGCTTTTTAAAACTTTGAAGTACAGGGGAAGCCTCCACTTTCATTTAATAGTCTCTAATGTGTTGAGTGAAGGCTGAAAGAGGAGTGATGGGTGTGTGGACTGAAAGCATGGAAGTACGATGTTGAGCTCAAAATGCCACTCAAAGTTTGCAGTTTAGAGCAAGATCTGCACCTGTAAACCTGTCGTGTAAGTGAATTCTAGTTACTGCGCAGGAACACTTGTAAGCAGCGCTGTGTGCGCGTTAGCAGCCCACAGGAATTATTTCTTGCTAATGCACACAGTAAATGGGTGGAATAAGCATGGTCTTGGAAAAGGGATCTTCCATTGCCTCTCCCTGGCTGCAGATAAAACTCTGCATTATTTCCTCCTCAAGTTGTCCTTCTTTGATAGACTTTTTCTGCAGCAAATTCCTTATGTTGATAGCGAGCGCCAAGCGCCGTTTGTCAGTTTGAACAGACTTTGGGAACAGGTAAAAAGGAGTGTCCAGAGTTTGAAGGTAGGTGACTTCTAAGTAGAAGCATGATGTGCTTTTTACCCAGTGGATGTTAAGGCAGTAGCCTGGAAGCACATCCTGACTTCTGTGCTCTCTGGCATGAGATGAAATTTAGCTGTGGGCAGTCACATAACAGTAGAAGTGCTGAGGACACTTCTCCCTGTCTCAAATAAGATGTTCTTTTGCCTGAGACTGACATCCCTCTAGAACATGTCCTTTCCAATGAACCAAAGTTTCATGGTTTCATGAAAAACCTCAACTCCCTTTTGTTGCTTTCCTCCTTTCAATTCTTTATCTCATGGCTGTGAGTTTTTCATTTTAACTATGTATTTGGTGACTATAAGCAATATGTTTTATTTTTACCTAACATCTCCTTTACCAGTATGGACTGTTAACGTGCTCCCTTGCTATGCTTAAGAATTAAAAATCTGAATATCCCTAGGTAGCTTCATTGTGGTTGTAAATACAATCTGCAGAAGTTATCTTGCCACCTTCATCGCTTGCTAATAACACCTTGTAAAAAGATTTACTGCTGGGCTGCTATCTGCAGTTTTATTACTCCTGGTGTTTTGCCAGTCTTTCTCCCCACTGGAAGTTGATTTGATACAAATACTGGTGGGATATCAACTACAATGCCTGGATTTAGGCAGCTGGACTGTTTCTGTGGGAGCTGCCCTTCTCCATAAAAGCCCATCGTTTCTTACCACAAGCACACCCAGTGTCTTAGGTGCAGCAAAGGACAAGAGATCCTACCTAATTTCTTGCAGATCTATTGAATTATGCAAAACCAAGAGAGCTAATGGAAATGAATCTAATTACTTGGCTATTCCGGGGAGCTGTACAAGAGCCCTTTTCCTTATCCTTGCGTTACGATGCTTTTCAGGCCTTGATGAGCATTGATTACTCCTTTTATGTTGCCCTCTCCATTCAACTCAAGTGACTCTTCTCCACTCACCTGCTCGTTGCATCAGGAAAGGGAAACCCAGATTTGGTTCTGCAAGCCGGGGTGGTTTCTCCTTTCTCCCAGCCTTCTCCTGGAGTGGTTGTTTCCCTCAATCGTGCTCCCTAAATCTGTGTTGTCATAACTTTTCCATATCCACCTCAGGGATTCTCTTACCTCCTTTTGTCTCTGCTCCTCCCCAACACAATTCTGACCCGATTCCCTCCAGCTCCTGTCCTACTTTCAGCCCTGTCAGCAGTTCATGAACAGCACACGCTGGAGTGCCCTTAACCCTGGCATGGACCACTTGCCCATTGTCACTGTTGTGGGGATGAGTCATGGGAATAAAACCTTGCCTGATATTTTTTTCCCTAATGGGAGTATGACTTTGGAAAAATCTGTGAAATCTAATTTCCTTTGCTGCTTCTTCTTCAGAACTGCAATTCTTGCGGAGTGGGGGATTCCTGGAAAAGGAATATTCTTTCTATAGGCAAGTTTTTAATAAGACCTCAGATATTAAAAGCAAGTTTGACGCATGGCTGCCATGTTTATATAGACTATTTTATTGTCTTACATGAGTGTGTTGTCACTGTT
This sequence comes from Neomorphus geoffroyi, assembly GCA_033558235.1. Taxonomy (NCBI): domain Eukaryota; kingdom Metazoa; phylum Chordata; class Aves; order Cuculiformes; family Neomorphidae; genus Neomorphus; species Neomorphus geoffroyi. The sequence goes on along the minus strand of JAUMJM010000033.1, from coordinate 21,851,355 downwards.
TAGTTGCATGACCCAGGGTGTGTCTTGCATTCTTCTTGCTCCGGTGTCTGAATCTGCTGACAGCAATATAATTCCTCTTGTCTCTAATTAACAAAGCCTCTTAACATGTTTCCCAATGATTTACCCTGGGGACAGGACAAGGTTGTATGGATTTCAAATAAAATCTATGGCCAGGCAACCAGGGGTTGTCTTTGATCATAGAATCATAGAAGGGTTTAGGTTAGAAGGGCCCCATAAAGATGCTCTGGTACAAGCCCCTCTGACATGAACAGGGACATTTTTCACTAGACCAAGTCGCTCAATCTGACCTCGAGCACTCCCAGTGATGGGACATCCAGAAGACTCTTACTGCTTTTTGTGCCCGGACTACAGGGTTTGCTTTGTTAATATGAGGGGTTTTAAGATAAAAGCTCTACAGACAAAGAGAAAAATTAAGCAGTGACAAGAAGCTTCTGCTACTCCACAACTGCAGTATCTGATCATCTTTGTTATGAACTGATCTTCATAATCCTTTTGGGAGCTGGGAAAAGGCTATACCCATTATAAGGAGAGAAGTCTCAACATCTGCCACTAAACGGTCTGAGAGAGTAACGAGTCCTCTGTTTTTATCAGATTGTGGTGCAGAAGGTAACTAAATCCTAGTTTCTTGCATCGCTGCACCCTTTGAGAAAGCATATGCCCATATAGATGTGTCTATTAATATGAACAGGAGTGACTGTGCTATGGAAAAGATGAAAAAGAAGTGTAACGTGGCAGGGTTGGCGACCTTTGAAGATAAGTATTTGCGTTAGTAAGAGAAATGGGCTCAATCCCTTCTTGCCTGGCTCTGTTCTTTGTCTTGTGTCTCAGCCTGCCACATGATACGTCTATTATCTGCTTTCTCTGTATGCATTCCATAATCCCTTCACAACATTTCATTGTGATATTAATGCTGATGAAACAGCACATAAACTTGGTACTAACGGGTGAACTGTCACCCGATAAACCCAACACTGAGCCCTTTAAATATTCTATGTTTGTCTTAATGAGTACTTGTGTGGTGGGACTGCCAGGAGAAGATGGTAGGGTCTCCTTCTGTTTACTGACATCTGGATCTTCCCATCTACATCACCCTGTCGCTTGGACTCGCTCTCCACTGAAGTCATCTCCAAGCTGAACATCTCCTTTGGGTCATTGCCCAATGGTTTATTGTCATCGCCACCAGTAACGGGGAGCAAACCCTTGCCTGCTCCAGGTGCCGTCTAGTTCATGGGCCTCCTAAAGCCCAGTGGCAGCCCTGGCAATGAGCTCCCTCCAATGGCAAATACCTCAAAATAGAAATGAAATGTGTGCCTGGATTCTACTTTACGGGACAGCGACGAGGATGGGGAAGGGGCTGGAGCTCAAGCCCTATGAGGAGCGACTGAGGGAGCTGGGGTTGTTTAGCCTGGAGAGGAGGAGGCTCAGAGGAGACGTTATTGCTCTCTACAGCTGCCTGAAAGGAGGTTGTAGTCAGGCAGGGGTTGGTCTCTTCTCTCAGGTGACCGCCGACAGAACAAGAGGACACGGTCTCAAGCTTCGCCAGGGCAGGTTTAGGCTTGATATTAGGAAGAAATTCTTCACTGAGAGGGTGATTGGCCATTGGAATGCGCTGCCCGGGGAGGTGGTGGAGTCACCGTCCCTGGAGGTGTTTAAGGAGAGATTGGATGAGGCTCTTAGTGCCATGGTGTAGCTGACGAGTAGGTGTAGGTGTTGGGTCATAGGTTGGACTCTGATCTCAAAGGTCTTTTCCGACCTTATGATACTGTGATACTGTGATTTTCTAAACCTGAAAGATAATCCTTAGTTATAAAATAAGGAGCTGAGAGTGCTTAATAATTGCGACGCAGTTGGCCATGTGATCTCATTTCCTTTGTAGAGATCTAATGTGTGTCTTGGAGAATGGTTGCTCCTCTCTTAGATTTTCAGGTGTAAATTCTCAGGCCCTTCTTTGAGGTGACAATTTCTAGACAATATGGAAACATAGTTTTCAAGATGAAATTACCTTATTTTGGAGTGCCCTCCTCAGCTACTGGGTGCATTTTGCTTCAATTCTGGAACCAGCGGCTTGTCTTATGACTTGTGACACGTCTTATGACATGCTTTTTTACCTACAAAGTGCTTTTAGAGGACTGTTTGATTAGATCCAGCTCTGCAGAAAACGGTTGTGTCTTTCTTCACTCACTAGGGAAAACCGTCTGAGGTTATAATTGATTGATATTGGGACAATTAATGAGCAAAAGGCTGGAGAACGTCAAGATTTTGATGAGAAAGCTGGAAGCATTGAGAAGATCAGAGAAATATTCACATTATTTATCTTGACTACGCTATGAAAACATATTCTTAGTAGAAATAACATAAAAATCTGGATGCAGTTTGGTGCTTTGAAGCATCCCTGCCCCTCAAGTGGTAGAACATACAGCGTCACACTCACAAGGACTGATTATGGTCTTTGCATAAGGTCACATCTTGCTCATTGGATCGAATCTTGAAGTGGTGACCTACAGTGTTCTGCATTTCTTTGGTCTTTCTGTGGCTCAGTACGTCTTGCAGCATTTACTGCACAATGACAGCATTGATAGTAAAGGACTTCTTTCTTTCAGTTTGGAAGGGAGGGGGCTGAAAAGTAGGGAGACACAGCCATGAGAGAGGTATTTCACCTTCCGTCATAGAATCACAGAATGGTTTGAGTTGGAAGGGACCTTTAAAGGTCAAACCTCCTACAGCGAGCAGGGACATCTTCAACCAGAACAGGTCGTTTGAAGCCCCATCCGACCTGGCCTTGAACACCTCCAGGGTTGGGGCAGCCACCACCGCTCTGACCCTCATAATCATAAATGGCATCTCTTTTTCTGTTCTTTTTCTAAGAAAAGGTAACTATATCAGGGCCTTGAGTACACAAAAAGGTCTTCAAAAGGTCAGCCTCACACCCTGACCGGTGTCCCCATGTAAGCTCAGGTCTGGGTCGTCAGTCCCTCCCTGAGCTCAGCTGAGCCTGGCCATGGACCCCATTGGCTCTGACCTGTGGACCTGCTTCACTACAAACTTTTTCCTGGCTTTTGGAACTTTTTTTTGAGCCTGGCCACCATCCTAGACCTGCCTTGCTCACCTCAGGTACTGTGAGACAGGCCCTGGAAGACATGGCCCTGCTGCCTGTTGTCCTCCCACTCTCTATCTTGTGGAGAGCTGCCCTCTTTGGCTGCATCCTGACAGAGTACTCATGGTCTGCAGCTACAGCTTGGACCTTGAGTGCCATCTAACTCTTCCCATGATTGCCCAAAGAAGCTTCCCAGAGCATTTACAGCCTTCTGAACTGACTTGTGTCCTGCTCATTTCACCTAGAATTGCAGAATATCTCAAGTTGCAGGGGACCCATGAGGATCATTGAGACCAACTCCCTGCTCCTTGCAGGAATGACTCAAACTTAACTGTAAGACAAAGGGCATTGACGCTCCTTGAACTCTACTAGGCTTTGTGTCACGACCTCCTTGGTTGCTGAAGTGCTAGAAGAGGTGGAAGATGATTTCCAATCGACCAGTTTCGAAGTACAGCCTCTCTCAAGGAGAAAAATAGAAAAGGATTAGGAAAAATAATCCAAGCTTGCCTCCTTGTGGTGCTGTCTCACTGTTACACCTATAAAGGGGCTGCTTTTTTCCTTTTTCTCCCTGTTGGCTGCTGAGACCGGAACAGCTGCGTTCATAATGTTGTCTGGACCATCCCTCACTTTTCAGCTCCCCAGCTGTGATTTTGGAGCCTCTTGACGGCAGCCAATGCTGTTCAGGACGCGGTTGTGCCTGAGAATACCTGATACCACAACGCCGTGCTCCTGCCCTGAAGCCCTGAGGGCCCATCGCAGAAATATTATCCGAAGAAGAGCAATGACAATGCAAAACCAATAGTGTTTTCCTGGATTACTGCTATTATCACCTGTATTAAGTTTGAATATTAAAAGGTGGTGGGATTGGAACAATTAATTTATAGCACACAGTTATGCATCTGGAACTATTGAGTTGAAGCACCGTTTTGTGGGTAGAAGAAGCCAAATTGACTTCAGCGAGAGAGTCCAGTGGTGTCTGAGAGAGCAGGAAGCCAACGAACATTAAAAATGTGGCTGAAATGTAAGGACTTGAAGGGAAATGTAAGGAATGTAAGGAAAGGGGCCTGCAGGAAAGCTGGGGAGGGGCTCTGGATCAGGGAGTGCAGGGACAGGACAAAGAGTGAACGGTTTTAAGCTGGAAGAGGTCAGGTTTAGATTAGATATTAGGAAGTATTTTTTTTGTGTGAGGGTGGGGAGGCCCTGGCCCAGGTTGCCCAGAGCAGTGGTGGCTGCCCCATCCCTGGAGGTGTTCCAGGCCAGGTTGGATGGGGCTTGGAGCCCCCTGACCCAGTGGGAGGTGTTGCTGCCCATGGCAGGCGGTGGCACTGGGTAGGCTTTGAGGTCCCTTCCAACCCAACCCATTTTGTGATTCTATGAATTGCAGGGAGAGGCTCAGGAAACAGCTGAGGACATTTCTCCTTCAGCAGCTCCCTCCCATGGATAAAAGAGAACGTCATCCTCTGGCAGTTTTAGGAAAAATCGTACTGCCCAGGGCTAAGATCAAGCTGTTAGCACTCCATTTGAAGTTTCAGAAGTGTCCCACAGGCATCATTTAAGGCCTCTGCTTGTCCAGTCAAGGATTAGGAGCAACTGAGGGAAGTAAAATGCAATTGCAAACGCTGCACGTGAGCTGGCAAAGTGCAATTGCAGCCCAGAACCCCCCCATGTCCTGGGCTGCACCCAGAGCAGTGGGAGCAGAGGGGGAGGGAGGGGATTCTGCCCCTCTGCTCCGCTCTGGGGAGACCCCACCTGGAGCCCTGGGTCCTGGTCTGGAGTCCTGAGCACAGGAAGGACCTGGAGCTGTTGGAGCGAGGCCAGAGGAGGCCACGGAGATGATGCGAGGGCTGGAGCCCCTCTGCTGTGAGGCCAGGCTGGGAGAGCTGGGGTTGTTCAGCCTGGAGAGGAGAAGGCTCTGGGGAGACCTCAGAGCAGCTCCCAGCGCTGAAAGGGGCTCCAGGGAAGCTGGGGAGGGGCTTTTTCCAAGGGCTGTTGTGACAGGACAAGGAGAAATTGTTTCTTACTAAGGGATAGTAGATTTAGACTGGATATAAGAAAGAAATTTTTTACAATGCAGGTGGTGAAACACTGGCCCAGGTTACCCAAGGAGGTGGTGGAGGCCCCACTCCTGGAAACATTCAAGGTCAGGTTGGATGGGGCTCTGAGCAACCTGATCTGGTTAAAGATGTCCCTACTCCTGCAGGGTGGCTGGACAGGGTGACCTTTAACAATCCCTTCCAACCCAAAGCATTCTGTGATTCTATCATTTCAAGATATCCACTGATACTCATCATGCTGGGCTGCCACAAAACACTTAGAAAGTGTGTTTTTAAAATGCAATCAATTTCCTCCCAAGGTAAATCATGGTCCATCTAAAGAAAATCCCATACTGGAACCTGGTGCCTAGAGACACGGAAGAAAAATGATCCCATCTATTTAACCTATATAATCCCCAAATCCAAATAAAGATGTGGAGTCTGAGCTAGTTTCAGTTAGGAGAGGAGAGCCCTTGATCCATCAATTCGAGGATGTAGAACTGAAAAGAAATGAAGTGCCGTCCTGAGCCTGAAGCTCGGTGATGGACACACTGGATAAACTCTGATTCGTGTTAGGTAAGATGCAACTATCAGACAGTCCATTAGGCTTGGCTGACAACAGAAACGGCACACAAAGAAGGGTTATTTACAGGGAAGATCATGGTATCCCTTCTCTCCACGTGGCAGCTGTCTAGGGAATCCCAGGAACTGGGAGATGAGATTCCTTAGAGGTGCATGAAAATTCACCTTAAGTCCACTTTAGTCACCTGTTCTTTATTCTTATCGGGCTTTATAATTTTCCCAGTTCCCTTTTTGAGTCTGGCAATAGTTTTCCCTATCTCAGTAACTGCTTTGCCTGCCTCAGTTTTAACATTTCTTTATCTTTTAAAGATGCTTTTTTACCTTCTGCTTTGCTTGAATAGTTTTAATTATGTATACTCTGAATGAACTCCTGTGAACAGTTTATCTTTGTTAGGCTTTATTGACTCGGAATTTGTAAAAGCCAAAGTAAAAATCAACTGGTAAAAGTTAATCTCCTGTGGTTTTGCCAGTTTCTCTTCCAATAACATGGATTAGCTTTAAACAAAGAGCGTAAAATAGTCTTCTAACAAAAATAAATAAGCATGGAATAATCTAGTAAACATAAATAATAAAGGAGGACAGGTTGTTAGGCTTTGAGCAACTCTACATCAAATAATAAGATTCATGACAACTGATCTGATGACGTCAGAAAAGGAAAACAAAATACTGTGCAGCTGATCTCTGGAAGTTATACAGGGATTGTGCAAGTGAATGTAAAAGTATTTGTCATAACTCATGAATATTTTTTCTAATGACTGCTTGAGACATGTCAAACTTCCCATCCCATGTTCCTTAGGCTAAGCATAAACTATACATAGCATAGCTTATATTTAAGCTTTTTCATAAAGGCCCTGGAAGCACATCCATTAAATTAAAAATTGGAAGGTCATGGAATCATAGAATGGTTTGGGGCTGGAAGGGACCCATGGCCATGGGCAGGGACACCTCCCACCAGACCAGGTTGTTTAAGACCCATCCAACCTGGCTGTGAACACCTCCAGAAAGGGGGCATCCACAGCTTCCCTGGGCAACCTGAGCCAGGGCCTCCCCACCCTCATTGTGAAGAATTTCTTCCTCATGTCTGATCTAAATCTTCCCCTTTCTGGTTTAAAGTTGTTCCCCCTCGTCCTATCACTACAAGCCCTTGTAAAAAGTCCCTCCCCAGCTTTCTTGTAGCCCCCTTCAGGTACTGGAAGGTCATTACGAGGTCTCCCTGGACCCTTCTCTAGGAGGTGAAGATAGGAGGAGTTCAATTACATTTATAGATCAAATCAATAATTTTAACCTTATAGATTCTTTAAACATTGATTTTGGAGATGACAAAAGTTCTATTTGAAAAAAACCCAAACTTCCATCACAAGTAAAATGTTGAGCTTGTCTGAACAACGTGCAACTGCCTGTTTTGTCTCTGACCATGAACAACCATGACTATTTTATGCCCTTAGATGAAGAGGTTTCTAAGAGCCCTCTGAAAGGAGGTACCACAATGCAACAGTCACTTATTTACGCTCAAGCACTCAACACCACTCATATTTGATAATTAAATTATATTATCTGTTCTTTGTATGTTGGATCACTACATTTGTCCTCTAAATTAATTATAATCATATAACTATTTTTCAAATTCCTTATCAATGTGTAAGAAGCTCTCAAGAGATATTGATTATTGTTACACATATATACATATCGTTATATGTTGTTACTTCGCTCAAGTAGTAAGAGGAGAGCAAATGGCCTCAAGTTGAGCCAGGGGAGGTTTAGATTGGATATTAAAAAACCCCAACATTCTATATCAAAGAAGTGATGAAACATTGGAAGGAACTGCCCAAGGAAGTGTCAGAGTCTCCTTCCCTGGAAGGGTTCAAAAAACCGTGTAGATGTGGCACTACGGGACAGGGTTTAGCGGGCACAGTGGTGTTGGGCTGACAGTTGGACTGGATGAACTTCGAGGTCTTTTCCAACATTAATGATTCTATATTAAAAGCCACAGATAAGGGTGACTTGTTTGTGATTGACACAGCATCGATTGTTTGAATTGTAGCCTTGTTTTACAACACTGAAATTGCAGTTAATTAACCCATGTAATTTCCAGAGCCAGCTGCACTGGGGACGTGAAGTTGGCACGTGTCCTGCACCTATGCCATCTGTACAAATCCGCATTTCCAAATGCAATTGCAAGCCAAAGTCTCTGTTAACCTAACAAATTCTGTTTGGCAAGCATGCAAGATTTGTGTGGTTTGGGGCTAACATAAGAGCTAGCACTAACTTCCTATTTCTGCTTCTTTCCCTTCAGTAGGGAGAAGATGCTAAAAGAAAGTTGTGATGAAATATGGATCCAGCCACTCCAGGTGAAATAAGGCAATTGGGTAACCTAGGCACAAGTTGTGCAAGGAACCAGTCCAGCTACAAAATATAGATCCTCCCTTTTAATCTTGATAATGGTTCCTAACTGACAGAATTAATTACATGGACCTGCTTTGCTCCCCCTCCTTTCCCTCAAATAAGAGATTAAATTGTTCTCACAATGAGTGAGTGGGAATCGAGGGTTTTGTAAGACAATTCTGGGTGTGTAAGGCACCGATTCTTGGTTGAGATTGGTTGAATAACTTGACTATGATTTTAATATTCTACCTCTTTTGGGGAGAATAAAGAAGAACAATGTAGACTGACTACTAAAGTCGAGGGATGATGAATGCACATTGGTGGCTGTAAGAGAGTAATAAGGTTATTTTAATTGTTGGATTTTCCATTTCATAGAATCATGGAATGGTTTGGGTTGGAAGAGACCTTAAACATCATCCAGTGCCACCCCTTGCCATGGGCAGGGACACCTCCCACTGGATCAGGGGGCTCCAAGCCCCATCCAACCTGGCCTGGAACACCTCCAGGGATGGGGCAGCCACCACTGCTCTGGGGCAACCTGGGACAGGGCCTCCCCACCCTCACAGGAGAACATTTCTCCCCAAGATCTCATCTCAATCTCCCCTCTTGCAGCTCAAAACCATTCCCTTTCATCCTTTCCCTGCACTCCCTGATCCAGAGCCCCTCCCCAGCTTTCCCGGAGCCCCTTTCAGCATTGGGAGCTGCTCTGAGGTCTCCCCGGAGCCTTCTCCTCTCCAGACTGAACAACCCCAACTCTCCCAGCCTGGCTTCGTGTAGGAGATGTTCTGGTCCTCAGATCATCTTCATGGCTCCTCTGGTCCCACGCTAACAGATCCAACAGATATTTCAATCACTTCTTCAGACTTTTCCTGGAATTTCTTTCAATGGCTCAAAAAAGACAAAAGGCAATGAAAAGAGTTGAAAGTATGATTCCTCAAAGAGCTCTGTTATGTCATTTATGAAAGAGAAGGTGTAGAGGTAAGTTTGTCACTGACCATAACAAATGGAAGGATTACAGAGAAAATCTGAGTAGATCTCAAGTGCTTCGTTTTTCTTCATGTTTTAATCTTGTGCTGTTTCCACCAATGACTCTTCAGAAAAAGAGCTTTATCAGACCTAACATTAAAGGCCTCAATAATTAGGATTCATCTTGCTTAGTTTTATGAAGTTAAGCATCTTGTCTAAGTTAGTGTCTATGTCCTCTTGTCAGTGAAGCGTGATAACCATCTCTAGATACAATTTAAGTAAGCTGTCCCCTTTTCAAATGAAGGAGGGAAAGAATAAATAAATCCTTTAAATTATGAATTTTTAGACAGCTAACACTACGTGAAGGAATTGATTCATGGAATCTGAAGTATCCTGACATTTGCATCGTCCTCCAGAGAGGTGCCACGGAGCACTTTCTGTAACATCTCAGAAGTTTTCTAGTACTGGAGAGCTCTCTTCACTACCCGAACACTGGATAACAGGCTCAAATTCACTCAGAGTTTATACTGAAGGTAATGTTCATTCTGTAACATCAACTTTATCATGAAATGTGCTCAATTTACCTTTAGAAAAGTCCTCATATCCAAGCTAAGATGTATATATTCTGCCTCAGTCGCAAGTTGTAGATGCCAGAAAGCTGGTGTGAAATGCTGTACTCGGAGTAAACACAGTCACACAGCCAAAAGCATAATCCTTAAATCTGTAGATGGTATAAAGAGGATAATTTGATAAAAGAAACAATCCACTTGGAATGACTTGAAATGTAGTGAAGATATTGTTGAGTTAAAACCACTTATGTTTACTACTATGTTTAATATTGCTTTTTTTTGTTATAATTTTGTTGCCACATTTTTCTGTCCTTAATTTTCATTTTCAGATCATTCATTTTGGGAATTTCTCAGGGAGCGCAGGGATAGGATAAGGGAGGGTGGTTTTAAAATGAAAGAAGGGAGACAGAGGTGAGATCTTAAGAAGAAATGTTTTGCTGTGAGGGTGGGGAGGCCCTGGCCCAGGTTGCCCAGAGCAGTGGTGGCTGCCCCATCCCTGGAGGTGTTCCAGGCCAGGTTGGATGGGGCTTGGAGCCCCCTGATCCAGTGGGAGGTGTTTGTGCCCATGGCAGGAAGGTTGAAACTGGATGGGCTTTAAGGTCCCTTCCAACCCAAACCATTCTGTGATTCTAAGAAATTTTCACATGACGTTTCCAGTATTTTTCTCCAAATAAAAAGTCAAGAACCCATATGGCAGTAATTTATATACATATACAAATTTTGTGGAATGTGATTTTCGCCTGTTCTTTGTAGGAGCCTTGTAGGTGCGAAGAAGCACCACGTTTGCTCTCACGGGTGTGATGCTTGAAGAGAGAAAGCATCTTTCATGAGATCTACTGAAAGAAACACATTATGCCCATATTGTTATAGAAGTCACTTCCCAAGAAGATAATTTATAGTATTGTGTAAGGTGTTTTCACCTACTTTTCCACATGACTTGCCTGTACCTGTCGACATTCCTCAGGTAGGAAGGCTGGGTGGATCTTTGCTTTATACAAATTGTAATAACCAGTTTTTTCCAAATGCTAACGCAGGCAAAGCTTTCTGCAAAAGGTCCTTGTGAGACTACGCAGAGTGCGGACACAGACCTTGTGCGGGAAATCATTACTGGTTGATTCATCTCTTGAAATTCACGGCTCCTATCCTGTATATGAAAAAACAAGAGGGTGCACTGGCAGATATATATAAAGAATATCCCTCTCTTTGTCTTTCTTTCCAGGGGAATATAAGCCGTCACTGTGGACACTGTCACAAGTTTCTCTCAAGATTTGCTTTAAGGACAGGAGTGATTTTAGCTTTTTCTGCACTTCCCTATCCTTGCCACCGGTGTGATGGCACCGTAATTACTACCCTTACAAAGCTGGGCAGTAATGCTGTCTCACCTTGACGATGAGCCAGCAATGTCCCCTCATGGCCAAGAAGAGTGTAGTAAGCACGTCAAGAGAGGTTCTCCTCCCCCTCTACTCTGCCCTAGTGAGGCTCCATCTGGAGTCCTGTGTCCAGTTCTGGGCTCCCCAGCTCAAGAAAGACAAGGAACTACTGTAAAGAGTCTACTAGAGGCCATGGAAATGGTGAGGAGGTTGGAGCATCTCCCTTACGAGGAAAGGCTGAAAGACCTGGATCTGCTTAGCCTGGACAAGAGGAAACTGAGAAGGGATCTCATCAATCCTTATAAATGTCGAAAGGGCAAGAGGATGCGGCCAGACTCTTCTCAACGGTGCCCAGCGACAGGACAAGGGGCTGTGAGCACAAGCTGAAGCATGCGAAGTTCCACCTTAACATGGGGAAGAAGTTCTTTACTAGGAGGGTGACAGAGCACTGAAACAGGCTGCCCAGGGAGGGTGTGGAATCACCTTCTCTGGAGATACTCAAACCCCACCTGGATGTGCTCTTATGAAACCTGTCGCACCTGACCCTGCTTTAGCAGAAACGTTGGACCTCCAGAGGTCCCTTCCAACCCCAGTCATTCTGTGATTCTGGGAAGTGTCTCTGCTGACCTTCCATCACAAGCGAGAACCATGTTTCACTTTCTATACCATATCATTTGATTTTGTTCCTCTCCTTTCATAATTCCAAAGTCTTTTGTTAAAACACGTTTAGAGTTTCTAGGCTGTTTCTTTGGCCTTTTCCAAATACTGTCTTCATCAGAACATCACTTTCTGAAGCTTAGGAAAAGAAGCAGTTATGGTTTTGACACATTTCTGAAAAAAAAAAAGGATTAAGAAATTAAGAAGTATGTAAAAATAGTCCCACTCTGCCTCGAAGATTGGCGGTGTGAAGTGGAAATCAGTCAAGAATACTCCAGGTATGCCAACATGTAAGTAATTAATGAACTGGATGTTGAGAGGTCAGCTCTGCGATGCCTGATACAGGATCATCTGGAAGAGCTAACATTTTCTATGTGATTTCAGCTTCTCTGACATTTTTTGTGTCCAGAGGACAGTGTTACAGGTACCCTTTCAAACGCTCAGCCATAATTGATATCTGTGTTGATTTGCATAGAATCATGGAATCGTTGAGGTTGGAAAAGACCTCTAAGCTTATCCAGTCCAACCACCAGCCCAACCCCACCGTGCCTGCTAAACCGTCTCCTGAAGTGATATCTATATGGTTTTTGAACACCTCTAGGGTGTTCACCACTTCCCTGGGCAGCCTGTTCCAATGATATATTACATCAATTAGCAGGAAACAGTGATTCTCTCACTCTGGAAATTACCCAGAGTAAAGGAGTTGTTGTTTGATCTGGGTGTTTAATGGTAGCGAGGTGTAAGTGTAGTGCCAGAATCCTAGCTAGGACACTGAAAGGATCCAAATTTTGAGACAGTATAGTAAACTCTACGGGGTGAGCTATGGCCACAGAAAATGGAATCATCCACTCAATGTAGCTATCTCATTGCTCTGGCCAGGGAGAGTCTAACCCTTAATGCAGGCACTTAACTGACCTTGGGTACTTGAAGGTAGGTACATAAGTCTAGACCTAAATATTCGGCCTCATAGGGAAAATGTAGACAAATTCCATTCACTGCAATTCTAAAATCAAGTAAGAGTGTCTGTGTATGCAGGGGGAGAGGGAGGAAGAGAGGGACTGGTGAATTAGGACATCATTCAGTCAATGTAAAGATCTGGGCATAAGCTTAACTCTGTTTTCAATTCTTCGCGTGACTCAGTTTGAAACACTTTAACCGCTTCCTGATTTTTCCGGTGTTTGGGTTTGAAGAAGAGCTGCTCTCCAAACGGAACAGGATAACACAAGGGAAAGTTATGTAAACTGATGAAGCTTTCAGTTGCTGAATTTCCTACTGGCTGTTCTACTAAGAGAGTGATGCTTCCTGCGGGAGTACGCGATCATGCACTTACTTTTACGTGTAGGTTTTATTAGAGGGGGTATGCAATTCTTTATAATGCCTTCCCTTTCTGTCTTCTCTTGTAAGAGCAAGGTAATTGCCATCGTTACCTTGTAAAGTTCATCCATTCCCCGTTAACATTTTGCAGCAACGTTAAGTATATGAGTACAAACGTCTCCATCACTTTGGTACCCAGCATCTTTCTCAGCTTCTCTTCCGTTTATCCTACTAGCGGGAAGAAAAGTTATTCCATGTTAACACACCCCAGGAAGCAGAATGTTCAGTGAATGCCTGTTTCTCTGCTGTGTTGAAGACAATCCTGAAATATTAACTCAGTTGGGCTACTGAATGAGCTGTTCTTCCCTGTTTGCAACACGGAACAGCAGTTCCCACAAACTATGGTGCCGTAAAGAATATACATCCTGCGTATAGTTTCTTCTTCCCTGTTCTTATGCCGTAGTATTCATAGCTTGGCTCAAGTGACTTTCAAATATGTTTTGAGTTTCCATGGCTCTGGGAAGATCGTGTCTTATCTTGACATTCTTGCTTGCCTTGTTCAGACATGCAGAGCCACATATTTCGTGCCTCTCCAGCGCCGAGTTTGAGACAGGGAACTTCGAGTCTGATTTGGCCAGAAGTATGGTAATTTTCTGCTTTGAAAAGCAAGTTGGATGGAAGTAAACAGGAACAATGCAAGGTTTCTTAAAGGTTTAAATCGTTAAAAGTCAAGAAAGGTTGGTGGGAGAACGCTCCCATACGCTTCCATAATTTCTTCAAGGGGTTAAGGCATCCACCCCTGACTGTGTGTGCAGCTATCACCAAAACAGGGCATAATCAGCTGTACTAGCCAAAAAGGGTGTAACATGGTATGACAAAAGAGATTGTATCACTCTTCCCATTCAGCAAGTCTGTGCTGCAGGTGTTGAGTCATACGCTGCTGCTTTTTGGGGGGCAATCGATAAGATCTGTTATGATCTTACGAAAGAAGACGTTACATCACTTGAAAACGCAAGGATACCATTCTGTCAATGATGTGGACAGAATTTTTAGCAAGGCCTGTTGTGACAGGTTTTGAACTAAGAGGGAGAGGGAAGATTTAGGCTGGATACAAGGAAGAAATTGGTTACAATGAGGGTGGTGAAACACAGGACCTGGTTGCTCAGGGAAGTGGTGGATGCCCCATCCCTGGAAAAGCTGAAGGTCGGGTTAGATGGGACCCTGGGCAACCTCATGCAGTGGAAGGTGTCCTTGTTCCTGAAGAGGGGGTGGACTAGATGACCTGTAAAGGTCCCTTCCAACACAAACCACTATGATTCTACGCCACAATTCCATTCACTCTGTAAAATCTTCCAGCTGTGGTGCAGCATAGTCATCCCTGCAAACATGACAGCCGCACCGCAGCTCCTTATGTGACCGTTGTGAGAGGTGCGTGGCAGAGTAGCACTGATCCTACTTCTCAACCCTCTGATGAGTTGCACCACATGAGCAAGAAGAATCAAAAAAGAAAAAGGAGGAACAGGAGTTACAGGTTGCAAAGAATTACTCATGGATACAACTTGTGTTCTCCTCCTACATATTGCATTTTCAGAACTCATGCTTTATTTTATGTATTTACATTTTGTTATGGCTTACTCAGCTCAATTAGCACTTCTGTTTGGATTTGTGCCTGTGCGCTCTTTTCAGAGGTGCCTCTCTATGGAGATTTTGGGGCTGGCTGTACTGATTATACCCTTCAGTTACTTGCATTGTTGAAATTCATAGCATCACCCATTACTGAAATTGTCACTGCTGCCCACACAGCTGTAACAAAAAAGGAACCCATTATAAAGACTTTATTGGCCTAGAGTAACAAAGGAAGCAATCCACTGAATTGTTTTTCTACCAGTACAAAATAGTAAGAAGAAGGCACACTGAGTCTGATGTGCTTCTTATCAGGCAATCAATACCCTGTCTTCTTTCTTGTGGTTCACCATAAGCCAAACTATTTTTCAGAGGCAAACGGTTGCAAATATATTGGCAGTTGCCGCTTCTGCCAGGATAAAAGGACAGGTCTCTGCCACAAAATATTATGTTAGCAGATAGAACACGCAGAGTGCAAAGCATGGAAGGAATGCAAGAACCACATAGCCTTAATCAGAGAATCATAGAAGAGTTTGGGTTGGAAGGGACCTTAAAGGTTGTAGGTCACTTTCAATTCTTCTCCCTTCTCTTTCTCTTCTCTTTCTCTTCTCTTTCTCTTCTCTTTCTCTTCTCTCTCTCTTCTCTCTCTCTTCTCTCTCTCTTCTCTCTCTCTTCTCTCTCTCTCTCTTCTCTTTCTCTTCTCTTCTCTTTCTCTTCTCTTTTCTCTTCTCTTTCTCTTCTCTTCTCTTTCTCTTCTCTTCTCTTTCTCTTCTCTTCTCACCAGGGAGAGGAAGTTCCTGTTGTACACACATGAAAGTGCTTGACCTCTCTATGTCTTTGGTGTCGTTCTTCTTGCTAGTTTCTCTGGTGTCCAAGAATCTGCCGTGTCCATGGCACGCAGAAAGGGAACTAATAAAGTTCATTTGAGAGTCAAGAAATACGTTAACCACTTATGGGCTGCAACAGCTGAGTCTGGAAAAATCAACATTGAGATTTTAACCTGCATGCAAGATCCATTTAGCCCTGCCCCAAACCTTTTTTGGTTTTAATTTGGGCTTGATTACATACGTGTTAACACAAGAGTTCCAGAGAGGACCATAACACACGTTTGATCCACTTTACCCTGGTACAAGGGAAGGAAGAACGGGTTATAGAGCACAAAAATGGGGGACATGTGAGAGAACAAGTGGCTATCAAGGTAGACATCAAGTTGTAACTTGATGCTTATCTTTCTATCAGCTGAGATCTTTCATTGTGAAAAGCCAGATTGCAAAACATCAAAGCAGAGACCTGCACTACTGGAAATGCCAAAATTTAGCTTAATAGGGGTTCCAGTAAAAAACAGTAGCTGATGACCTGATGTAATAGCCAGTTCAAATTAATGAACTCTGTTACCATATGTACTGTTCCATTGTAAACACCAGCTGATACAATCAGAATGATTGTTATCACCAGCATTTCTATTAGAGTGATGTCTACCGGCTGATACGATTGTACTGCCGTGAGTGCCACACAACCCATGTAACAGTTCCTTCTCGTGGCTCGTTCCAGAGTAATTAAAGCTTCAGTTATCCAAAGGTTTGACATACAACCATGAAAGCACTTTATAGCCTTTCCACCAGTTTAGGTGATTGAAGGCAGTTCTTAAAATGGAAAACTCCAGCTTAGCTGTTGCATTCTAGGATCCTGTGTCTCCCCGGAATTGCCACGTTCTCTGTGCTGTGTAATACCTCTCACCAAAGTTCCCAAACACCAGGTTCTGAATCTGTACAGAAGTTGCTTTGGGTTAATATTAACCTCACCTGTGGCAGCCTAAGGGCACTCACCTGTCTCACCCAGTCAAGAAGTTTACTAGGGGCAGCTGAGCTGTTGGGTGCTTGGGAGACTAAAAGTCTTGGGAAAAACCTCCTTTCCCTGCTTATCTTACTAATCCAGTGGCAGCTGCAGCTTTACAACAAAGATGACAGGAGAATAAGGTGATTTTATCTTTTATTCAGCAATCTGTGGTTTACTGAAAAGGTAAAGTGTCAAGGGATTTAAATTGATTTATCTTGGGTATTGGTAGGTTGCCCTGCCCATCTGAGGACCCTCAGGTGGAGCGCAAGGCGAAAAGGAATCTCTTAGTGATGTTGTTGAAGGTATTTAACTTTGTGCAGGGTTTCATGGTCAGAAAAGCAGTTAAGGAGGCACGAACACAGCGACAAGGGAGGCTGAATCCTTCCTCTCTTCTTCGATGTTGAGTATTCAGTGCAGGAGGGGAGCTAAAAGGAACAAGTTGTGCTCTGCTCCCACAGGTGTGGACTGGTGCGCTGGAGATGGCTTATCTCAACCGCTGTGAAAACATATTCTGTTTAGAAAGCACCAAACGTGAGCCTAAGGGATGGAAAAGCTCAGGAAGGAGAAGGAAAAGATGTTTTCTGAACCACAGGGGAGAAGCAAAAAAAAAAAACCCAGGTCGATTCCAATGATCATTAAACTTCTTTTTAAGGCACCTTATTTCAGTGGGCTGAGAAATCAGCTTCAGTCTTCTCATATGTTTTTATAAAGGCAGAGAGCCATGAACTGTTTAAACAATGAAACTGTAATAACTATGTGAGATTTCTCCTTGCTCTTTCAGCTTGAAATATGGACTGCAGAATTATTACCAGCTGAGATCTGTACCGGCTCAGGCAGCTGAGGAAAAAAACCCACAAGTAGGTTTCCAATAAGTGTTACAGATGTATAGGAATTAATTCAAATTAAATGCTGCCAATCAATAAGAGGTAGTAACTCAGGCAAACTCATTTCAGCTTTGATCACAGGCTTTGCAAACTCTCTCCTGATTTTGTGCTGGTCCATCGGGGCTGATGCCGGTGTGGGCTTTAACATGTGTTTTTATGTGGAATAAATAAACTATTGACTCAGTCATGGGTTTATATTTTCTATCATTTATGGTCTGTTTTGGAAAAGAAAATTATGTGAGTGCTGTCACTGCTTTTGAAAGACAGGAAAAGCAGAACCAATAGTTGTTTTGCAATTAATGCTGGTTTCCTCGAGTCCCCAAGTCAAGAGTTTATTTAATAATTTTACAAACAAGAAGGGGGCAGGGAGGGTGGAAGAAAAAGCTATTTCACAACCTACCATCAGAACACGGGATAACATTTGGTGCGTGCCAGCCCAGGCTTACCCACGATAACGGAAGCATCAAGTGTAGAGCTCCAAGAAGATTATTACTGTAAAAGGCACTGGGAAATCCTCCTCCTCCCTGCTCCGTTCTTGCTATGAATGCTGGAGAACTGAAAATACAGAAATATGTGGTTTGATCAGGTTCTAAATATAATACTGAGTTCTTAAGAGATTGGCTTGCCTTTTGTTTTTTTTAAATAGGGCAGAAGAATGTGCATAATTTGTGTTTCTTCCAAAGGGGTTCATGGACTGTAACATCTAAACTAGAATCATAGAATTCTTGAGGTTGGAAAAGAGCTCTAAGCTTATCCAGTCCAACCATCAACCCAGCACCACAGCGATTACTAAACCATGGCCCAAAGTGCCATGGCCACGGGCTTTTTGAACCCCTCCAGGGATGGGGACTCCACCACTGCCCTGAGCAGCCTCTGCCAGGGCTTCACCACTCTTTTGGTAAAGAAATTTTTTATAATATCCAATCTAAATCTCCCCTGGGGCAACTTGAGGTCATTTCTTCTCATCCTTATCACCTGGGAGCAGAGCCCAGCACCCCTTCACCACCCCCTCCTTTCAGGAGCTGCAGAGAGCGATGAGGTCTCCCCTCAGCCTCCTCTTCTCCAGGATGAACAGCCCCAACGAGGCTGCAGGGTGACAGCAATTTTCTGGCTAACAGCAGGTTAATCAAAGGCAAATCTTAAGTGGAGTTTTCCCTAACAGCCAAAGCCCAATAAGCCGCTCTAGGAACAAGAATGAGCTCATTGAGGAAAACCCCTAAGTGGCTGAGTAACCCTTGGTGTAGTTATTGCTGCTTTGCTCACCTGGATCGTGCTGCAGCAGCAAAAGAATCACAGAATCATTAAGGTTGGAAAAGACCTCTAAGCTCATCCAGTCCAACCATCAGCCCAACCCCACCGTGCCTGCTAAATCACGTCCCAAGGTACCACATTTCTGCATCCTTTGAACCCCTCCAGGGATGGGGACTCCACCACTGCCCCAGGCAGCCTCTGCCAGGGCTTCACCGCTCTCGTAGTAAATAAATTTCTCCTCATATCCAATCTAAACCTTACCTGGGGCAACTTAAACAGCTTTTGGGGCTGAAGAGGCCAAAGCCAGAGCAGCTGGAGCTTGTGCAAGAGCTCTGCCTGCATCCCTGCCCACTCCCAGGGATGGGAAAAGGAGGAGGGTGGGGATGCAGGGAGTGTCGGGGCGTGTCCCAGCCTTATATTCCATGGCTGGAGCAGCGTGGTAGGAAGCTGGAGGGAGGGATGGTAGCCTTGCAGGGTGCTGGGAAGGTGGGTGAGGAGCAGGATGCGGACCCAGCTGCCAGCCCGGAGCTGCCGCGCTTCACCTGGGAGGAGATCGGGGAGCGGAGCGGCCGGGGCCCGCGGGCACAGGAGCGCTGGCTGGTGATCGAGAGGAAGGTGTACGACATCAGCAGCTTCTGCCGGAGGCACCCGGGAGGGGCTCGGCTCATCCTCAGCCACGCCGGGCAGGATGCTACCGTGAGCGGTGGAGCTGGGGGGCGGTGATGCCGGGGAGTCCCTGGGTACCGGTTCCCATGGGGATGCAGGGGAGGAGAGACCAGTCCTCTGCCAGCATCACCCAAAGAGAGCTTGGGAGGTGAACTTGGAGGGGCTCCGGGGTGCGGAGCAGCCTTGGGGGGGATGTGAGGTCCCTGCTCTGCACGATCTTTCCAGCCTTTGCTGAAATGAGGAGGCTTAGTCCATGGGGCAACCAGGCTGCATTCATCCGGCTCCAGTCGGGGCTGAAAAGCAGCCACAGGAAAGCTGGAGGGGGGTTCCTTAGCAGGGAGAGCAGGGATAGGACTAGAAGACAACTTCAGAATTTCTCAGGTGGGAGTTTTCATAGGAAAGCTCGTTGACACTTTCTTCATGGGACAGAAGGAAAAAGGAAGGCAAAAGGAACTTTGCAGATACCTCTAAGCAGCTACTTGTGAAATGATCACAGGATGCTTTGGGTTGGAAGGGATCTTCGGCATCGTTTAGTTCCAACCCCCCATGATGGCACAGATTAAAAAGGCCTTTAGCTCTCAGTCTGAATTCAAGAATCAGTTACTGACAGGCTGGGAGAGCTGGGGTTGTTCAGCCTGGAGAGGAGAAGGCTCTGGGGAGACCTTAGAGCAGCTCCCAGTGCTGAAAGGGGCTCCAGGAAAGCTGGGGAGGGGCTCTGGATCAGGGAGTGCAGGGATGGGATGAGGGGAACACTTTTCAGCTGCAAGAGGGGAGATTTAGGTTAGATGTTAGGAAAAAATGTTCTCCTGTGAGGGTGGGGAGGCCCTGTCCCAGGTTGCCCAGAGCAGCGGTGGCTGCCCCATCCCTGGAGGTGTTCCAGGCCAGGTTGGATGGGGCTTGGAGCCCCCTGATCCAGTGGGAGGTGTCCCTGCCCATGGCAGGGGGTGGAACTGGGTGGGCTTCCAGGTCCCTTCCAACCCAAACCATTCCCTGACTCTTATGATTCCTCTTATTTCTCAATCTTGCTTTTGTGGCTACGGTAACGCAGTAACCGCTTACGGCCCGGGGAAGGTGGGGAAGTTGCCGCAAGCCGTGCATCAGCCCTGTGGCAGCGAAAGGAGCTGCTTAAGTAGCTGCTTCCAGAAACATGCCTTTGGGAAAGGTATCCCTCCTGATTGCCACCTGGCATTACGCACAGGGAAATCAAAGACAGCATGTTTTCCCAAGCAGCTTTCCAGAAAGGCTTCCGCAGTTGTTACGGATGGTCCTCCTGACCCTCGAGATGTGTGAAATCAGAAGGGGCAGACAGATGGCAAGCACCCAACTGCTGGCGATGCGGTCTGTGGGTCAAAAGGCTTCTGCTCATCAAGTTTCATTGGCTGAGTGCTGTTTTAATGCCATGAAAAACCTGTGGGAACGCCCCCCAAAACTTTTCAGCAAATTCTCTGGAGTTTTTGCCTTCTGGTATATGCAGGGAGATAAAAAAATACTGATAAATTAACGTCTCTACAAAGACATGATTAATGTGGCTGCTTCCTTGTGGTGTATTTTGAAAGCAAAAAACCCAAGCCACACAGTTCCCTGATCTTCCACACACAAGGGGTGTTTGAGGGTCACGGAAATAAAAACAATTTTCAGTCCACTACATTTAAATTTGAATTTCTGTATTAGCTGCACTTGGCATTCTGTATTTTCCTTTAGTTAGTATTGTCGGATTTCTTTCATTTGAGAAGGTTGGAATATCCCAGACAATGGATGGACTTGGAAAACACAGATATTTTGTTTCTGGGATCTGAGCTGGTTCTCATAGATTGGAACCACATCCAAATCATTGAGCTCTGCAAGACTTCAGCCACTTTTGTGTGCCACCAGCTCAATTGTCTTCACACACAAGAGTGAAGCACATTAAACAGTCTGTGCACTGAAGTGGAAAAATGCCTGGTTATTCCCCCCCTCTCTTTTTTTTTTAAGCACATGTAATACTCCAGCTCAAGGGCTGTAAGTGAAATAAATGGGAAGGGGTTTTACTTTGGCTTAGAGATGCTGAAGAAGACATAACCCTCCATCAACTCAGCACTTCTGGGTACCACCAGCATTCAGAATATGTATTTATTCCAAGGCAAACTGCTATGTGTGATACTGGAGTATCTTACTCTGCTTGAACCCTGCTGAGGCCAAGATGCACAGATTGCAAGTGCGCAAAAACTGTAAGAGAGAGTAATATGTGGAGTATTTGTTCTAGGTGTGTCTGTAGTGCAGGTTCGTGTAATACAGGGCAGAGAAAGCTGGCACCGGTCAGCCTCCAAGCAAGGTAAATCAGTGTATGTGGGTTTCCGCGCTCTCCTGTGTAGCCTGATTATACGTGAGCTGTTGTTTTTAGAGCAAACTTGGTTACATCCACACTGGGTTGCAGTGGGAATGTATCCAGGACGTTGTGGGTGAAGCAAGAAACTCCTCCTTGTTACGAAGAGCAGCTCCATGAGACAGTGTGAATGCAATAAGCTCTTTAGTGAGTCCAGGAGGGCAAATGAAGGGAAAGAAGCGTTTATTAAAAAAATCCATAAGGCTTCAACGAGGTCTGTAACTTGGAATAGATCCAATGCTTGATAATTTGGATGCATATTATGGTAAATTAAGAAATTATCTTAGTTTGACTGGATGATTTTAGCAAGAGCGTAGAGCCTTGGAAGATGATAACCTGGGAGAGGATGAAAAACACAGGGAAGGCTCTCAGTAAGAAAAGAAACCTGAGGAATGGAAAAATGAGTATAATTAACGCCACAATATTAATAAGGGTGACACTGCACAAAAGTGAAGAGGAGTCATTAATGCTGCTTTTTATTGTGGCATTTTTTCATGAAGAATAGAAGAGCAGTGTTAAGGAATGACTTGGAAAACAGGAGCAACAGTCCTGGGACTCAAATTTTTGGCTGAATTTGGCAAAATTGTTGAATTTTGGAGACTGTAAAAAACTCTGGGGTTGCAACATCATGGAATAACCAAGTACTTGCTGTAGATTGTTTTGCAGAGGAACTGCTTGCTGATGTTTGGATTCATCAGCCATAGTGATTGTGTGCACGGTATTTAAACCCTCTGGGTGTCACATACGCACTCAGAGACCTCGGGGTTAGTCATGAGCAGAGGGGAAAGAAAGGCAAGGGAACCAGAGTCTGCTTCAGGTGTGTGATGGAGATTCATGGTGCTTGCACAACTTCAGTAACTACAGCAGTGAAAGTCAGACCTCTTCCATTTGTCAGCTGAAATATCTCATTGAAGAGTGTAGGACAAAAAATGAGAAGACTGTCAACAAAAGCTTGAGGAGACGGAAAGGTAAACCCATCGTCTTTGCTGTTGTGGTGCCTTCACAGTGGATGTCTTGCTATGCACAACAGATTGAGGTTAGTAACATAGAACTTGTTTTTCTTACTTCTTCCTTCACTCTTATTCCTTTGCAGGATGCCTTTGCAGCATTCCACGTGGACAAGGAGCTGGTGAGCAAGTACTTGAAACCTCTGCAGGTTGGGGAGCTGGCACCAGATCAACCCAGTATTGAGCCCACCAAAAATGTAAGCCTAGCCTCATAAATGAGATCAAAGATAGATTAAAGGAAAGTATTCTGAGTTTAGACCTTGTTCTTCTCTGTCAGCGTAGTAAGAGTGAGATCCGCATTCTTCACAATTTTTTGTGCTACTTCTTAAAAAAATACGTGAATGTTAGTCTAAATCCTCATTATGTGGATGAAAATGAGATTCTTGAAGATGAATTCTTATCACAGCAACACTACATAAATAGCAGAGCCTTATTTTGCTCTCATGAATTTCACAGCTATCGCATTTTCTTCTTTCCCTTGCTTTAAGAAAGAGCTAACCGAAAAGGCTACAGGGGGAATCTCCTGGCCTTGAATTAAGTTTCACAGCCTGTATTGGCATTTTTCAGACAGCCTTCTTACAGCAGCCTCAAGGTCATTCACAGAACGATCCTTCACTGTTGGTGGCACTGTGAGAGTGACCAATCTGCTACATGAAAGAAAACCCCGTGAGAGAGGCACAGACAACACAACACTCAGTTTTGGAGTACAAATATTCCTTGGGCTGGATGGTCCTCATCGCTCCCCTCTATCCAGGACTGTTTTCCCCTTTCCTCCTAGCCTGCCCTGACTTTTCCGTTGTGTAGTCCCACCCTTCACATTGAAGGCGTGTGCAAGATGAGACGTGGCCCCATGTAAGTCAGACATTGGAAATACAGTTGGGAGCAGGCTGGCTGTCCCAGGACGGCATGGTCATACTTCCCATGTAGGTGGGAACCCAAAGAGCCCTCTTAGCCATCTGTGGCCATGCCTTGCCTATTTCTCAGTTCCACAGCTTGCCTACACCACAGCCTGCACCCACCTTGCTCCGTGCAAACTCAATTACTTCCAAATGACTGGAGAAGTAGGCTGGCAAGCTCCTTTGTGGGTTGGGTTGCATGGAGACAGGAATCAGGCTTGGAGAGACATTTGCAGAGCTGGCAAAGACAAAGGTGGATTGGTCTAGCACCTTGTGCTGTGCTCATTTCTTTGATCCTCCTTCCTCTGTGCCCACCAGCCTGAGGCCGGCTGGGCTGTAGGTGCCATTTTTCATGCAGGCATTTAACCCTTCCCTGTTAATCTTGGAAGGGTAAAGTGAAAACGTGTTGATCTATTGGAATTGGTGGCAGAAGAGGAATAACTTCATCCAGAAGACCTGCCAGAAGGTGTTATGCTGTTTTCGTGCACATAGAATACAACTTCCATCTAAGCCCTGTGCTTCCTGCCAACAGGATGATGGAGCAAGCACCAAAGATACAGTCCTAGAGGTTGGGGGTACAGGCATAGTGCCGTGTGGCTGCGCTTGCTCTTTATCAGCCAAGACACAGAGAAGCTGTAGAGGAGCAACAGTGAAGTTTCCTAGTGTGCAAGCCCAGCTTTTGCCCATTTGGCAGCATCCTTTGCTCTTTCCTTCCTCCATTACAATGGTCCTTGTTTTTTGAGGCTGCAGTGCTGTGCTCTAGAGACAGAAACGTGTAACACTGGTGTTTCCCACAGAAAATGTTGGTGGAAGACTTCCGTGAATTGCGTGCTACTGTTGAGAAAATGGGACTTCTGAAGCCAAACCAACTCTTCTTCTTCCTGCACCTCGCTCACATCCTCCTGTTGGATATCTCAGCTTGGCTCATTCTCTTCTACTTTGGGACATCCCTAATGCCCTTTATTGTCTCTCTGTTGGTGCTGACCATTTCCCAGGTAAGCAATTACGCCGACAGCATGTGGACTTGCATCAATTTTCATGCACATAATACTACTGCAGTTTTCTAGTCCTCTGTTTCCTTACTTGGCATAGGTCTTCATCATAACATCAGGGAGATTTAGAATGGAGATTAGAAAAATTTCCTTTACTGAAAGAGTGATGAAGTGTTGGAACTGGTTTCCCAGGGATGTGGTGGAGTCACCATTCCTGGAGGCATTCAACGTGTAGATGTGGCACTTCAGGGCATGGTTTAGTAGGCACAATGATGTTGGGCTGGCGATTGGACTGGATAAGCTCAGAAGCCTTTTCCAACCTTAAATGATTCTGTGATGCTAAGATTTGAAGGAGACAACCACGATACGGCATGTGTTTACAGAAGGTTGTAAAGAAGTAATTCTGCACAAAATCTAATCTGGGATTCTTTCAGGAAGGTGTTTTCTGGGGGAAACTTTAGGAGTATTAGGACTTCGTAGTTCCTTTCCAATTGTTTCTTTGGGGCAGTGTCTGCAAAATAAATCTTGATATTTCAAAGCAAAGGAAGGGTGTGATACAGTCCTGGTCTTGATTCCTGTCTTTCTCCCCTCTCAATGTTTTCTATTTCCTCTTCCAGGTCCAGGCTTCGTGGTTACAACATGATTTGGGACACCTTTCAGTATTCAAGAAGATCAAGTGGAACCACTTGCTGCATAAGTTTGTGATGTGCCATTTGATTGTAAGTACCTGACCTTGCAAAACTTCTTAGATTTGCTGGTTTTCCCGTAAAAGTGTAAAAGAGAGGACTCTGGGGAGGACACAGCTTTTGGCAAAGAAGGGGAACTGGAGACAATCTGGCTCTAAAAGCATTGCAGCTTTTCTACTTTGTTCTTCACTGAAACAGGGGGCATCAGCCAAATGGTGGACTCTCCTGCATTCCCAGCACCATGCCAAACCCAACTGCTTCCAGAAAGACCCTGACATCGATATGCACCCTTTCTTGTTTACTTTGGGGAAGAAATTCTCTGTGGAGGTCAGTGTGTGTGTGGCTCGTGTACCGGGAACTGGGAAGAACAAAAAGCATGCCGTACCAGAAAGATCTAAAACTAAGATAGGATCATCTGGTTGGAAAAGACCTCTGAGATCGGGTCCAGCTGTACCTGTCCCCTTACTAAACCACATCCCCAAGAATCTCATCTGCTCACCTTTTAAACCCCTCCAGGGACGGTGACTCCGCCGCCTCCCTGGGCAGCTGTGCCAGCGCCTGACCAGGTGTGATGACAGTTTCTGAAAAACGATGGCTTTCATCTGCGTCTGCTTTCCTCAGCTTTGGCAAAGAGGTCACCACTCGCGTTACGTTCCTTTACAAATTTCTTGAACAGCTGACAAGTGGTTGGAAATAAATTAGCCATGATGTACGTGCATCGTGTCTGAGGTGGAAAATGCATCAGCAAAGAGGTTATTAATCGTTATAGCAACTTAATGACCTGGTAGAACAGCTCGGTAGTCAATGTTTATTAGATAACCTGTAAACATTAATGTAAAGCATGTCTGCAGTTGGCCTGGGACCGTTCATAGAATCATAGAAAGCTTGGGGTTGGAAGGGACCTTTACAGGTCACCCAGTCCAACCCTCCTGCAGGACCAGGGACTCCTCTAATCAGATCAGGCTGCTCAGAGCCCCAGCCAACCTGACTGAGTGTTTCCAGGGGTGGGGCCTCCACCACCTCCCTGGGCAACCTGGGCCAGGGTTTCAACACCCTCACTATAAAAAATTTCATCCTTATATCCAATCTAAATCTCCCCTCCCTTAATTTAAAACCGTCCCCACTCGTCCCATCCCCGCACTCCCTGATCCAGAGCCCCTCCCCAGCTTTCCTGGAGCCCCTTTCAGCACTGGAAGCTGCTCTAAGGTCTCCCCAGAGCCTTCTCCTCTCCAGGCTGAACAACCCCAACTCTCCCAGCCTGTCCCTATAGCAGAGGGGCTCCATCTCGTTGGCCTCCTCTGGACTCGCTCCAACAGCTCCAGGTCCTTCCTGTGCTGAGTTTTAATATTTATTATTTGCTATTACTTTAACATTAATGTCTGAGGCTCAGGGTTAAAGGTGCCTTTGGCATGTTTAGGTCTCCTAGGAGAAGGCAGAAGCCGGCACAGCAGCACTGAGTAACAAAGGGCTGTTCTGGAGCTCTGCAAGTGGCTGTTGATAGGTCCCTCTAGTGGGCAGAAGTCTTCCCACCACGTAGGATGCTCTCGGCTCCTACTGTTGGGCTGCTTTCTGGAGCAACAACCTAAGACAACGCTGAACCCCTCTTGCTGTACAACTTCTTCAGTTCTTGGGACTCTGTCAGAGGAGCTACAGCAGTGAAATAGTTTTCTCCTTGGAAGACCTTTGCCATCGTGGAATTGTCACGTAATTGTAGAGAATCGGAGAAAAACGTAGGGAGAGGAAAGAGACAAAATACATGACTATTTTTGATAACAGAACTTAGCCCTGAAATATCTAATATTTCACCAAATGAGTTATCAATGTGGTAGGAACATGAACACAAGGAAATTTGCCGGTTAAAATTCACCTCTAGCCACTCTCAAATTTATTTTTACCATAACTTACAGATCACACCGTCTTTTAATGAATGAAATGTTCTGGTATAATATTTTAGTATTATAGGGTTTTTTTGCCAGGGGAGGTTTAGACTGGACATTAGGAAGAACTTCTTCACTGGTTATTCGGGCACTGGCACAGCTGCCCAGGGAGGGGGTGGAGTCGCCATCCCTGGAGGTGTTTAAAAGACGGGTGGATGAATTCCTTAGGGACAGGGTTTAGTGGGGAGACAGGCACGGATGGATTCGATGAGCTCAGAGGTCTCTTCCAACCTTAGGATTCTATGCTACTCCATCATTCTCTTCCAAACCAGACGATGGTGGTACCTGTGACAGCAGCTTCCTTCCTCCCATGTATCAGTGTAGATTTTTCTGATGGGCTGTTACCTCTGGTTTGGCTTGTCATAAGGACGTCTAGATTTACTTTGCATCAATCGCTTCGTTTATTTTCTCCTACTGGAGAAAAATCACATGTTTAACAGTTTGAAGGACTTTATAAAGCTGTAAGGCGTTAAAGCCTTACATTAATGGAATAAGGATTTATATGAGATTTATTAGGTATGTGAAGTAACAGGAAGGGTACACAAGAGGGAGAGAGCAGAGGGAAGTGTGCAAGAAGTGGGTCTCTGGAACCGAAAACCAGCAACTTACCTGTGCAGATTGCTTGGTTTCCACTCAGTATTATTGTCCTCTTTCTTTTTACAGCTTGGGATTAAAAAGACAAAATACATGCCATACAATCACCAACACAAATACTTCTTCATCAGTGAGTATCTCCGTTCTCCTGCAACACTATGAGGGGTTCTAAAGGGGCTCGTGGATCTTCCTTTTGACCTGTAGATCTTGAGAACATAATAATCTGCATCTCATTTTTGGAGGGATTGAAGACCCGACTGGATAAAAACCCTGAGTAACCTGATCTGACCTCATAGCTGACGTTTCTCTGAGGTGCTGAGATCCTTTCCAGCCTGAAATATCATATGAACCTATGTGAGACGAGGGGTTTGTGCCCTTCTTGCCTTGAAACATGTTAATTTAGTTTGGAAATTTCTAACCAAATGGCTTAAGTTGATTCCAGGGTAGAAAAAGTAGTGGGGTACAGTTATCTAAGGTCATCTTAAAGTCGTAGTGCTTGACAAAAATGAGTCTACATCTATTTGGAAAGCGAAAAGGAGAGACTCAACTCACTAATTACGGAAATTACTTGGGAGACAAGAGGAGGGCTCCAGGGACTGTTTTTGTGAGCTGTATAATGTATGGCTAATAGAGCATGTAAACACAGCAGAGGAAACGCCCAGAATTTCTCTGCTGATGGTGCCCTGATCTCTAGGTTCTCACTCCTGCCCCCTTCTTCCCATCTTAGTGAAGCTTTATTCCTTTTGCAAAGCAGCAGAGTTTCAACATGGGACAAGTAGACATCCCCTCTAGTCTGCTTCGTTGCTAAGGATGCTTGCCTGAAAGGAGGACAACGTGAATCTGAACCCTAAATGGGCACTTCCAAGGTGTGATTCATTTGACCTGTTTTTTCTCTTGACCTCTGAGGGTGGCCGGAGCTGCAGTGGCTGTTCTCTCAAGTGGCCAGGCAGAACTCGATCTCAAAGGTCTTTTCCAACCTTATGATACAGTAACAGGCAGGGTTAGTTCCGATAGGTGTTCCTCAGATAGACAACTCTGCGATGCTGAGTTAAGGAAGGTGATCCTCTCACAGATCTTCCATGTCCTCCACGGTGGTTCTAAATGACAATGTCAACCACATCCATCAGTAGTATTCAGATTTAAAGAATAGTCTGTGTGTGTTTTGTTTTTATAGTACAACTGAGATGTCCATTCAGAAAGTTGAGTTTGAGTTCTTCTTGCAACCCAAAATCCCTGGCAGGCAAGGGATTTCATACATATTCCTGTTGTTTCCCTGCTGAATGGGGAGCCCGATAAGCTTTGGGGCTGTGGAAGCCACTTCTCAAAATACTGAGGCTGTTTCTCAGTAAAATCCTGAAGTGAAATCTCCGGACTGTAAGCGCTGCGGGATTAACGGACAGACCTAGGAATGTTTGGGGGCACTAATCTAGCAACTGCCTGATACTGGCTTTGATGTTTTCTGGCAAAGTGGTTGCTTACTGTGACACTTAAAAGGACTGGAGGTGTTTGAGATCACATTGGATGGGGCTTTGAGCAACCTCATCCAGTGGGAGGTGTCCCTGCCCATGGTGGGGAGGTGGAAGTGGATGGGCTTTGAAGTCCCTTCCAACACAAACCATTCTGTCATTTGATGATTATTAAGTTTCTGGGGTCTTGTCCTCCTTATTTTCCAGGGGTCTCCTTTCCCCTTTGTCTGAACATAACCAGTAACAGGCCGTCCTGCTGAAGAGCGGGAGGTGTCTTCAGTGAAGCTTCAGAGAGCTTCTTGTCTTACCTTTGTTTTACCTCTTGAGGTCAGCAGGCTCCCAGTTTGCTCACTGTTTACCCGTGGTGACGCATATTGATACCATCCAGAAAATCCTGCCTGCCTAAAACCTCTCAAAATATTCTCCATATTGAGTAGCTGTTCAGGGATCCTTTGCTTCCAGGTTGATTATCTGTTGTTCAGCCCACGACGCTCCCAGTGATAATGAATTCTGCTCTTGCAGCTCTTCCTCCGTTCCTGTTTCCCACCTACTTCCAGTGCCACACATTTTATGTTGCATACACAAAGAAGTATTGGACGGTGAGTATTGCTGCTTGAGCAGCCAAGAAGGGGTCAGTTGTGGGTCTTCAACCTTTTTCTGAACAAGGAGCCAGCTTGTGGCCAGCGCTGGGTCCTTGCCGCGTGATGCTGTGCCATTCAGTTAAGCCTAATAAGACAGTTTGGTGCAGTATTTTCAAGGGCTCTGCCTAACTTCTGCTAAACCCACGGTGTTCCCCAGCTGGAACCAACAACAGGTTGTTTGGCATCTACTGCTTTGCCTCATTCGCACAACCACGAGGTGCACTGTCTCCTTTGGGTTGGGAAGCAGATTGGAAGGTCCGTAGTGGTCAGGAATGGGAGGATGTGGATTTATAGGAACTGCTGTCACGGAGTCCTAAGCAATATGCATATATTTGGCTTTGCTTCCTATGCCAGGCAGCCAGAATTATCACTTTATCCTTCTGTCTCTTGTATGTGTTGCACATAGAGGAGGACAGAGCAACTTCCAGCCCAAATGAGACCATTGGTCCGGCACTTTGCCCAGGATTCCATAGTGAACTATGATTTGACACAAGTCTTCAACTGACATTTCTGCATGCATGGTCATATTAATATATTAATCTGCTTACCGGGCGTAAATGCTCTGATTCATCTCTGTTATAGCAAGCCAGGAAGAAAAGTGTTATTATCTTATGTTAATTTGGATTGCTCCGGATGATGCCACTTAGCAAAAAGCTACAGAAGCCGAATGGGGATTGTTTTCTTGCGCATAGAACATGAAGCTTAGGAAAAGATTTCAGTGAATGTAATTTATAATTATATTATATTTATATAATTATAATAATTTAATAATAATAATAATTATTATATTATATTCTTTTCTTGTTGTCTCTGCTTCTGGCAGGACTTGGCCTGGATGCTGACCTTCTATATCAGATTCCTTTTTACTTATGGATCGTTATTAGAAATAAAGAGTCTCGTGGTGTATTATTTTATATTCAGGTGATGTCTCTTTAGATTTGTCAGCTTCACTCTATGTATTATTTCTTTCCGTGCCTGCCTGCCTTTCTCTGCCTTTGCTTATCTTTTCATGTTCTCTTTTACCTTGTCTTTTCTTGCTTAGGTTTTTAATTCTGTAAAGTTAAATTAAGCTGCTTCTGCTCAATTGCCCGTTCGAGATTCATGCCAATTACCGGTTCAAGTTTTATGCCATTGGCTCTGGCAACAAAAAGACTCCACTGGGTGCTGACAAAATTGAGAAATAGTTACTTTATGTAACATGCGGTGCTTTGGGTGTTGGTATGGCTACTGGTTAAAGAGAACATTTAAGAGAACCAGCTTAGCCCGGGCTTGCAAATGGCCAAGCATTATCCAGCAGCATTGGCTCAAACGGACGATCCGCTCTCCACTTGGATCATGTTTCTGATTCTAATCATTATGGTCCTTGGCTACAGATAAAACAAGATGAACAGGCTACATCCGTTTCATAACGAAACATCTTAAATAATCATGAGTTTCATGAGGAAGTATTAAACTTCTAGGTCTTGGAAGTTCTTCCAGGTGTTGGTGTTCAGCCATGTGTTTGTAAGGGTGGCTACGCTTTTACTTCGGTGGCTCAGCACTGATTTGCTTACCTGGTACTGAATTCTGGCCTCTTGTCTGATTGCACAGGATGCTGGCGAGCAGCTGGTTTGTCTGGGTGTCCCAGATGAACCATATCCCTATGGATATTGACTATGACAAAAATTTGGACTGGATGTCTACTCAGGTAAAATATTTTCCATTCTAAAGAAGTGTGGCCATGAGGTACAAATTCAAACCATAAGAAAACAAGGCTCCTATTGCATTAAGGGTGAAAACCTGTTGGTAACTGGGAAGTAAAGGTTAATAGGGCGATGGGAAGGGCACAAATCTGTTAGAGTGAGCCCAGCGGAGGCCACAAAGATGATCAGTGAGCCAGAGCACCTCCCATAGGAGACCAGGCTGGGAGAGTTGGGGTTGTTCAGCCTGGAGAAGAGAAGGCTCTGGGGAGACCTCAGAGCAGCTCCCAGTGCTGAAAGGGGCTCCAGGAAAGCTGGGGAGGGGCTCTTGATCAGGGAGTGCAGGGACAGGATGAGGGGGAATGGTTTTGAGCTTAAAGAGGAGAGACTGAGATTAGATATGAGAAGGAAATGTTCTCCTGTCAGAGCTGGGGAGGCCCTGGCCCAGGGTGCCCAGTGGCTGCCCCATCCCTGGAGGTGTTCCAGGCCAGGTTGGATGGGGCTTGGAGCCCCCTGATCCAGTGGGAGGTGTCCCTGCCCATGGCAGGGGGTGGCACTGGGTGGGCTTTGAGGTTCCTCCTGACTCAAACCATTCCATGATTCAATTAGGGCAACAATAAAGGAGGACAGCACTGACAAGCTCATGGGCAATCTAAAATCAAAGCTAGGTCCGCTCTATTTCCTAAACATACCCACCTCCCCACTCACTGCATCATTCTTGGACCTTTTCCTCTGACGTGGAGGTGGGAGTTCTGCTCTTGCTGAGCAATTTTGCAGTAGTGGAACACCAGTGTGGTGTCCCCTGTTGCACACAGACACGGGAGCCCAGCAGTGAAGTGACCACCCCAGAAGTACGCTGCCATCTCTGCTTTTTCTGCAGACCTAGGTTTGAGATGGCCCAGGAGGAACTTCTGACTCTTCACATGCATTGACAGGAGCGCAGAGCCAGCTTCTGGTTTTACCATGGTTCGTGTTAGCCAGTTCATGTACATCTGCTGCTCCACAAAGCTGAAGGAGGATTATGATTCCTGGCTTGAGGTAGCTCAGCTTAGGCTAAAAGAAAGCAATAGAAAAGACCAGCACAGCTTACAGGGCTCTTCAGCCAAATGAGAAAGGCTCTGGGCATCAATCTGCACTGACTTTGCTTTCTTTTCCTCTCCTCTAGCTCAAGGCAACATGCAACGTTGAGCAATCTTTGTTCAATGACTGGTTTACTGGGCATCTGAACTTCCAGATCGAGCATCAGTGAGTAAGCACCCTAAGAGAGAATTTTATTCCTTCCTTCTTTTTAATAATTAATAGTCCTGGGGCATCAATGAGTTTGTTTTTAAAAAGACTGAAAACATTAAGGAAAGTCATAATGTAATTAAAAACCTTCACTAGACCCACAGGAAGGTGAGAATGATGAGCAAAAATGGAACATGGGCGGGATTTGTGAAATCATACAGACAGCAAAGGGTCTCTGCAAAGCATTAGTTGAAATGTACATGCTAAGGCACCATGTTCATAGTCTAACACAGTGGTTTAAGCCTGCCTACACTGACTATTTATGCTATTATTGTAGAGACTGAGATGTCATCACCCTTCACTGCTTCCTCACCAGGGGAGGAGGAGGAGCAGGCGCTGAGCTCTTCTCTCTGGTGCCCAAGGACAGGACCCCAGGGAATGGCAGGAAGATGCCAGGGGAGGATCAGGTTGGGCATGAGGAGAAGGTTCTTCCCCCAGAGGGTGGTGGAGCCCTGGAACAGCTCCCAGGGAAGCAGTCATGCTGCCAAGCCTGATAATACTCAAAAAGCCTTTGGCCAATGCCCTCAGCCCCATGGTGTGAATGTTGGGATTGTCCTGTGCAGGGCCAGGAGTTGGACCCTATGATCCTTGTCGGTCCATTCCAACTCAGGACCTTCTATGATAAGGAACTGAAGGATGGGCCCATCTCCTTTTCTGTGTTACGGAGACGGTTACTTCTGAGAAAGGAGAGAGGGGGAAGTAGTTTTGCCAGTTAATGGCGTCACCTGATTTGGAGAAATGTCACTTCAGAGATGCTAGAGACAGCTGTGAAAAATATCAGAGGGGGGAAAGTAGGGAAGTCTTAGTTATTTGTGCTAAAAGCACCCCAAAGGGAAAGAATTGACAGGAGCAGCTAAAGACTCAACTCGGTGAGAGCTGCGTGTATCCCAGGAAGAAATAATGAACATGAGAAAGGTAACTTTTCTTATGGGCCACTGGAAGAGAATTTGTCTGTCTCCTCTTCACAGCCTTTTCCCTACAATGCCAAGACACAACTACTGGAAGGTGGCTCCTATGGTGAAGTCCTTGTGTGCCAAGCATGGCATTGAGTACAAATGCAAGCCGCTGCTCACGGCTTTTGCAGACATTGTGCAGTAAGTAACAACAAAAATACGTGGCAAAACATTGCAGAAGGATGGAGGGGAGATTAGAATCCCAAGAACAAGAGTTGCCACGTTCTTCTCTTCCAAATCAATATAAAGAAACCCTCGTTTCCCCTGTCCCCACCAACATCCCCTAAGCAACACTATATAATACAGCCTCTCGGGCTCTCTCTCTTTCAGCTCTCTGAAGACTTCAGGAGAACTCTGGCTCGATGCCTACCTACACAAATAAGAAGATGAGGCTTGATGGTACCATTCACAGCCTGCCACATCTTTGCACGCCCAGCAAGCTGAAAAGCAGGGACCACAAGGCACTCTGGCAGAAGAAAACTGATAAGAACAGAAGGGTATGACTCCAGTAGATATGAAGTTACCTGCATTTTTCACTTTTGGTCTTTCCTGGTGATTTGGTTCAGATACGTTAAGAATGGATAGTGCAAGCAGGAGTTGAGTAGTTAGGATGGGGAGAAACTCTCTGCTAACTGTCTGACTAAATGTGGCCAAGAGGATTTCCGAGCCTGAGTCTGTGTTCAAGTCAGACCATGGACTGGTGCAGCTGCACACACTTATCTTCACGTTGGAGTCCTCTGACCATTGTTTTTTTAGGTACTCCTCATTTGGAGGCTTTAATGTTTACTATAACGTTTGCTTACTTGAAGTAATTTGAAATTGTACAGGATTGTGAATTAACACTTACAGCAATGTGTTTAAATTATAATTAATTACAATAAATACATTATATTTACAAGTAATAATAAATTATAATACACTTAGAGTATAGCAATTGCAATATGCAGTTGAATAACAACATAGATGTGTTTCCCGTTACTGTTCACTAGAGCATCCTCGCTGTCACAAAGCCGGGCGTCCTCAGTTGTCAGGAAGAAACGCATGGTTTGAAACCAGCCGAAGCCTGCTGCTCTCTTCAGAGTTTCTTTATTCATTGTTCAATTTTTTGGTACTTTGTGTTGGGCTGAGCCGTGTGCTCCGTGCTGGTCTGGCTGAGTTCTTTAGAACTAGCAGGTATCCACTATCAAGTCTGTACCCTGAAGGTACGGTTCAAACACCCTGTACAGAGCCAGAAATGCAGATTAATGCCCTTCCTTGCCCTTTCGGTGGCTCTGGGTGCTGCCTGAACCCACCAAAAGGCACTCACAAAGCCATGGTGCACACCAGCGGTCCTTCCTAGACCCCTGCAGGTCAATAAGCTCTAGGGTTGAGATAAGGATTAGAATAATGGTTCAGTTGAGGGTAGGGTTTCGGAGTTAGCGTGAGGCACTGGGTTAGCCAGAGCCCAGGTCCAAATGGGCACCCATCAACGAGGGCTCCACCCAGCAGGAGCTGGGAAGGCATAAACCAACACTTATTCAAAAAACTTTTGAAGCGGATCTGCTGAGGATTTCCTGCTTCCTGGGGTGATCCAGGGGATGCCCGCACATAGTGATGGAGGAGGAAGGATAAGCACTCTCACTGTTGGCTGGGGAATGAATTAAGAGTTATAAGTTATGAAATCTTATGATCTGGGTGCTGAATAAGTAAATTTACATGATAGACCAGTCTAGGCAACAGGGGATTGGCCCCAATCTGTCATGGGTTTTGCTCGTGTTTCTTAACAGGCTCATGAAATAAAGTTGAAATCACAGAGCACGTTGTCCTGTAACTCTGAGAAATCCAAACAGATCGTGACAGGCAGTAACTCTATCCCAAAACCTAATCCTAATGGCCCTAAGTCTCAACCTAACTTGAACCCTTCAAGTAACTCAAACCCTAATACAACTTAAACCATAACAATAACCTTTACCCTTAGCTTAACAGCTCTCACCCTAAGATTAATAGACAGTAGCCCTTACCTTAAGCCTAACTAAAATGCCCCGAATCCATGACTCTAAAATGCTGTACAACTCTAACCCTAAAGACTCTAACCTTAACCCTAAACCTAATGGCCCCAACTCAAACCCTATCAGTGCCTAACACTAACTCTAAGCTTAACACTAATAACCCCTTACCCCAACCCCAACGGCTCTAACACTAAACTTAACCCTAGTCCATTCTAACAAGCATATTTGAGGATTTTTTTCACTAAATTAAGCAAAATGCAATTTTTATTATTATGTATGATTTTTTTTATTATTATTTATGTATTGACACACATTGTGTGTTATATTAACTATTTTTAGGGTGTATCCGTGCTGTGCAGTTACAGAAAGTCATACCGTGTTTCTAAGCATCCTAGGAATTTTTTTGAGGGCAGTAAGCTTCCTTGCTTCCCGGGGAGGTTTATAGCCCTACAAACGAACCTGAGATTTTGGATTGCAAATAAATTCAGGTGATGAAGGTGGGACAAGAAGGGAGGTAAAAGCATAGAGTGGGGTAGTGACTTAAGCAAGTTTGGCTTTCAGGAACAACAGCCACATGAGCTCAGTGTAGAATGGTTTGGGTTAGAAGGGACCTTAAATATCATCCAGTCCCTTCTGCTGCATCAGGTTGCTTATAGCCTCATCCTCTTACAATGCTTCTCTTGCTCCAGACTACGTCTTGGCTGCTTCTTAAATTGATGTCGACACAGGGCTGAGTGAAAGCTATCTGGACTCAAGCACTGGCTGTGTACAATGCAGGAGCCAGAGTACAGGATCCAGACTCAAGGATTTAAGAAAGACACAAACCTGCGCATCAGAGCTTACTAAAGTAAGGTTTACCAAGCTTTCCTCCCAGTACTGAATTTCTCAGGTGGGAGTTTTCATAGGAAAGCTCGTTGACACTTTCTTGATGGGACAGAAGGAAAAAGGAAGGCAACAGGAACTTTGCAGATACCTCTTAACAGCTACTTGTGAAATGATCACAGGATGCTTTGGGTTGGAAGGGATCTTCGGCATCGTCTAGTTCCAACCCCCCATGATGGCACAGATTAAAAAGGCCTTTAGCTCTCAGTCTGAATTCAAGAATCAGTTACTGACAGGCTGGGAGAGCTGGGGTTGTTCAGCCTGGAGAGGAGAAGGCTCTGGGGAGACCTTAGAGCAGCTCCCAGTGCTGAAAGGGGCCCCAGGAAAGCTGGGGAGGGGCTCTGGATCAGGGAGTGCAGGGATGGGATGAGGGGAACGCTTTTCAGCTGCAGGAGGGGAGATTTAGGTTAGATCTTAGGAAAAAATGTTCTCCTGTGAGGGTGGGGAGACCCTGGCCCAGGTTGCCCAGAGCAGCGGTGGCTGCCCCATCCCTGGAGGTGTTCCAGGCCAGGTTGGATGGGGCTTGGAGCCCCCTGACCCAGTGGGAGGTGTTTGTGCCAATGGCAGGGGGTGGCCCTGGATATCTTTAAGGTCCCTTCCGACTCAATTCCTTCTATCATTCTAATTTATTTTTGAGATTTCATGAATAAACTGGATTACCTGAGTGAACTCAGATTTTGGCTCTGCCAGGCAGACGGTGGTGAATCACAGAAAGAGGCTAATCCATGTACTTTGAATCGTCCTTGAGAGAACGCAGTTATCTCTCTGTTAATTAGTAAGAGAGTGTGAAGCAGGAACCATCTTGAGTAGACGCTTAAACCCTGAAATAAAAGACGAATTTTGGAAAGGCAACTTTGAGAACAAAAAATTCCTTTGGGTACCAGCAGTTAAGAGCACTTCCTTAAAATAATTAATGTGACAAGGTTAATAAATAGAGATCTCACCTGGTAAAAAGACATAAGAAAGCCTCTGATGTGATACTGACTGGACTTTGTATTGTTTGTGCAGCGCTCAGCACTGACTTTTACTTTAAAACCTTTAACCCAGCACAGTCAGCCACAACATGTAAAAGATTGGTTATTAAACCGTTTCTGCCCTGGAAAGCGTGCAATTATGTTTAGAGGTTAACAGCACAAAGTACAATTCCCAAACTACGGGAGCAAAAGAAGCAATTCCTGAAGGCTTTGTGGGAGAAGTAAGGAATGAAGTAGGACTCTATCAGTTATTCACAAACACATTTCCACTAGTTTAAAAATCCTTTGAAAATAACTTTAGGTAGTCTTTTAAAGTAATTTCTTTGAGTAATTGCAAAATTCTGAAGAACAGCATTTTCCCTTTTGGACTTTCAAAATAATTTGCCTTCCAGCGCAATTTGCAGTCAGGACCCTTCGAAGTCTAAATGCATTAAAAACCCAAAGCTGCAAATGTTTTCATTAGTTGAGGCCCCAGCAGTGCGCAAATGAGGGAAGGTGTGCAAGAAGGTTGAGCAAGGTTGATACAAAGCGCTGTGGATAAATGTGGAATAAAGCCTAAGCAATATGGATCAATGCCAGAGCAAACACGAGGAGCTGCTCAGTTTTACCCCAGGTATCTTTGACCGGTCTTATCAGCATGGTAGGCAGTGTAGGTTTAGCTGAAAGACTGCCTGTGATACCTCAGCTTGGTGAGATTTTTACACAGAAGATACCACTGCGAGGGCCAGAAAAGGAAACATATGAATTAGTCCTGTAACCCAAAAGAAAAGCATGAAAAATTACTTTTATGTAACAAAGTTATCATAGAATCACAGAATCATGGAATGGTTTGGGATGGACCTCCAAGCCCATCCAGCCCATGTTGGGCTATTCTTCTTCACATGCAACTGAAAATTGTATTGCAACAAACCATGAAAGGAATACTGGGTTTTACTTGAGCAGAACACAATGTCTAAAACAAGAAGACTGTCGTGCCATGTAAAGTTTATTTATTTTCAAAGTAAGTAGGTCTAAATAGATTTATCAACTGGTTTATTTGAAGAAACAGCATTATTGTTCTTCCAGTGGTGTCTAACCCTCTCCGTGCCTTTGGAAAACGCCGAGTTTTACCGTGCCAACACTTGTCACGGTCAGTTTAGCCATGCAGAAGACAGGTCGGTCTTTCAAGCACAACTACCTTGAAACTGTGAGTTTTCAGAACAAAGGCAGCTGCAGAAGGTACACACGACCTACCAAGCCTGTTTTGCGCCTTCCCAACATTACTGCACAGGATGTGCCCTCTCTTCCTCATTCCCTAGTGCTGCGTCTTCTTTTCTGCCTTGGTACCAACCAAATTTTAGCCTAACGGCTACCCTAAATTTGTGTAACCTACAGTAGAATTTATCAGCGATAACCATTTACAGGCATAGGCAGATAAAGGTCATCCGGACAGAGTTAATAAACCACCCCTTCCTATTAAACACTCTACTAAAACCTCCGCAAGGTCGTGTCACAGCACCCTTTCCACTGCACAGGAACTTGGCCACTGTTTGGTAAAGGCTACCTGACAATGCCCAATGAAGCAGGAGGCACACAGCTCCTTGCTGGGGAAGAGAAAGTGGTGATGTAGGAAAAAAAAGAAACTGCAATAAGAAAACCAGAACTGAGTATTTGGGCGATACGGACAGTAGAATAAATGACAGCTTTTTAGAAGGGCTCTATGGTAGCCTGGAGACACTGCAAGTGCTGGATTTCCTCTCCACAGTAAAGCAACTTTTCCACATCCGTAAGTCACACACAATTATAGGCACTACAGGACCACAACATTCCCTTTCGTGAATGCTTAGAAAATTAAAAGGCAGGCTCCTAACAAGTAATTTCACGTATCAGAGGTGAGCAGAATTTAGTGCTTGGCCCCTACACATGAGTTCTAATGGTCAGCGTTGAGCCCAAGGCTTTTGTTGGCAGTGAGGGGCCGTGCCGGCCAAATAACAAAGTTCTGAAATAGGCAGCAGTTACCCAGAACATCAACAGCTTCTGCATGACCTCCAAAACGACAAATGAAGGCACGAACTTCGTAGATTAAAACAAACTGCTTGAAAACATTCACAGAGAAAACAGACCACATGTGCCAAGAGATTTCTAAATTCAGTTTTATTTCAGAAATAAAAGAGGAAGACAACATAATTCATTTAGCAGACAGAACCAAAATTAAAGATTAAACTTTGTTTGTTCTTTTCCAAAATTCACTAGGATTCTCTGTTCCAGCAAGAAATATTCCCACCCATTTTTGCAGCTCTTTCAGCTCCTACCAGCCCAATCAGGTGAAAATCTAACTGAAGCCCAAAACAGAGTTCACATTACTTTACTACATCTATATCACAGCTATTTTTTCACTATAGGTTAGTAGATAAATGAGTTGGAGAAGCAGCAGCCTTCGACAATTTAGTGGAACAGCACTTGATATCTACTCTTTATCTGTTATAACTTCTTGGAATGCCAGTTTCCACTGAAATGCCAAGTCAGGAAGTACTGCTATTCAAAACACAACTCCAGTCAGACCCAGAAATGCACTGAACAGTGGAAAAACCAACCTGTTATGATTTTAAATTTGTATAACATTAGCTTAAGAGCTGCCAGCTGGGTTCTGAAATCCTTCACATCATCATTCCTCCTTTCTCCAACCCAAATGCTATTGAGGCCGCAC
The DNA here is from genome assembly GCA_033558235.1 of Neomorphus geoffroyi. Lineage (NCBI taxonomy): Eukaryota > Metazoa > Chordata > Aves > Cuculiformes > Neomorphidae > Neomorphus > Neomorphus geoffroyi. Next base: position 21,811,077 of record JAUMJM010000033.1, on the reverse strand, counting down.
CAGCAGGCAAGCAAGGAAAGCCAATATTTCAAACAAGGGGCAGACGAAGAAGGAACAGGCAGAGTAGTTATTAAATTTGCCAGGATTTTGGCCTTCAGGAAGTGACAGTCTTGGCTTTGCTGCATGCTTTTATGGTAAAGCCTCCCAGATGCTGACAATGCACTTTCTTAGGTGACCGCTGCTCATATTCAACCAAGGTAAGCCCAGAAATTCCACAATTACCATTTAACTTCTCAAACAGAAACACTTTCACCATGTGTCAATTGTTAAGATCTGACTAAAGTTTATACTCAAAGACTGAAGACAAAAAAGTATTACTAAACTAAAGAAATTCCTTTGGATCTAAGAAAGAAATCATAATAGGGAACACTTTTCAATCCAAAGGGTTCCAAAATCTTTTGCACTGATTAACTAAATTGTAAATACTAGGTGACATTCCAACATGCCTTAAATCATAAATATATGTATATCTAGGTGTAGATAACCACGTTCATACAACCACATCACTTTAAGTGAAGTCTAACTCTGTAAACCAGCCTGGCTTGATGAATAGAGAGCAATATCAGATTATGGCAGTAGAAAAACAGTATTTCTGGAGCCACTGGGAATAGTTTTGAAAGCGCTTGAGCCTGAACTTGGCCAAGATAAAAATATTCAGGCATTTGGAGGTTAATTTCTCAGACACTTGGAAAAGGAATATTTTTCCATTTCAGTTCTTACAGATCAGAAAGAACAATTCCCCCTGCCAAAGAACCCTATAAATGTGATCTATTTAGTATAATGTGTATGTAATAAAAAAAAATATACTTTATTTCCCTTAGGTCAGTCATTCCCCAACCTATCATTAGTAAGCAAAGGTTATTATATATTTGGAATAGAATTTACATATTGAGATTAAACTTTCTAGTTAGCTTCATTTTGATCATAAGGAATGAGATATAACCAACAATTTACTCGAACTAAATCACTGCATTTTATTCCTGGAAGACCAAAAATGAAATTCAAGTGTCTGCAAATACATACAGATAACAATTTTATTAGAAATGCTGAGCAACATCCACTTTTTAGCGCAATCAGGTTTATCCGTAAGGATAATCACAGTGCCATCACAAAAGTTTTATTATGTGAGTTAGCCAGGAAAGTTTTAAAATGAGAAAAAATAAAAAGAAACATTATTTTGATTAAGTTTATGTTCACTTCTACAGATGAGGACAATTTTTAATTTCCTTAAAAACAGCATATGTTGTTAACAAGCAGTAAAGCACTGGTATGGAAAGGCACTAGGATTGTTAGCTTGTGTTACCTAGTTTCCAATACAGATACAGGCACTTGAAAGCTTAATAAACCAAGCCTGTAAAACACTCCTGTATTTGTGCGGAAGTTTGCTACATTCATTACCATCTGCAACAGGTTGTCTTGCAGTTATAAGGACGAAAAATTCGTAGAGTACGTGTCCGCAGCACACCTTACAAGCTGGATCTCTCTTTGGCAGACACACGAGATGCGGACTGGGTGTACGTCCTAATTACATCCTAAAAATAACATAGAAGAAATATTCAGAGCAAGGTCCATTAAAAGTAGTCAGGGGAACTTCAAAGAAAAAAGGAGTACTTGAAGCAATAATGTGGCAAGCACGGAGCCCAGGAAGGGCCTGTGGATGTGTTTCATTATCATTGCAAAGAGTGGGTAATAATTTGGCCTGAAGAAACAACCCTGAACACATTGCATATCCTGTACAGTCATCTTCCAGAAGCCTTACAAAAAGGTAACTAAAACAAAGCACATTGTTGGTTAATTATCATTTAATTAAATGTAATTAGAGCGATGCTTCCTCATTTTGTAGTTCTACATGCACTGACTTCTGCCGTTTAAATCAAGCGGGAATCAAGACCAGTTTCTCGCTTTGTTGGATTTACAAGAGAAGCAAACATAGCTCACAACCAATCCAACTTCAACTACAGCAATTCGTAGCATACCTTTTTCCCCCTCTCAGCATTGTATTTGTCCAGCAAAGCCTGAATACGGGCACCATATTCAGGATGAACATCAGTGAAATTTTTCACCTAAACAGGAAGACAGAACAAAAAAGGCAACAATAATTTTTTCCTCCGCTTCAAGAACATCCTTGGGACACATTCGCTGGTCTACAAGCAGCACGAATCATAAGGAAGAAACAGAGGAAAAGCTCTTTTCTAAAAGTTGAATCCTAATCAGTTATAAAGGAGCTCTGAACATCAAACATTATTGCTGTCATCTCATACACAGCTCTACTGTTTTAAATGAAGGATCACTGGGAAGGATAAAGATTCAATTCTCTCACTGCCCTTTCCTTGTTTATAGCAAATATTACCTGATTTTTGAAACCTCAAACTGAACACATGACACACTTGAAGTTCAACATCAATCACATTCTTCCCATCAGGAAAAAGTTACTTTAACATGTTATACATTATTCAGGTTATATTATGTAAATATCCATATATTAAAGTGTTCTGTATTGGTAAATCCAAGCATAATAAAAAACTAGAAATTGCCTTCTCGGAGAAGAATTCCTGATTTCCCTTTCCACAAGCACACTGCCATTTTGACGAGGTTACTAGACTGCAAGAAACTCTGGAATAAAGAGCAAAGGCTTAAAAACCAAACAGGCCACTTACAGCTCGCTTCTGAATGAAGAGTTGTGCATCCTTAAGATGATCAGCGATGTTGTTACACAGCCTTTGGCGTTCATCCTCCTTCAGCACTTTGGTATAGAAGTCTCGCACCTTAAGATTGGAAACACAGCGTATTTTGAAATGCCCCAAAGCAAGTCACCCTGCCTGTAGGAGCCAAAAATACTTCCTAGACTTGAAATACTAGCTTTCATTCAGGCAACACTTAAAATAAGCAAAATACTTAAAATCAAAAGATAACCTATTTGTGGCTCTTTTTTCTCCCAAACCTGCTGCCAAGTCTTTCAATTTCTAGCTTGGAATCAGCATTGCTTATGGAATTAATGGAAACAAAGAATGCTACGGGGAATTGACAATCGTGACATAACATGAATACTCTAGTTTAAATAGCAGCAGTCAACAATCGTAAGGAGAAAGTCACCACCTCTGGATATTCATGCCCAGGATATGGACCACAAAAGTCTGTGGGAATTCACTAACCCTGCTGTCAGCAAAACTTTGATTAGCCATGAAATTAAGATTTCTGGAGATCTTCCAAGCTCTCATGAGAGCTGAACTTCAGGTTAGCCCAGATGCTTCAGACAGAAGTCATGTTTGAATGGTTCTTATGCATATTAGCTAAACTCATCTTATGTAGCGAGCAATATAAAGGCTTTTCGTATATCGTACCTGAGTCACATTATCTTCATTTGCACTATTAAAGCGCTGCACATCTCCCGAAACAAACACGCGGCTCTCCTTTAGCATGGGCTGATCTTCTGGACCAGTAAAACTATTTGGATAATAGTTTGGAGCACCACCTGAAAACAAACAAACCCCGTGCAAAATCAAAACAATCAAACATCAGCTCTCTCACATTAAGTCGGAACACAGATTTTTTTTTTACCCAGAACCACCTAAATCAATGATCCCAGTTCTGATTCGCTTCATCCAAAACACCTGTCAGCCTTTTTCAGTTGACACACAGATCAACATCAGGAGCTGTATCTTCAGTCAGTACTCAACAGCACTTACTACAAACAGAATTTTAATGGTCTTTTGGGGGGAAAATTAATTTGTTTTAGAAATAAGGAAGTCTGGCCACTCTCAACCAACACTGCTTGGACAATTTTAGTAGACAAAGTCAAGAAAGTAATTCAAAATGTCAGTCCAAGGTAGCACTGAAAAAACCCACTTCCATCTGCACAGCTGAGGTACGACTGATCGTAACTACGTACGGAGGTTATTTTATGCAGTTCTATAAGTTCACCGTGTTTAAAAATAAACTTCTTATCTGTTCTTGGGCAAGAGCAGCTTGTTTTCCAAATATTTCTCTCTCCTCGCTTGGCAAGAACTATAATAGAATTCATAGCCCAGAGGAATACAGTGGTTTTGGCACGAGGCACAGCTTAAGTATATACTTGTTTACTCTCAGGTGTAGAACACTCATTATTGGCCAAACGCTGACAGAACACAGCGTTCGGCTGAACAGAGGCAAAGTTAAAGCTCTAGTCTTGGCATTTATACTCTTGCCTTTCGCAATCTCTTGGGAATCAGCAAGCAAAGCAGCTTAACCAAGTGGACTGAGTACACAAAAGTCAGTCTTTACATTTAAAAAATTCAAGTACAGATTTCTGAAAGACATTTAGGCCATCTCTTATTTTTAGATGAGATTTTTACCTAGAAATAGAAACAAAGAGGTAGTAATTAACTTCTGTGAAAGCATTTATCAGGCATATTTCTTCATTTTAAATAATTAATTGAAAATGCTCAGTCCCTTTTAACAAGCATGTTTCTAGAAGTCTTGAAAGGAACAAACTAGACAAATAACTGAATTCATTACACTGGGTATCCTCCCGCGACCCCCCCTTTCTCTTAAAAGGCCTATTTCTAAGTTCCTAAACATACCTTAAGCTTCACTTGGGTTTAAACAAACTCCTCACCCTCTGTCCAAACATCCAAACAAAGTCTCCTTTCTTGGATTAATAGAAAAGATATACTCCCATTCTGAACAGGGATGTACGGATGACAAGCATTATACTTTTCAGGAAGCAAGAAGAAAACCTCTTTTCCCTAACTGATCACAAAATTAACAATCAGTCTATTTGTAGCAAGTAGAAGCTACGTACATAGAACTGAAATCTACTTATTGTTCAACTACTCTGCACAAGGCTGTTTCTATAAAGAAACTTGTGCCATGTGCTTCTTTTAAAGTCTTAAAGACACAGAGACTGCGTTCTGTAACCTTCACGAGCACGCTTATGTTTTACAGCAAGGTTTCGATCCTCAATACTTGTACAAGACTGACATGAGACACAGTAGATACATGAATAAGAGTGACGAAGGCACTACAACCTATTCAGATCCAAGAAGGCTTTTGACAAGATCCTTCTAACAGGAAATAACAGGAACAAAGTGAGTATTTTGTCAGTTAGCACTAAGAACAGACAGAGGTATAAAAGGTGACTTTTTGTAGTAAGAAGAACTGATCGGGTAGACCCTTCTCCAGGGTCTGTGTGAAGACTGTTACTATTCAACACGTTAATAAAGTTACCTGAAAAGGTAGTAAATAATAAATTGAGAGCTTAGCCTGCAAACTTTAACTCAATCAAAACCAAAGCTGGCTATTTACGCTGACACATGATCTCATGATGCCAAAACAGCAGATGAAAACTGCTTTTCTGAAAGCTACCTCATTTGTCAAGTAATTCGCATGGGCAACAGAAAAAGCTTTATATACGCACAATCATGGGTTCTGAGACACATCATAACCTACCACAAAACAGATCTTGAATTCATGGGGATATTTTGAATTAAATTACTTTCTGATTGCTGGTGAGCGCGGAGTTCAAGTATTAGGAATGGCACATGCACAAAGTTAGAGCACTCTACAGAAAAGGGCATGGGGTGGATTGTAACAACTAAAGGAGAGGTCAACTAAACTCAAAAAGGATCCAGTAATACAAGGAAAAGTACTAAAATACTAACAAGTATCAGAAGTCAGGAGTAGTTTTCACATAAAAGGGCAAAAATCAGATAGACTGGGAAATCTGAGGCTCGGGAAGTTACACAGTGACATGTGAGTTTGGGGTAAGAGCCACATGAGACAGAAGAAAAAGTAGCATTTCTCACAGTATAAGTTAGTGATATCCAATAAAACAAGCTGTTTAGAAGATACATCAAATCCCCTATGACCAGAGAGTAATTCTGCAGTACATACGTAAGTATCATTATATTTAAAGATATTTTCATTACTACCTTGGTTGTCGGTAACGCACATGGGTCCGTCCCTCTGGTAGTTGGCCACGCGAGTTCTGAAGGGGCAGTTCACAGGAATTTGTAGGTAGTTCGGTCCCAGACGGTGTCTGTGAGTGTCAGGATACGAGAAAAGACGACCCTAAAATATTTATCACAAACATTAACTACTGCTTGCTGAAAGAGATCACTTAGGTGGTATATCCCAACTCAAAGCATCAGACATTAAATAGTAAAAGGGAGAATCAAGGAATGGTTTGAGTTGGAAGGGACCCTGAAGATCATCCAGTTCCAACCTCACTGCCACAGGCAGGGACACCTCCCACCAGACCAGGCTGCTCAAGGCCCCATCCAACCTGGTCTTCAACACCTCCAGGGATGGGGCATCCATACCTTCCCTGGGCAACCTGGGCCAGGGCCTCCCCACCCTCATCATGAAGGATTTTTTCCTATTGTCTAATCTAAACCTTCCCCCTTCCAGTTTAAAGCCGTTCCCCCTCCTCCTATCACTGCATGCCCTTGTTAAAAGTCCCTCTCCAGCTTTCTTGCAGCCCCCTTTAAGGCAGGAAAACAGTTACACAAAGTAATTTTCATCTCTACATAACGCTGCTCAATATTACTAAGGAACACTATTAGAGTTTCCTACTTATTTTCAGCATTAGATGTAAAAATGGATTGATTATGCTAGAATACAGTAGTCCCTTATTTACTGAAGTGAATCTGAAGCAGCTCTAGTGACACCTGGATGCCAAGATAAGAGATTGCTTAGGACCATGAAGTCTGTGGGAGCAAAGAGAGGCAAAACAAAACAACCGCGTGATGATTCAAGAGTTTATCCAGTTAAAACTCTCAAAACATTTTTGTTTCCATGGATACAATTTAACCAACAATCTGGTTTTAATCTGAAAAGGCATAATATGCAAACATCTACGACTCTGCAGACAGCACCATCTACCACAGCCAGTCTTAGCAGGTATTTTGACCTGTAAGAAATCTAATACTACTTCCAAAGAACAGGCTTGCGGTTTGCATTGGGGATTAGTTATATCTGTATTTTACAGCGTTAAAGTTCACTTCTCACACTCATAAGAGTTTGATTATAAGTTATAGTGTAAAAGCATAAATAAATAGGCATTGCTGCTATGGTTTTATCCCATAATTTTTATCAGACTGACAGATTTCCCCACCAACTTTGACAGTTGTTGCAGATACCCTCTAAATTCTACATTTTCTATTCCTTTAGTTCTTTCCCGTTCTCCATATATTTCAACCTTGGATGGGCACATCGAATGGTAATAATTAAAAACAACTTCTAAAAAACATCAGTTGCTTTCCATCTGTCAGGTTATTTACAGCTGCTACGCAAACACTGATGGCAAAACTTTCATAAACAGCAAAGCAAACGTGATGCTTTCAGGTAAAATGTGTGTTGCAGTTTACCTGCAGCATTTTATCGGGGCTGGGTTCGATACCAGGCGGCATGTTGCTGGGATCGTACGCCATCTGTTCTACCTCTGCGAAGTAATTGACAGGATTCCTGTTCAAGACAAGCTTTCCCACAGGGATGAGAGGGAAGTCACCATGGGGCCAGATCTAGAAGACACAACACACATTAAAATCAACATTATTATAGTATTATGCAGCTTTAAATAATAAACCAAGCAAACGTTGCCTAGTAAAACTTGAGAAAATATATTACTAAAGAAATGTATTTTTTGTGAACAAACATTGAGAAAGACCTTATTTTAAGACTACTTTTGCAATTAAAACAGAGCACTAATGGAACTTATTTCATCATCCCAGCATAATCTGAGTACTTTACTGCTTAGATGAAATACCCTAAGGCACTTGAAAAACTGCCTAGGAATGCCATATTGTAGGTGGAACTGGTAGCATGGTTGTTTTCAGCTACTTCAAAAGGCAACCAGCTTAATTAGGATTTTCTTTGTCATCTTAGCCTGTACTTTCATATTCAAAAGTCTTTCTTCTAATATTGCTCTCCCAAAATGGCTAAAAAAAAAAAAAAAAACTTATGTCAGTATCTTCCAACCTTCAATTTCTGTTCCAAGTAATGAGAAGTCTGACATGAAACTAGACCAAATCACAAGTGACACCATCAACAACATTTAAAATTAGCAAGCTCAGGTGTGGCTACGTGATCTGAGATCACATTTTGGAAATGCAGTGCAGCTAAAATCTACAGGCCTGGAAAGAAGCCCTCTCCATATTTTACTGAGGAAAAGTAGTATCAGATACAACATCAACATAATTTCATCTCCAGAATCTCTGACTCATCATTACCACATAATAAAGAGTACATTTTAAAAGCAGAAGGGAAGAATAAAAAGGACAAACTAACTTTGTTGATGGGAACTAGGAAGCAAACAGTGCTACTCCATGGAAACACGTGTTTTTTTATAGGTAAGCTCAGTTCTGGCTTTTCCTACATTTTGACCTTGCGACCTATCTCAAACCAGCTGAAATTCAATACTCACAACAGTATAAATGATACCTTAGTTAAATCAAAAGGATTAAATGGAAACTTCTCTGCTTCTTCAAACGTCATAACTTGAATGTAGAAGGACCACGATGGAAAATCCCCCTTGGCAATGGCATTGTAAAGATCACGTATTGCATAATCAGGATCAGTAGAAGCCAATCTTCCTGCTTCTTCAACAGAAAGATTTTTGATACCTTGGTCAGTCTAAAAGCAATAAAAACAGTAGCACCAGTTACAACATGCAGAAAGCATTACAGAAATCATTACTACAGATGTTTTAATAAGACTTAGAATCCAAGAATGCTGTTGGCCATCCTCTAATCTCCAATGATTTGATTAAAAAAAGACATTCAAAAGCTGCCATCCAGATAAAAATTAGTTCTCCAAGAAGGGTGAAATGCTGTACCACAGAAGGCAAGATATCAGACCTGAAGGTATGACCCCTGCAGCGCGTCAAGTCAAGCAGTTTCCCCTCTCCCCTTACAGGATGCAGCGCTCCTCACCTGTCCTATCATCTCACCTTTCCTACAGACCACACATAAACACAAAGTGATAAAACGGCTGCAGCCCTTAGGGCTGAAAGTTCTGGATTCTACACGAATCTCAGTTTCCCATCTCCCAACCTCTATTTGTGCCATATTTAGCACTAAGTAAAATCTCACTTTAATTAGCTTTTGACAACTCAAAGGCTAAAAGCTGCCATACACTTAGTTTAACACAATGGTTTCCAAAGTCTTGCTGCAAAGGTAGATGTCTGATGAGATGAGAAGCTCTACCGTCTTTAAAACCTTGAAGGGAAGTTGTTTTCAAGCGAGATACGATAGATGTGTCCTTCTCACAAATGTGTACAAGTTTTGTGAGCTTCAGCTGCAGAGCTCTTGGAAACAGAGTTTCAGGATGGCCTCAACTATATATCAAAATATAAAAAAATACTAAATGCAGCTTGTACCCAGTAGATAAACAGGAATGAAAACTAGATCCAAACCGAGAAAACTTTTACTGGAGGGAGCATCTGCTGAATACAAACTACTGTGTGGTCAAGGAACACATCACAAACCGAAGCTCACTTCCAAAAGGCTAAAGGATTATTGCATCAGCACTGAACGCCAGCAAGGGAGTCTGATCAGAAGTACGAGGCTGAAATGCAATAATCTGACCTAGGTGCTCAGATCCGACCACACACGTAGACTGAGTACTCCTATAACAAGAAACAGTTCCCCAAGGATTTTTTCATAGTCCAGTAAATACCTTAATATGCCATAGCAGGAACAACGACGTTTGTCATATTTGTTAAATGCATGGAACTGATATGAAAAACTCAAACCCCTTATGACTGAGTCTATGCACTAACAAATCTTTTCTGAATTAAAGTTGAAAAGTCACGGAACACTTTTAGACAGCAAATTTAAAATTGGTTTTATCCAGTGTCATGCATACTTTCAGTAGGTAACTGGAAAATAACTTCAATACCTTCACGTGGAATTTGCAATAAACTGCTCTTCCGTTGGCATTAACCAGTTTAAAAGTATGCGATCCATATCCATTCATATGGCGAAAACCATCAGGAATCCCACGATCACTGAACAAGAAGGACACCTAAGACAAGAATCAAACAAATATTAACGGATTCACTAGTTTAAGGAAAAAGTGACCGCTTGAGACAAAGTTCTGTATTGCAATAAACTGCTTCACTGGAAGTTATCTTGATGTTATGAATTTCTTGAGGAATTTCTAGTTTAAGAGTGTTAATGAAATAAGTCTGCTTTGGTTTTGCAAAGAACAACTGCGGATTAAACCTACGCGGAGTTTTATGCCCTCACGAAATACTTGGTGAAGTACAAGACATTAAGCTAGCAATAATGTTATGATTTCCCCTATACGCACAGGGCAGGTAAGCATGGATAATTCAGTTATAAATACAAATAAGAAACTTTCCCATGTTAAAGATAAAAATCTGAAAACTAAAGTCAATAACAACTAGTTCTTCAAAGTCTTCAAGCAGTAAACACACTACCCTGCAAACATATTCAAAGTGCTGCTTTTCTTTAGGTTTCTGATCACAAAAAATGTTGTGGTACTTCTTTTTCCAATTAATAATTACTGGAAGTCTTCTCTGTGACCCCGTTTTCTTTAAGAAAAAAATACAACTGCATTTTTAATTTTATTTTAGCTTTTTTGTTTAACATTCTTAGGTACAAATATATTCCAGAATAATTACAATGCCCTGTGAATTCTACTCAATTTTGGAGTTATCTAATGTCTTACACAATATACAGCTTTAAATAAACTTATATGTGATAGCATTACTTTTCCAGTACTTCATTGTTCTCTAACATTGTTGTTCATCACCCTCTCCACCACTTTAGTGTCAGAAGACTTAGCAGCTCTCCCTTCATGTCTATACAAAATATGATTATGAAAACAGATTCCATAGAGTCGTTAAAAGAAAAAAGGCTAGGCACAGGTAATAAATGCCTTAAGAGCTACGGTAGGCCTTTCACCTTTATTCTTTCTAGAAGGTGATGTAGGTCCTACATAAACATGGAAAAGAGGTAGTTAAAAAACATACGTTGTCATATCATACCATGATTTTCTTAATCATACAAAATGAAGTCAAAGGAGAACCTTACCTGATGTAAAGATTCAGGGCGAAGACTCCAGAAGTCCCACATCATGTCTGGATCCCTCAAATGAGTCTGAGGGTTCCTCTTTTGGCTATGGATGAACGATGGAAACTGATGTGTCCCGAAGTGGAGGAGAGAGGAAGGAAAAAGAAAAAGGAAGTTCTTTAATGTCTCCAAACTACATGGGGTAGACTAAGCAACTACAAAACCAGGAAAACTGCGAAAAGAGCAGCATGTAGAAAGATGAGACAAAGCTGTAAGATCACTGTAAAAACCTTAAGAGACTGCAATTGGAATCGACACTGTTAAACATCTTTGTCACAGATGTGGACAGCGGGATTGAGGGCACCCTCAGCAAGTCTGCCGATGACACCAAACTGTGTGGTACGGTCAACACACTGGAAGGAAGAGATGCCATCCAGAAAGACCTTGAAAGCTTCAGAGATGTGTGAACCTCTGAGGCACTGGAATAGGTTGCCCAGAGAAGTCATGGATGCTCCATCCCTGCAAGTGTTCCAGGCCAGGTAGGATGGGGTTTGGAGCCCCTTGATCCACTGGGAGGTGTCCCTGCCCATGGCAGGGGGTGGCACTGGATGGGCTTCGAGGTCTCTTCCAAACTGCTCTATGACTCTGTGATCTTCTACTGTCATACTGTTCCTGCAAGCAAATTCATTCACAGACCAGTAAGATTAGGGTAAACTGAAACATTTACAGTTAGGATGAACAGGCTGTTCAAAGCCGAAGAATGCTTTCATTTTGTGAGAAATAAAGTGAGAGGTAAATCTTCAGATTTGTAGAGCTGAACCTTACCAAATATCTGAAATGAGTAAGCGATACAATAAAATATCTGTGCAGAACTCCACTCAAGAAAAGCCCCTCTACTAAGATTGTTGTTAAAACTTATATTAAAAGACAAAAAAAAGTATATAAAAAAGCATTTTGTTTTGGTTTTAAAGTCTTTTTTTTCAAGTAGACTCAGAATTAAAAAAAAAAAAAAAAAGTGTCTACAGAATCAAACATCTGATTTGAACACCAGCAAAACTGATCAGATCAGAAGTTAAAAAGATCATGTACTTATCTGCTGGCTATTCCAGCAAATGTTCTAGCAAATCCAATTGAATGTATATGCCATTTGTGGTACGATACCATATAAATAATCAAGTATTAGTTCTTAAATCTACTTTTTAAATTATTTATTTTCAATAACCTTTTCAAGTCAAATGATGGGACCATCTAACAAACAACATTTAAGTGTGTCAAAACCACAGCTTTTGCTTCTCAGTGAAGCAAGGTGAACAAACGTTTGGACTCTTTCACAAAGTACCCTTGTCTTCTGGGTTTACTCACCAGCATCGCATCCCGAATAAAGAAGATAGGAGTATTATTTCCCACAAGATCCCAATTACCCTCTTCTGTATAGAATTTCATTGCAAAGCCTCGAGGGTCACGAACTGTATCAGCCGACCCAGATTCTCCGGCTAGAAGAAACACATGAACATAAAGTGTTATGATATGAAATGAATTGCAAGCACAAAAACATATATTACAAAAATATACCGGCAAATCCTAAAAGAACGTGGTTTATTAATTTAAGTCTTTTTTAAAAAAGGAATTTTTGCATATTTTCAACAATACTTCAGGCACTGCAAGTTTCCAAAGCACGAACAGACACCCATCCAAGAATTTGGGCCACAATTAAAAGAAAGAGAAAAACCAAGCACATCCACTTATGATTCCATTAAGAGTGGAAATTGCATTATCACAAAGACAACATTAGATTACTTTCTCTCCAAAACTACTTCTGAGCTGAATCCTTATTAGTATTTCTTTTCTTTTAAATACAGATAGAGTAGTAACATGTAAGTTTGAAAAATAACTACTCTATCAGAGAAGATATTGATGCATAATGCATGTTCTAACTAACAGCATTAAGATTTTGCGAGTTCAGCTCTAAGAAACCCAAGCATTTCTTTTTAAGGAAGATTTATTCTTTTTTACCTATTACTTAATTTACAGCATTCATCCCCAAAATATTCCTATAGCATAAAAGATTACAGGTATCTAATTTTGAAGTGTTCAAGTGCAGCGTTCAAGTGTTGACTGTGATCCATCCAGAAACAAAACAAGCTTTCCATCAGAATAAAAAAAAAAACAGAACAGCTCAGACTGACCTTTCTTTCACATTCTGGAGGGGAAGTGTCCACAGAGAGCTCTGACAGAAGCTGCTTAAGGTCTGACACCATTTAAAGGAAATTCACAGAGGAGGATCCAGTTGGCAGAAAGCATTTACCTTAAGTACAGGAAGTGCTCCACAATGCAAACATTGCTATCAGTGTAACTATGGTGCACAAGTTCAGGGTCTTACCGACAGTGGAGAAGCGGATCGCAATCGGAGTTCTTTTTCCAATGGATTCAAACACTTTTGCTTTGCAATACTGGGTAATATCATGAGTGACTTCAAAATAGCCAAAGGCTCCTGAAGAAAAGTAATTTCAAAATATCAGATCTAGATACCTTGCTTCCACTCAGAGTGTTCCTGTTGTTCCATTGTGGCCCAAGATATAAACTTTAAGTCAAAAGGAAACATGGAAATACACTGATTTAAACACAGTTCACATCTACACACAAACCCACTCAATTTATTGCCACAAAATGATATTTACTTAACACAAACTATTTGCATGGCACTCACTCTCCCCTCCTTAACTGATTGTTAACAGCTCCCAGCAGCGACACAGGCCTCATTTCTACTGTGCAACACAATACACAGTAGCTTTTTGGACTCTTTTCTACCAAGATTTGCATATTTATCTCACAGCAAGACAAGTATCTCTTTAACCTTGATGTATGTTGCAGAATTTTTGGTCTATCTGTAAGCTGGATGAAGGAGTAAAGTTCTTTCCACCCTACAGATGTATTTCTGCCAGGTACATTCACATTATATTCACATTCATATTCCATATTTTTTATTACTTATTGTCCTAAAAGAAGAAATCAGAGCTGCCAGTTCCACCCTACTAAGATCAAGATTAAATTTTGAAATAAGTTGGGTTTTATTATCTTTAATTTAAATACTACATTTTCATCTTGCTTTGACAGACACATTGGGTGACAAAACCAAGAATCTCAAATAACATGAAACAGACATCAAAACAGAGACGAGTAAGTCTTCTCTTCCAGAGCAATGAGATACTATGGAGGAACAAACAGAAGAAGCAGAGATCACAGCAAATGCACTAAATATCTAAAGGTTATAACTACATTTTATCCCATGTTTTTAAACCAGTTTTCAGTGCTTCATGTTTTGGCTTGAGTTCTTTTAAACCCAGCTGTACCACTGTTGTTGCTATATAATTATCATCTATAATAATTAATTGTAGATAATGATGCAATTTACCTGTCACAATCTATATGGTAATTCAGAAGTATTTCAAAGTCCAATTCTACAGAGAGAAAACGTAGGTGTCTCTAAACATACCTCCACCTTTGGCATGCACAACTCTTTCAGGAATCCTCTCTCTGTCAAAATGAGCCATCTCATCAGTGAAAAATACATCTTGAACAAGAAGAGGTCCACGCGGTCCTACTGTCAGAATGTTGAGCTTATCCCCTACGGGGTTCCCAGCACCAGTGGTCAAGACATCTGGTTTCTGAAAGTGAGAGACAGTCAGTATCACACCACCATAAATTAAAAACCCTCTATATTTAAGACATGCAGCGTGCATGCCTGTTCAACTATTATGTGCCACGGGATGTATGAACAAGTTCATAGCAAAATGACCTAAGATTCCAGAACTAGTCACGGAAAACATGGATTTCTAACTGCATCACAGTACTGTGGGGCTATTTAAGAAGGAGAATTCAAGTCATGCATAAGTAATGTTTCTGAACCATGGAAGGCATTCTTGTTAAGACCACACCCCTTGCTTCATGAAAAATAAGAAGTGTCTACCTTAAAGCAAGAGTTAAAGTTCATTTTGCGCCCCATCTCAACAGGAGAGGAAGGGAAGAGAGAGAGCTAGAAAAGGAGCAGCTGCTGGAAAGTAGTAAGGCAGAAAGGAGAGGGATGGAGGTATCAGCGAAGAGCTGTAGTCACACAGCATAAAGACTAAAAGGTGGCACCCACGACTGCTGTTTGTCTGGAAGAGCTAAAAGCCAGAGCACCTGAGGAATCATCATTCTCAACTCTTGAACCATGGATGAAGATTAACAAAAGCCTGAAGAAGCACTACAGTCAATAAATGTAGGACAGCAAATCAGAACATTTTTTCTTTTTTAACATCATTATTGTCTTTAAAGAAACCACCCAAGGTAGTCCACATTCATCATTTTTCCTCTCTATTCCATACTGTCTAAGGTAACCATTCTCATAGGCTACGTAGAGCTGTGGCATCTTGAACAGCACGAGAGACCTTGTACCTGAAAAAACAGTCAATCCAGGATAACATCAAGTAACACCTGCTGGAACTCCGCAGCACTACAACCGAATGAACTCCCACTTCCTTAAAAAGAAATCCCAGTGGGATGTGGTACCTGCACCACATATGGGGTTATTTGCTCCTCTAAGGCGACAGTCCTGTTTTACTGTGTACTGTAGAAAACACAGCAAGAAAGGTGCATCATCTCCAGATAGCTGCAGGTGTCAAGTTTTTCCTGGAGCACATTTATTAACCATTAGAAGCCAAGGCAATGTTTGTAAAGGACTTAGAACAGAATAAAAATTAGTACAAAGAAAGAAACAAAAGGATAAAGCTTGCAACAGAGTGAGCTCCAATATCTGAGTCAGATTACAAGCAGTTAATGTTAAATCCAGAGTTACAGGTTGCACTACACCGACACAAATCCGTACAGGCTCTCTGTCCATACCATCCTACCCTCTCTTGACCAGTCCTCCTTCTTTCAAAGTTCAATAAATGAAAAGGGATGGCGAAGGGAAGGAAAAAGCGACTCTTGATGAGGCAGCCTTCATTGTTAAATCAGTGACTTTATGGGGTTCCAATCTAAGTTTTGCTTTAAGTGTTTCAGTTACTGTAAAAAGGCAGAATTCCCATCTCCGTTGCACGGAATAGTATACTAAACTGGACTAACCTCCAAGGGGTTTTTTTCCCCCAAGAGGCAACCCTCAAAGGCAGGGAAGAAACAATTACTCACACCTACACCCTGAGTTTTGGATGAGGCAGAACACACAGGCAGAGTTATATACACCTTTGTTTAACTGTGATGCATGAATAACCACATAAAAGATGCTTGACAGCATAACTGTGTTTCCAATATGTTCCCACTAATAGGCAACAGACGCTACTCTAGCTGGGTGGAATTCCCAAAATATCTAGTGTCTTTATTCTTTATTCACCACTTCATTAGCATAAAGCCACAAGCTGTAACACTGCAAGCATAAATTCAGCTACTTCAGGATGTCCAAAATCCTCATCTGCACTGAAATATATACAAACATTTACAAAGGAAAATATCTAGGAGGTTACAAACAGATGATGTTTAGAAACTTACAGGAAAGTTACCACTTTAGCTTTATTTAAAGTATCCTTAAGTCAAAGGAACATCTGCTCCAATCAAAGCATTGCCTACAGTTTGTCAAGGAAAAATGCAAGAGTAGAAACTGTTCTCAGAATTCTTTGCACTGCTTGGAGCTCACATGATTCCCACCTTAGGTTTTGCAGTGTTTTAAATGTGAAAAATTGTAACACCGTTCACTTTGACACATCACCTACTCAGACCACAGGAGAAGTTCTCCCATGTCAAGCCAGACTAAGAATCCAACTTCTTAAAATTATTTCCTAACGTACAGGCCCCATATAATTTAACACCCTTAAATGGTTATGCTTTATTATGTTTTAGCTAGCATCTTAAACTTGTAATGGCTTAAATTGCCACTTTAAATGAACTTTATGAATTAGAATTTCATTTCATATGCTATAGTAACACAAGCACTCCACTATATTCAAGTAACTTTAGGAAAAAGCTCATTCATCCATTCCATTGTTCAGCCTAGTAAATGTAAAATACTCTGCTTCAAGATACTTACCCAGCACAAATCAGTGCAATTATAGTATTATCCCGGCATATTTTCTGTACTGAGGTATGAAAGCTACAAGCAACCCACGTTGAAACCTGTTCTAACCCTCTGCTTTGAGGAGCCCTTTCTTAGAACACAGTACAATCTCGACACTTTTAATTGAATTCTTTGTTCAAGAAATTTTTGCAGAGTTTGCTTAGGGAGAACCACTTTTTTTTAAAAAATCCAGTTTCCAGAACTACTAATACTTTTGCGTTTATTTTTGTTAGCTTTGCTGATGAAAAGCTTCAAGTTTCTCACAGATAAACCCCAACGTATTAGTTTTCCTAACCATAAACTCATTGGGTTTATTTCATATTGATGACTGTCCCACTCATTTAAGACAGGCAAACTTGCCGCAATGTGATGAACGAGCAGATACCCTACCAATGACATCCTAAGCTGCTGCACTTCTCCCAACCTCCTTGCATTATCATTCACCACCCTGAGGTAGCCTGTGACACAAAACCCCCGCGTGCAGCCTCAGCACCATTTATGATTTCTGAGCACCAGAATTCTAAGAAAAGCAAACTTGGGGACTGGGTTCTGGTAACAATTTTTAACACAAGACATGGCTCTCATGACCCTCCAGTCCACACTCTTTGGAAGTCCATGACTTTTAAAATGTTTCATGACCTTTTCATGTTGAAGCAGGGACCAAGCTTCACCCAGTCCACTGAGAAACACAAAAGTCATGTTAATTTAGAGCCCTGTTTATCCTAGAGTTCTTCACACAGGCTAAGCAGCTCAGCAGGTTTAACCATGCAGTGTTGGGACTAAAATGCACACTCCTACAGCTGGGACCACCTTCTCTAAAAAGTCCTTGCAAAAGCCTGGTAAAAGAGAGAAGGGGAAAAAAAATGCATCTTAAGAAGACTTTTTGAGCCCTTTTCATTCACCTATAATACCTTGCCTGAGATTACCTCAAGGGCAGAATTAGTTGTAAACAACGCATGCAACAGAGAATAAAGATCTATAGAGGTAACGCAGCCCTTCTCAAACCAACAGGCTACAATGCTGTCTAAAAACCACTTCTGTACTGCTAACATTTAAGACTACTAGAAGCAGTAGCTACAACCACAACTTTCTGAAACTGAGCCTATTAAAATATTTAGGTTAGATATTAGGCAGAAATGTTTTGCTGTGAGGGTGGGGAGGCCCTGGCCCAGGTTGCCCAGAGCAGTGGTGGCTGCCCCATCCCTGGAGGTGTTCCAGGCCAGGTTGGAGCACCCTGATCCAGTGGGAGGTGTGGATCCATGGAAGGGGGTGGAACTGGGTGGACTTTAACGTCTCTTCCAACCCAAACAATTCTATGATTTAGATAGTGTACAGTCCTTTTTGCATACAGGCAGACTTTCTGAAAGGTTCTTTCTAGCACTCACATTACCATAGTTTTTTTAATGGCAGGATATATTCACTTTAGTTTCAGGATGATGTTAGGTGGGGCACACAAAGTAAGTTCTGTCAAGATGAAGGGAGAGAAAAAAACCACTGTAGTTTTAAAAAGAATTCTCATACTGGTTTTGGACTCAAGTTTGTTTGCTGCCTGTATTTTCATATAGCTGAGGGCTGAACACAATCAAAACCTGGAAAGATAATAACTTCCGAATCTATATGTATATTTCATTACAGCACCAACCTGCCGTGACAGAAAGAAGGGAAACTAAGCCAGGAGAATTTAGTCAGAGCTGTTGTAAACACCATACATCAAAGTACATACTTCCAGGCATTACTGATACTTTGCACCTTATACAAGTCACTTTAAAATTCTAATAAGATAGAAAGTAGGGAGGACTCAAGATCTCATGACTCCTTATGCAACACAGACTTCGGGTTGCCTCCCAATCTTCAAATTAACCTTGGCCTATATTCAAATATGGCTTTGTTACAGAAAAGTCCACATACATATGGAAGTATAACTCAAGCGTACAAAGAAAATATTATGAAGCCTGCTAGAATACCGTATAGTCACAGTTCATTGCTACAAGAGTTTTCATACAGCACCTTTTAGAACACAAGGTAAAAACATAGCATCAAGATTATTTAACACCTACAGTGGGAAGTGAGGCATCCAATTGTGTCTTGCAAGACTGCTGCTTAGCATAGCCAATAACAAAAGGATTTAAAGTCAAATACAGACTTCTGCCAGAAAATACAGAGCAGAAACTGACACAGTGATTTGATTAATAAGTATTTATGCTTTTACCCAAGCAGTTTTCATACAATATTTTTTAGAACAGAGGGTAAAAAAAACCAAAATCAAGATGACTTAACAACTATGAACAGTGGGAAGTGAAGCATCCACTTGTAAGACTGCTGCTTAGTATAACCTGCAGGAAAATAATTTAATGCCAAATACAGACTTCAGCCAGAAAACATCGAGCAGAAACTGTCAGAGTGATTTGATGAAGTGAAATCTACTCTTTCAGTATTTATGCATTTACCCAAGTAGTTGTCATACGGTACTTTCTGGAAAAGAGAGTAAAAATATAAAATCAAGACGATTTAACAACTATGAACAATACGAAGCGAGGCATCCACTTGTGCCTTGTTAAGACTGCTGCTTAGTATAACCAGCAGGAAAAGGATTTAATGTCAAACACAGACTTCTGTCAAAAAATAAAGAGTAGAAACTGCATTTCAGACAATAAAACTTTCACAGCGACTTGATGAAGAAGAAATCGACTCTCTCAGCATTTTACGCATTTACCCAAGCATTTATGCAAATACCCAAGTACTTGGGGATCTACTTTACACCTTCAGAAGCCCGCGTGCCTGCTGGTGATGACAAGTTCTTCTGACTTCAGCCAACCACTTGCCCCAACCCACTTCAAGCTGGTAAACAAGCCTCCATATACCAGTGCACCTTACCTTTTACACTGCTCCCCACCTACCTTTTGAGCTTTTTATAGCGCTGAAAATGCGAATATTTGATCTGGCGTGAGAAGGAGAACATCTCTGCCCATGGACAGGCAAAGCCTGGGGGGTGAGGAGCCCCGAAAAAGTCGCTGCGTGGGAAGAGCCCCTCCCAGTTGGCTCCGTGCTTGGGTTTTCCCGGGAGCAGCTCCAAGCTCAGCCCAACTCCGACCGGATCAGGACCCCCCTCCCAGGGCTCTGCGCACCCTCCAGCACCGGTGAAGGCGCAAACTCGCCGCGGGTACCTGCGAGCCCCGCTGGCTCTGCCACTGCTTCAGCTGCTCCGAGGCGTCGTCGCGATCGTCAGCCATTTTGCAAGCGACCCCCAAGGCAGGAAGGGCAGGAAGAGAGAAGCAGGACGGACTGGCAGGGCTGCGTTGGCTACCAGCAGGGCTGTATTGGCTACCGGCGGCGCTACCAACAAACAGGCAGCGCCCGCAGAAGTCACCCCGCTGCAGCAGCAAATAGCGGGAGCTGCAGCACCCACGAGCTTCTCCCCCAGCGCTGCGCCCGCCCCCGCTACCTCCTCAGCCAATCACCGCGCTCCGCGGTGGGCAGCGCGGGCGCTCAGTGGCTGAGGGGAATGTCAATCAACGGGGGCGGGGCAGCCCTCAGGCTCTACCCTTGGGCGGGGGGCGGCTGTGGGGTTCCCTCACCGCTGGCGTCTTGATACTTACTAGAAGTAGTGACTGCTGCAAAGTGTGGATTATTTTAATTTAAGCTGAAGTAGAATTAAGTTTCATCTAAGTACCTGCGGTTTTTTTGAATGTTAGACAGAACGTCCCTTTGACAGCGTGGTTTCCCTGTGGCGCGTTTTCTTGATAGCATGTTCTCTTCACAGCATATTTTCTTTATAACGTGTTTGTTTTTCAAATAGTGTTTTTCCAGGCACTGTTCTGAGAGAAATGACAACGTCTTGTGTTAAAGGAAGCTGTGGCTGCCCCATCCCTGGGTATGTTCAAGTCCAGGTTGGATGAGGCCTGGAGCAGCCTGGTCCAGTGGGAGGTGTCCCTGCCCACGGCAGGGGGGTTGCAACTGGGTGATCTTTAAGATCCTTTCCAACCCAAACCATTCTATGATTCTATGGTCTGTGCTGAGCAGATGTGTCTCCCTCTACAGTCACTTATGTCTGCAGTCTCTGCCTCTCTAAAATGCAAGCTCAGACAGAGCTGGCTCCAAAGCTCCAATTGGCAGAGATTTGGCTGGTGAGAAATTCATAACAACATAAAAATCAGTCCTTGGAAAGTAATAGAATATGCATAAGATTTCTGGGAAAATTAATAAATGTGCATGTAAGTGGGAAATATATTCTGTCGCAGCTCGTCTTGTTATGCATGATAGGATACAAATTCCCTCATGCATCCAGCACTGAAATAAAAAATGCTGCTTTCTAAAACTCCAAAATGAGTCTTTGAGAGTTTATTTGCTGGTATTTTCAGTATCACTCTGAGGGTGTGCAATTAACTCTGTGGAGTAACACAATTTGCGCTCACAGCCCAGGAAGCCAACTATACCCTGAGCTGCATCCGAAGAACGGTGACCAGCAGGGTGAGGGAAGGGATTCTGCCCCTCTACTCTGCTCTCACTAGACCCTGCTTGGAGTCCTGGGTTCAGTTTTGGTGTCTTCAGCACAGGAAGGGCATGGGTCTGTTAGAATGGGTCTAGAGGAGGCCACAAAGATGATCTGAGGACTAAAGCACCTCCAACACGAGGACAGGCTGAGAGAGTTGGGGTTGTTCAGCCTGGGGAAGAGAAGGCTGGCGGAGACCTTAGAGCAGCCTCCCAGTACTGAAAGGGGCTATGGGAAAGCTGGGGAGGGACTTTTTACAAGGGCAGGTAGTGATAGGACAAGAAGTAATGGATTTAAGTCAAAAGAGGGTAGATTTAGATTAGACATTAGGAAGAAAAGTTTTGCTGTGAGGGTGGGGAGGCCCTGACCCAGGTTGCCCAGAGAAGAGGTGGCTCCTCCATCCCTGAAGGTGTTCAAGACAGGGTTGGATGGGGCTTTGAGCGATCTGGTCCAGTGGGAGCTGTCCCTGCCCGTGGCAGGGGTGTTGGAACTGGATGGGCTTTAAGGTGTTGAAACCGGATGGTCTCTTCCAATCCAAACCATTCAATGATTCTATGATTCTAATTTATATCGGAACTTTCTAAGGCTGCTGATACGGGAAAAGTTATTCTGTGGTGTAGGTAACTACAGGATGAGGGCACTGAAAGCTGTAATTCTTCAAGAAATCCAGAGGCATGGTTGGTTTCATCAGGAAAAGAATGTTTCAGTTGCAAAATGAAAGTGGCCAAGTGTGTAGTTAAATGTTCATTCTTGTATACCTGCCTCCAATTAGTGATTTGTAAACACTGGTCGTATGCACTCAATTGTAAACAGTATTGCTTTGAAAGACTGAATTTTTAATCTTAATAAAACCCACTTCTAAATTAATAGCTCCCAGGTCTGTCCCTTGCACTGTGACATCCATAAATCTGCAGCAGGCCCCTGGCTTGGTGCCTAAAGGACGTGCTACAGGCAGCAAAAGGGGTTAACAGGCAGTTGTTTTCATATTTCTGAGGCAAAACCTTTCAGCAACAGCAATAATCTATCTTAAACTACTAGGTTATGTGATACTGGGCGCTTGGAAGATTCTGTGGGCTTGCACTTCATGGCACATACTTCTATATTGGGTTCCTGGATCCAGACCAGTGGATAAAACTGCCTATACATGCTAGAAAACTAAAATATGTATCAGTAAACTAAAATATATTTTTCCCTTTGTTAGCTGTATCCAAATGACAGTGCTATGGGGTAGTCCTGGCAGGCAGGATACCTGTCTAAATAAACAGAAATTACCCAAATGTGGTTGCAGGAGTACTGGTTTATAAAGGCAGCTGAGCCAGCAAATTTTGTGTATGTGGTGGCTTGATTCCCCCCCCCCTCCAATCACTCTTGATAAGGATCCCAGTATGGATCTTTACACAATCCTTATTACAACAGTGAAGCAGAGCAGCCGTGTTTACCCATAGTCTGTCAGAAAGAAATGAAACGGGGAAAATGTTTTTCTGCAAGATTATGTCGACATTTTTTTCTTGGAACAGATACAAAGACTCGTCTTAGTGCATTATTTCCATTAGACAATTGCATTATCTAGAATGCGTGTCATTTTTAACCCCAGCTGGCAACTAAGTCCCACACAGCCGTCGCTCACTTTCCCCCCATGGGAGGGGGCAGAGAATCAGAAGGATGAAAGTGAGTGGAAACTGGTGGGTTGAGATAAAGACAGTTCAGTAGGTAAAGCAAAAGCTGTGTGTGCAAGCAAGACAAAACAAGGAGTTTGTTCATTCCCAATGCAGACAGGAATTCAGCCATCTCTAGGAAAGCCAGGCTTCACCACACCTAACGGTTACTTGGGAAGGCAAATGCCATCACTCCTAATGTCCCCCCCTTCCTCGTTCTTCCCCCCACTTTATATGCTGAGCGTGATATCCTATGGTATGGAATATCGCTTGGGTCAGGTGGGGTCAGCTGTCCCGACTGTATCCCCTCCCAACTTCATGTGCCTCCCCAGGCTTCTCATTGGTGGAGTGAGTGAGGCACTGCTCAACAAGAAGGAAAACATCCCTGTGTTCTCAGCATTGTTTCCAGTACAAATCCCAAACAGAGCTCCATGCTGGCTACTATGAAGAAAATTAACTCCATCCCAGCCAAACTCAACACAATGTAATATTATGTGTTGGAGGGCTAAGATTCCCAAATTCAGGTCTGTACTGCATAAGGAATATATTTTTTTTTACTTCAGCCTCATTTAGGACATATCTTTCATGTCTCCAGGTCTTTGTGCCATGGTTTAGATGATGAGTTGGTGTTGGTGTTGGGTCATAGGTTGGATTCAATGACCTCAAAGGTCTTTTCCACCTTTGTAATACTATAATACTGTGATACTGTAATCTTTTCTTTCTCAACATGCTAATCAACATCATAAAGAAGAGCAAGAAAGATAGATCACCTGTGGTTCCAATAGTTTTATATTAAATATAAGTCATCAGAGTACACCTACTACTGCGTCTTCTGTGCAAACACTGATCACTTCCACGTACCAGACTTCCACTGCACTCAGAAGATCCTTGGTAGAGCTAAACAGGATTAAATCCACAAAGTTCTAAGCAGTCTTGGTCCAGAATAGGAAACACTCTATACTATCAACCAAAGAAAAAAGTATCCAAGCTTCACAACAAGGTCTTAACTCAACCGCAACCTTTGCTTTCAAGACAGTAGCTCCCATTCTGCAAACTAAGTTTGTAGACCTCGCTGTCAGCTCTTTCTGAGAACATTTATTCATATTTTCAAGTACTCCTTCAGGCTTACATAGTGTTTTTCCATACAGTTTTATTTTTTAATAAAACTGGTTTATAAAGAAATAGTCTTTTCATAAGAAAAGACAGATTGACACATCATTTGGACTTAATATTAGCAGTGCATACACAATTTTTATAAAATCGAGTAATTGATATTTCAGTTTGTTTAACCAGCAAAATGAAGGAAATGTGGACATTTTCATGAAGAGCTGTTGTTTGCTTTTCCTTTAAAGTTTAACACTTCCTGTCAACAAATGTTTGTAGATGAAATTGTTTGTCACCAATCTGTTTCAAAATAAGAGTAACTTCCAAAAACTGCTTCTCTTTCATTTCCCATAAACCCTTATAACTCTAATGCTAGAGTAATACATATGTATACACATACACGTGTATGTGCATAAAAAACCAAGAGGAGAGTAAAAATTAGCTAAGAAAATAGGTAAAAAAAATACCAAGAGAGATCAGGTGGCATCATCAATGGTCTGTGTTTTCAAAAATGTTTTCACTTTAGCTTCACTAAACCAAAGCAACTGCATTTGATAAGAAAGGTCACAAACAAAGCCAAATTAAGTGTGAAACAAATACAAAATTTTTCTCTGATCTCGCCTTAATCTTCTGTCTTTTCAGTGAAGAAAGCAGTGAATACTGGTTTAAATTCTACAGGTGCCTTTCTGTGGGTATCTTTATTTCCTTCCCCCTCCCTTCTATTTTGATATTTGATTCCCGAGGCATGCTGTTTGCCCCCATAACCCTCCTGTTACATATGCATTAAGTAAACAAACTTCAAACAATTCCCAATTCATCATCATTATTTACCTGGGGACACTAGTTTTACATTGCTGTATGTCTTTCTGAGGTATAACCCAAACCACACTTCACCCTTAATTAAGAGTTTGGGAGATTAAAAGTCATACTACTTAGCATTTTTATTTTGGTTTATGTATTTAAAATGAGTTTAAACACAAACTACAAGGTCGATGCCAGTGATGCGTGCGCAAGCACACAATCCTGCTGTGTATAAAATTTACGCATAGTTCAGTACGTTACACCCAAGGGAATGAGCTGGAATTAGTCAAGTAGAAGGTCAATAGTGTCTGTTTCTTTGTGAATTAAGTTATGTGAGCACCTGAAGATTTTATGCTACATTTATTGCCCATCTCACTGACTTGGTGCCTGCCTCCTGCTTGTGATTAAAGCCGATTCATAAATGTTCTCTCCGGTATCTGTTGAGGAGGTCTACTCTGAGCACCTCCACGACACAGCCAAAGCGTTGAACTGCAGCACAGAGCATGGAGACCACAGTGACTTTAATTCTAAAAGATCAGAAATTAGAAACGTACAACAGAGTGCTCATTTTTAATTAAACTGATTATTGACGAGAACCCTTAGCACAGAATTGGGAGACTTAATTTTTTTCTCCTTCTACTAAAGATGTTCAAACTTATATCTTCTGGAGCATCCAAATTATGTATCTAGAGATGAGGCATGGATACCTTTTCCACCTGTGCCACAAGGAATAAGGTCATAAAGAAAAAAAACAAAGACTGCTTTAGGCTCACATAATAAAAATATAATTGTTATTATGGAACATATTTTCAGTCATGAAACAAATTCAACTACTGCATGTAGTTCAGCTATGAAATAATGTAATGGAACTGTTCTCAAGGCTTGAAATTGTAATTGGCCTTGTTAAAAATATCCAACCTTGGGATATTTACAGTCCCTCAGGAACCTCTAGAAATTACTTTTCCCCCAATCGTTTTGCTGTCATGTTCAGACACGCAAGCATCAGGGCACAGAAAAAGCACTGAAGAAGAAACATAGCCTGCTACTACTTAACTGTTCGCTTACATGACAGAGGATTGAGGGCTGGGTATGGCAAGTACAGTCAGAAGAAAAAGGCTGCTATTCTATTTTAGAAAAACAGAAAGTTATCAATAGAAACCACAGATGAATGTCTATGGTAATACAGTGGATGGAACATATTGTCTGTCTTGATTGCAAAGTGGTAAAACACACCCAGAACAATTGTATACGTCAAACTTGCAATTAGAAGGATGTGCAGTCCATGTTGCTTTATTAAAGGCCAGCCAGCACCTGGGTGCCAGGTGCTAAAAGGTAAGACACAATATATAGTGAAAAGAAGAGATGGAATATGAGATTGGTAATAATAACTGAAGGCCTTTAAGTTATGTCTCAAAATATTCCACTGCTTAAGCATTATACACAGCCTTCTTAAGTTTGTATTTTCAGTCACGAGATCTAATAGAAAACATTGAAAACACTGAAATGCCTCATCTTTAGAAGAGCTGAGCAGTTGGACAACTGAGAGACTGAGTGGAAAAGGTAAGCAGGCAGAAAGTAAAAGCTGGCTTTTATGGGAAATACCACGTGTATACCGGGCTCGTGGTTGATGGAGTGAGATATTAAGTTACAGCAGAGAGAAAACACAGACTTGTAAGAAAACACGTGTAAAAAGACCAGGAAAAGGCAGAGAGAGAAACCCTTTTTTGGTGTTTGAACTTTTCCACTATAATCTGCTGTAGTTATTAGAGCAACATCTTAATTTAAACCACTAGAGAAAAAGACTAACCTCAGAGGTAGAAAAGTGTGTCAGAATAATGCTAATTTTTTTGGAACTATGTGTTTTTCTTTTCCTCTGCTGCTTTTATTCTCCATTAATAAAGACTCCAGTGGTACTGGAGCAGACATGTCTTCAAACTTTAAAAAAGTATGTGGTTTGCAAATGGCAATGGATACATCAGTCCTGGAGTAAAACAGGTATTTGCAGTATTTTTACCAAAAAGAGAATTTAATTCATCTATAGTTGTGCTTTGCAATAATTTATCAGTTTTCACACACGGCACTCCTGATTATCATCATCAAGAAGCTGTGTTTCATATTTACTGCTGGAAAGACAGCTGCAATAAACTTCTTGAGTTAACTGCAAGATAAACGATAGAATAAGACACGCAGCACATTTCAGGTGGTAACATATTCAAACAAGTATTTAGCATTCTAGATATCTCAGGTTTGTGTTTTTATTGCTAGAAACTACGTTATTCGAATTATTTCAATCACCCAATTTTTTTTCTTAATGCATTTGCTTTTATTTCATTTTCTTTCAAGTTAGAGCACCTCTAAGTAAGCTTAGGAATGCTTTTCTGCATTTGTTCTCTGTATTATTAGCAGCATTGTTTGAAGCATTTACCTAATAGCAGTTAATAAAGCCTCTACTTTGAAACGTGATTTTGCCCATTAATGCTTCGTTTTGCATAAGAAAAGATTTAAAGCTAGATGCAGCAATGTGGGGTTTTTCTGTTGTTAGAATAAGAAGCTCTTAAGCTTTTAAATGGGTCATCCAGCCAGTAGGACTTAGTCACATGTGCTTTAAATTACTCAAATACTTAATTGGATGTTTGCGTGTATAGATGTGTGATCCAAGACTTCTATCGAAACAATAGAAGTTATTTTATACGTTCCAATTCTGTAGAAAGAAGAGAATCCTAAATGAACTGTTTTTTCAAATCAAATTAATTTTCAGAAACTTAAAAGCAATTAAAAATATTGCCTATCCAGCAGGACTGGAAAATGAGGCTATTATTTCATTGCCAGTAAAAACTTACATGCTTTTGAAAATTCTGAGTATATGTCTGTAGTATATGTATATGCCTCAGTATGGCTCTAGAATGATACACAGAGATTATTCAGACAATTCGTTAATATGCCAATAAAATGAATTAAACTGAAGCTGCTACTTGGATGTATGAACAGCATTTGTTCGCCCAATATGTCTCGTCCACAATCTGTAAGCAGAGGAAAGAATAGTTTGATGCCGTGCTGGAAAATAACAGTGTAATAGATCAGACTAAAACATTGAATTCCATGCCCCAGTTGGGGAGGTGTACCTGACGCATGGTTTGTTAGGGGTTTACAGTATGTGCAGGGCCCAAAAGAGACTGCAGCTATGCCTAACGATATCAACACTGTTTTGTCACCTGGGTATTGCATTTTGAAAGAAAAACCCTAATTAGTGGTGTTTTGAGTGCACGGCTGACACTGCAGTTGAGAGTGAATAACACCAATAATCATGAATGTAGGCATGGTTCATACCTCAACTTTCAACTAAAGGAATGCTAAAATCTATCATCTAATCGCACCTTGTTCTTTACAGTGGTCGTTTCTGAATTTTCATATGAATAGTGTCACAGTTATGACTGGAAGAGACAACAATGTGATCATAGGAAAAATACAGGGGAGAAACGAAACAAACCAGCCAATGGAATGGCAACAAATGAGATGGATTTGCTGTAACCATAGCAAATGTGGACACTGGGAAACAAGGAAGGGCACAGAAGAAAGCATGTTGCAGTTGTAAAATATGAAAAGAGACAATGCCACTGTCTTTGAAACAAATAGGCCAGTAGCTAGAAATTCTCCGTACATGATCTCGTCACAAACTGTTAAACCTGAGAGGTTGAAGTTAGACGTCTAATTAATGTTTGGGTACCTAAAGAAAGGCTGGATTGATCTTTTTCTATTGAAGTGAGTTGTGAAAGGTGTGACGCTCTGCAAGCAAAGATACATCAAAGGCTATTGCAATGCACGTGACAATCTTAATAAGTACACGTGATATTTGTATGCTGGGGTATTGGCAAGTGTTACAAATATATAATGATCCAGTGTGCTGGCTTCACGGGTCAGCTTGCTGTGGAACTACCTGAAGGCAACACTTGCAAATTCCCACTGCAGCAACCATTCAGATAACAGGGTTTTCTAAGTTTACATGCTTATAATCCACGTGTAGTTTAATATGTTTTCTTTTTCACATTTTTTTTTTGTATTGAAAATACAAATGCATTTAAAATATTTAATGGAAGCCAGCTCACCACTGATCCACTTTCATTGATTAAAAGATGCTTAACGTAACTCAGATTTTCAAAGATAATTTCAATGAATTGTAAAATTAATGTAGTTTTAAAAATCTGCTTTATTATCGAAATAGAAACGTGGCTGTCTCTTCAGTTGCCCTGTTTAAGAGGGATAACACAATAGACCTAAGATTTGTCCCTTGAGGTGGTCGCAAATAGAACCAAGGGAGTAATTAATCCTAGAGTGCTAGCACACTAATTAGTATTGTTTGAATTGATGGGAGTTGTAGGTTCTCGGTACCTTTTCAAATCTGTTTTTATTTTGATGTGAATATTTTAGCCTTTTTTCACATTAAGGAGCTGTCATTGTCAGTATATTTTACATCATAATAGGAGGCACCTAAGGATGGAATACTGGCCACAAGTCTGTATACCATCTGCTTACCTCTCTTTATTTTGACAGTAAGAAAGACTGCAAAAAAATCCAAGAAGCGAGGAGCCCAGTCAGAGTGAAATACGGCCCTGTTAGTTGCATATTAGATAAACATAAAATAGCTCTTTTGGCCTGGAATAATTGGTCCACCCTGGTGCCTGCCATATGGCCAGCAGCTTGCCGATGCCCTTTGTCCCAGCTGCCTTGTGTAAAGGCAGCATTGGAGTTGTCGTTCCAGTCCCTCTGACTCATAGAAGCAGTTTTTCAAACTGACCAGTTTATGCCATTATGGATTGCAAAGGTGGCCGTAATTTTATTTAAGATCTACAAAATTAGCAGAGGCTCCTTCTGGTTTCTGAAGTAGAATAAAAGGCCTGGATCACACCTTGACTGTTTTGAGCACCGATAAATAAACATCAGATTTTTTTCTGTGTGTTTAGGTAGAGATATTATTAAAGCGAAAGCTCTTTTCTGGACATTTCACCTCACTTTCCTAAGGTTTTCTTTTCATAGAAATTCATTGGCTCAAATAGGTAAGGTGAAATTACGGAAGCACCTAATATATTATAAAAAAGGAAAGTAATTCCATAACCATAGTAGTGATTACAGCATTTAGTTAGACACTGGGATCGGGTTTGTACATGATAAAAATCTTGTTTCTTATGTGTATGAAGATCTATGCTTTTAAAACTTGTACCTGCTTTATGAAAGTTGCTAGAAGAGATAATTATTTTGACATATTGGCAAAGAACTTGGCTGTTTCATGACAACCAGGAAGTGGTAAAACTTACCTGGAAACTGTAACAAATTATTAGTTTCTTGGTTCGTTCTGGAGGTCAACGTTAAGTTACCAGGTTAATTCTATTGAAATGTTTCTTTGTAGCTGCTAAGCATCCCCTGCACCCTGGCTGGCCATTTATACAATATCTACAAGAGATTTACAAGCCATTTACATTGCCAAGAAACTTAAAATGTAGGGATAAAAATGAAATACAGCTCATAACTTAGAAACACACTTATAAACACTCTAAAATCTAAAAAGATCTACAGTGATCTATCAGCATTCCTATCGGGCGTTGTTTATGTGTGCTGGTTTTGGCTGGTAAAGAGTTAATTTTCTTTATAGTAGCCAGTATGGGGCTCTGTTTTAGATCTGTGCTGGGAAGTGTTCCTAGAATCATAGAGTCACCTGGTAGGGAAGGACCTTTGAGATCATCAAAACCAACCATACCTGTCCACTACTTTTAAACCCCTCCGGGGATGGGGACTCCACCACCTCCCTGGGCGCCTCTGCCAGGGCCTGCGAACCCTTTCAGTGAAGAAATTATTCCTGATGTCCAGCCTGAACCTCCCCTGGCACAACTCATGGCCGTTTCCTCTCGTCCCATCACCTGTCACTTGGGAGAAGAGCCCAGCACCCACCTGACCACAACCTCCTTCCAGGCAGTTGTAGACAGGGATGAGGTCTCCCCTCAACCTCCTCTTCTCCAGACTAAACACACCGATGTTTTTGTTGTTGCTGAGCAGGGCTTACACAGAGTCCAGGCCTGTTCTGCTCCACACTCCACCCCAACAAGAGGGAGGCTAAGGGTTCACAAGGAGATTGGAAGGGACACAGCCAGGACAGTTGATCCCAACTGACCCAAGGGATATTCCATACCATGGGACTCCACGCTCAGTGCGTAAAGCTGGGAGAAGAACGAGGAAAGGGGGGACATTAGGAGTGATGGCATTTCCCTTCCCAAGTAACCATTAGGTGTGATGAAGCCTGGCTTTCCTAGAGATGGCTGAATTCCTGTCTGCATTGGGAATGAACAAATTCCTTGTTTTGCCTTGCTTGCACACACAGCTTTTGCTTTACCTACTGAACTGTCTTTATCTCAACCCACCAGTTTTCTCATTTGTACACTTCCAGTTCTCTGTCCCCTCCCACGGAGGGAAAGTGAGCGACGCCCGTGTGGAGCCTTTGTTGCCAGGCAGGTTCAAACCATAAAAAATGTGCATTTCCTCTTTCTGTTGGGTTAAGAGCAGCATTTGTTCCCTGCTTGAACGGCACAGCTGGGTCTTAATCCATAATGTGCTCTTCTAAACAAGTTTGGAAGGAATACACATTTGTCAATGGATTTGCTATCCTTCATTTTTTTTTTTCAATATTTCTAGCCTAAAAATGTTTGATACATTTTGGCAGCTACAAGGAGTACTACGTGATACCAGCCATGGAAATGAGGCCAAGTTCTGATCACCAACTACTTTTGAACCAGTTCCAATGACTTATCCTATGACATCCACCCACCGTTCTTCTTTGGACTGAATTCTTTTGACAGCCTCTGATACATCTCTGATTCATCATTTTATTGAGTGCTGATGGATCCCATTCTTCATAACCCTGGCATTACCCCCTCTTTTACTGAATCATATAGACTGTTTTAATGTTTTTTTCAGCACTGGTTACCGAGACGTGCAATGCATAGAACATTATATAGCACTGCGGTACTTCCGATGATGTGTCACAGGTACGCCTTCCCAATGACGTAGGTAGAAAAAAAAGGGAGTTGATAATTACCTGCCCATTGCTTACAGCATGTTTCATCCTAAGTGGCAATAACAAATCGGCTTGTGTTGGAGTATTTCTGGGCTATGTGATAACAAGAAACCCTGAGTCATAACTGGAATTAGGTGCATAAGGAGGTGGACAGTGTTATGTTTATTAAGACTGCGTGGTGACTAGATGGTTCTTGAGCCAATGGTGCTAATTAAGATCTCACCTACATATGCATGTAGTGAGCAGACAATGAGTTTGGGGACCTTATGAAGTTCAATAAGGCCAAGCGCAAGGTCCTGCACCTGGTTGGAGGCAACCCCAAGCACAAACATAGGATGGGTGGAGAAAGAATTAGGGCAGCCCTGAGGAGAAGGACTTGGGGTGCTGGGGATGAGAAGCTCAATACGAGCCGGCAACGTGCGCTCCCAGCGCAGAAACCCCCCGTGTCCTGGGCTGCACCCAGAGCAGTGGGAGCAGAGGGGGAGGGAGGGGATTCTGCCCCTCTGCTCCGCTCTGGTGGGACCCCATCTGGAGCCCCGGGTCCAGCTCTGGAGTCCTGAGCACAGGAAGGAGATGGAACTGTTGGAGTGGGTTCAGAGGAGGCCACGGAGATGATCCGAGGGCTGGAGCCCCTCTGCTGTGAGGCCAGGCTGGGAGAGCTGGGGTTGTTCAGCCTGGAGAGGAGAAGGCTCTGGGGAGACCTCAGAGCAGCTCCCAGTGCTGAAAGGGGCTCCAGGAAAGCTGGGGAGGGGCTCTGGATCAGGGAGTGCAGGGACAGGATGGGGGGGAGCAGTTTTAAGCTGCAAGAGGGGAGATTGAGATGAGATCTTGAGGAGAAATGTTCTCCTGTGAGGGTGGGGAGGCCCTGGCCCAGGTTGCCCAGAGCAGTGGTGGCTGCCCCATCCCTGGAGGTGTTCCAGGCCAGGTTGGATGGGGCTTGGAGCCTCCTGATCCAGTGGGACGTGTCCCTGCCCATGACAGGGAGGTTGGAACTGGATGATCTTCAAGGTCCGTTCCAACCCAAACCATTCTGGGATTCTATGATTATGTGATTGCTTCCCTACTGTTTTTCACATGATTTTACTTTTTCAGGTTAGAATAACCATGCTCTTTTCCTGCAGCAAAACCTGGGTGACCCACACGCTCAGCATCTTCACAAGAACCGTGAGATGGTGAAATACTGTTCATTCACGTAAAAACTAGGAAGAAGCATACTGAAAAAGTATGAACAGTGCATTATGTAAGGTACTTTCCCACCGTCGTATACACTCAGTTTTCATTGATTAGTACACTCACCTGGGCAATGTGTCACACTACAAATTCCAGCTCCGACTTACAGAGATGAAATCTTCTCATTGAACAAAGATTCTTAACATTTTTAATATGAGCGATATAATTTGAGGTGTACTGACATAGTCCTAACTGTGCTGTTCTGATGTCATATAGAGTAAAAAGGTTTCTTTGAAACTGTTTTACGGAATCTTTGAGAGGGAAACAAGGGTTTTACCTCTATCTCAAACTTCTACGTTTTCCTGTTATGAAACTTTCTTCACTGTCTTGTTTTTCATTTAAATGCCAGTATTAATGCTCATGCTGGGTGAGTTATGTTGCACTGTTCACATATGCCTTATAAATTTGAGATAAGATTTTATTAACATTTAAGCCTAATTTGGGGCAATTACTTATTTGTTTACTAAATTGGTGTTATATGATGTTGGTTCTGAGGTATTTAAACAACATGAACTGTACCTCAAACTGAAAAATTTGGAAGATTCTATTCTAGGCTTAGGTACAGGTATGCAAGGTTTTATACTGGAAATAGCAAAAATATCTTAAGTTTATCACAGAAATCAGAGAATAGAAAATTATGGGGCACAAAGCGAAATATTGGAAGTTCTTAGTGATGAGAAAATTCTGCAAGACAAGGCGTTTTGTTGTGGGTTTTTCTCCCTTATTCTTACATGTTTCTCATTTTTTTGGTAATTATTTTGTTACTGCAGGTACGGATTCATTATAGTTTTCCCTACAAACATGTCTGAACTTTTCTCACCTCACTTCCAGATGAGAGCTACGGTGACATCACTGCAGCAGCCTGTCTGTCTCTCTTGCTTGCCCTCTGCTGTGTTGGCTCAATATCTTCTTAGTGATTCACTAACAAACCAGAACAGCAAATATTAATAGTTAGTGGCCAAAAGTTTCATGGGATATGGGAGTAATTGAGTTCAAAGGCTGAATTTAGGGTTAGGGTTAGGGTTAGGGGTTAGGGTTAGGGTTAGGGTATAATAAGCTATGTGTGCCAGGTGACTGCTCTAGGTTCTTTGTGGTGCTGAGGGTTTCCTGGACACACCTGGGCACACCTTTGTATGTGTCTCTCATTCCTCAGCCCAGGCCTCCATGGTCTAAGCTGTAACAATTTGTTCACTCCCGAGATCTCCCTGGATTGAATGGTCAAGAATAGGAACAGGCTGCCTGGAAAAGTGGTGGAGGCTCCTTCCCTGAAGGTGTTCAAAAAACGTGTAGATATGGCACTGCAGGACATGGTTTAGTAGGGATATTGGGGTTGGGCTGACAGTTGGACTGGATGATCTTAGAGGTCTTTTCCAACCTTAATGATTCTATGATTCCATGATTCTATGATTCCACGATTCTACTAGGTCCCTTGCTGATGAAGCCCTGGTGCGTCTGAAAGAGCAGTTAAAAGACAACCGCAAGGACAGTGTGGAGGGCGCTGCACAAAGACTGGCTGCCTCTGCCTGCCTGTCCTCCAGTGCCATCCCAGGCAGCATCAGAGTCTTGTGTGCTTCACACCCTGCCTTATTCCAGATGAGAGTATACCACACCTAGTCTAGGCAGCACAGCTTCCTGGAGGGCGGCCAAGAAACCTTGTCATTGCTCAGGTTAACCTGAAAAACAACCCAGTAGGTCTGAACACAGAACCATCAAGGGTTTATCGCACTTTGGCTTGGGTTCTTGAGAACCCTTGGGCATAGCTCTGTTATTAGAAAAATAGGAAAAATTTCTTTACTGAGAGGGTGGACAGGGATTGGCACAGCTGCCCAGGGAGGTGGTTGAGTCACCATCCCTGGAGGTGTTTAAAAGACGGGTAGACGAGTTTCTCAAGGACACGGTTTGGAAAGGAGACAGGTACAGTTGGACTTCATGATCTCAGAGGTCTCTTCCAACCTGATGATGATGATTCTGTTATACCTGGAGATGGCCTAGAATTGAGGTGTCGCTTCCGACACCATCAGCCTAGCACATTGCTTGCAGGTGTCTGGTCAGCTTGACACTCCTGAATTCTGTCAATAGTGGTGAGCAGGGCCATTTTAAATTTCAGAAAAGGAAACCACAATATACATGAAGGAGAGCATGTCACTGCATTAAACACAGTAGGATGCATGCACCTCCTGGCAAGAAATCGCACTGACAAGCATCCATACATTCCCATGTGTGTATATGCCTCCTTGAAACCTTTTCTGCACAGATGAGAAGTAGTGTTCCCTGGCTACATACCCCATTCCGCTCATATTACCTATGGAAACAACAATAGCAGCATGTTGGGATGCAGTTTATGTGAATTATGTGATAGAAAAAGCTAACACACCTCCTGTCTTTTCCTATTGATGCTTCCATGTGCATTTCCTACCCATCTCCTTTCTGAGGTTCCTCCTTGGACTTGATTGGACTCAATGACATCAGAAGACTCTTCCAGCCTTATGATTCTATGATTGTATGATACTTGCAGAAGACCTCTTTCCGTGGGCCAGTCACCCTAGGCCACACGTGGCACCCTAGCAAGGGTGGAATGAGAATACTCCAGGAATTAGAGTTTACAGTGTAAGGGTAGGCACTACTGACTTTTTGGAGTAGGCAGAACCAGGACAACACAAGCATGTCTTCTCTCATTAACCTTCAGCTCAAGATTTCTGTTCCTGGCTGGAATACTGTGTACATGGTGACAGATGCTCTCACACACAGATGGATCGTAGGATCGTACAAGGACGTGATCTGCTTGAACCCGTGCCACACGTGCAGCGCCTCATCAGTGCTCACCGCTACAGGCGCTGTGTCAAGCAGCATTCGTGCACACAGCGATGGGAAAGCTGGTGTTCATCGTTCCCCTGAGAATCCTTCATTTTTGCAATGAATCGAATTACAACACATTTGATAGACATCCTGGAGAAGTTTAAGGACAGTGGGGTTGCTCTGTTCCCACAAGAGCGGGTCAGAGGGTTACTGCGATACAGCGTGTCTGACAGTTTGGTGTTCGTTGGGAAAAGAAAGCTCTGACTAAGCAGAACTGGTGTGAATGGCCTGTTTAGACTGTGTTACAGTATTAGCCCTCATGAGGGCATGTAAGAACTTTGTGGAATGAGTTCCTGGATCAGCTAGGAAGCTATTCCTGGACTGGCTTATGTCAGTACCACAATAAACACTGTAGCTGCTGTCCGAAGGTTCTGAATGATTCCCAACAAGGTAAAAGACACTTTAAGATCTGGGCTTTGCCCTTGCATTTCCCCTGTCATTTGTTTTTAATTGTGTCAGCATTGTTTACCATCATATATAAACACCACCCTCAGCATGGACTGATACACGCTGGGGCAACCTCTTTATCACAGTGTTAGGATAATACTTTATAAGGTTTCCTGACAATTTCCTGACTGTTAAGGGCTATTAAAACCACAACATTTAACTATAAAACTCTGTCTGCACGGCTATTTTTTCCATTGACTCTGTGATTATAGTGGTTGACTCCTGATAAAGTTATTGTCAATGCTATAACAAGGGAGAGTTGAAGACATGAACATTATTTCAGCACACACGTGTCAGGAAGCATGACATACATCCGTTGCAATCTATAGAAGTAATTTGCTCTATCAAGTGCCTCATGAGACAGGTTAACTTTACAGGCAGTGAATGGCTCTGGTAATAAGTGTAACGTTGGCATGAAGGTCATCCAAATATGTGAGCACTCTGGCACAAGAGGCTGCAGCAGGTTTCCACATGTACGTGAGAGAGCAGTGAAAACACAACCTGATTCCATGACCAGATATCTGAGATTATTGTGAGTGCTTCCAATGATCTATTTTACAGCAGTAGCTATTCATATATAGACTTGTCACGCTTGGTGTTCTACCAGAGCTAGAGATCTAAGTGACTAGGGAAGTTTATCATGCTATAACTTTATAGCTGGATGTTATAAATTAATAGATGTCAAATGCTGAAGAACATCACAATTTGAAGCTATTTGGGGGATGCCTAACGACTCTAGGAATATTCTGGTTGTTTCATCCCTGCTTAAGAAAGAAAATGCAGGCACTACGGAATTTTAACTAATGGTAAGAGCTAAAATGAGAAGAAACGTGGTGGGAATATAGGCCTTAATAAGTTTCGGTACACGACGTGCCTTGAATGATGTCATGTGATGAAGCAAATACTCTTTTGACCTGATTTCAGCTGGTATAATATGGTTCCTCTAACCACCCTCACCGGTAAGACCTTGCTGCCAGTGACTGAGGACGTCTGGTATTGCACTGAGTTATCATCAGGAATCCCATGCCTTTTTCAGATGCTGGTCTTTCTTCTTCTGCCAGTTTTCTCCACCCTTTGTAATTACAATCATTTTATTGTGCTATTCACAGCACAAAGAGATCAAACGTAGATCCATAATCTTCCCAAATAAGTATTTTTATGTCACCTCTTGTCTTCATACAGTCCAAATTTCTGGGCAGGAATGTTCACTGTTTGTTGAGGATTACATTTGAAATTAGGTGAAGTCTCCTTGGTTATTTCCAAGATTAGCTTGCTTTTTCTACTCCAAAATGTTTTCAAAACAAACATGGGATAAGTGAAACAGATGATGAGGAAGGAGGTTATTTCCTACGTCTACCAAGTACAGGAATCACCTTCAGTGCTACTTTCATTCTTCGAAATTGTTTGATTTAAAGATGTCTTCACCTACAAAACGTGTGCTGAATTAAGAGAGTTTGAAAACTAAATGATCAAGAAAGGTTTAAAGGTAAGAGGATTCAGCAGCAGTGTTAGAAACACTAGTGAGGAGAGGGATTCCGAATGCAGGCAGAGGACCAGGCTTTGGAACAGGAAAGTTGTGCTGAAAGGGGTTCATCTAGGTGACCTTGACAGTGCAAGGAGCAGGATTGATAGAATCACAGAATTGTTGAGGTTGGAAGACATTGTCTAGTCCAAGCATCAAAGAGGGGTCAGCTAAAGCAGGTTGTCCAGGACTATGGCCAATCAGGTTTTAGGTATCCGCAAGGATGGAGTCTCTACAATCTCCCTGAGCAACACGTTGCAGTGTTTTACCAACCTCACAGTAAAAGGAAGGATTATTCTTCTTCCCCCACCCCCCTCACTGGCAAGGATTTCCTGATGCAGTCCACGATGTTATTTGGCCTTTTTTTTCACCACAAGGATGTGCTGCTAGATCACGATCAGCTTGTTTTCCACCAGGACCCCCAGGTCTTTTTATGCAAAGCTGTTTCCAACTGCCTAACCCACACAGGCTAAGAGTTGGGGTTGTTCAGCCTAGAGAAGAGGAGACTCCAGGGAAACCTCAGGGCAGCCTCCAGAAGGCTACAGGAACACTGAGGAGAGGCTCTTTATCTGGGAGTACAAGGATAGAAGAGGGGGAATGGTTTTAAGCTGAGAGGAGATGTAGATTAGATTTTAAGAAGAAATGTTTTCCTGTGAGGCCCTGGCCCAGGCTGCCCAGAGCAGTGGTGGCTGCCCCATCCCTGGAGGTGTTCCAGGCCAGGTTGGATGGGGCTTGGAGCCCCCTGACCCAGTGGGAGGTGTCCCTGCCCATGGTAGGGGGGTTGGAACTGGATGAGCTTTGAGGTCCCTTCCAACCCAAACCATTCTATGATTCTAAGTAGTGATGCATGGGGTTAATCCTCCCTAGATACAGGACTTGGTGCTTACCTTTGTTAACTCCACAAGATTCCTTTGTCCATTTCTTTAGGCTGTTCAGGACCCTCTGAGTGGCAGCACCTACTGTATTCCACCACTTCTGTCATATTTTTGTCACCTGCAAACTTGCTGACTGCCCTCAGGCTCAACTTCGTGATGCTGATCACAACCAGCAGCTCATCCAGCCCTCAGTCTACTTCCTTGACCTCTGATCTAGGCCATAACTCATCAATTTCCCAATAAGGATACTACAGGAGCAAGCTCAAAAGCCTTGCTGAAGTGGAGATAAACAACATCAGCTGCTCTTCCCTCATCCATCACGCTAGTGATTTCACCATTGGAGTCAGGCATCATCTCCCTTTCATAAATCAGTGCTGACTACTCTGAACCACCTTTTTGTCCTCAATGCATGTGCAAATGGTTTCCAGGGTATTTGTTCCCTCCCAAGGATAAAGGTGAGGCTGACCAGTTTGTGGCCAGTTGCTTTGAGGACTTCTGGAGGAGAATGGTACAGCCCAAACTGGCCAGTTAAGCTGTCTGTACCGCAGCAGCAGCAGAAACTCACTTTTTTTGTTCATCTCAGGAACCTAATGCACACGTGCACAGAGATGTCACTCAAGTGCCTCATCTCTCTAATTATATCTACTACAAAGGCAGCTTTGGAAAGTAGAAGGAATAATTTTTGTTGGATTCTAAATATTTCTTACCCTTTTCATATCAGAAAGCAGGCTGATGTATGAAAAATTCACCTATTTAATGTTTTTAAACGGTCTTGCTTAACAGTTGCTATTAGTTATAGTAGACACCACCCCTAATTTCTCCTCAGTTAGTGACAACATTGAGAAGTCCCTTGTTGGTCATTACAAATGATAGCGAGCTAATCTGTGCTGATTTCCTAGATTAAGAAAACTTACCTTACTAAAAAAAAATGAAGAGTGATGTTTTTAACTAGAAATTATCTTTTAACTGTCAGTCTAAATGTATCAGTGAGGCGAGTTCTGTAAGGACAGACAATGGCATTTATTAGACTAACTGGTACAGCAGAAAAAGGCAGGCAGGATTTGTTAGGCAGGAGCATTTTTGTGAAATCATTAATAGCAAACCACAGTTTTAGTCTACGCTAAATCACAGATAAAACCAAGACAGGGAGAAGGTAAGATCACCCTTTGTTACCAACAAGCGTGATCTCTATAGAAGATTCCGGTGCATTCTACCTACCTGAAATGCTTATACAAGGGATAGTTTGATTTCTGAGCGTTTTGAAGAACAAAGGCTTGGCCTGAAATTTTCCATTCATGATGTTGTGTTCTCTTTTTAGATTTTAATTAGCGCCAGCAAGTAAATTTACCTATGAATTACTGATTAACACATTCTGAAATGTAAGGGGTGTAACCTTTGGAAAGGTCACTGCAGAAAATGGATGGAGAGAAAAAGGAGACTCATGACACACTGGGGAAAACATCTCCTCAGCTGGGAAGATGCAGCTGGTACCTCCCTTACTGCTTGGTGAGGTCAGCAGAGTATTGGTAACTTGCTGAACTGCACCCCCAGCTGGACCAAAAATTGAGAGGGGTTTGCTATGCTTTAAAAAACATACCAGGTGCACGTTATCGCTCCATCAGTGTTGCTTTGAAAACAGGCAAAATGTGTTCTCTTAACTGCAGTGAAAGTGGGGATTTTTTGCATCTAATTTAGACCCAGTATGGGATTCACCTGCTTGTGTTACGCTTCATCTCAGCTTTCCCCCCACCTCTTCTGGTGGAGGGGCTTAGACGATTTTCAGGTGTTGGGCAGCAACTGTTAACAAAGCCACAGCTGAGAGTTCTGACTGTTGCAGGCAAAATGCAGTTAAATTAACTCGATTTATAACAAAAATGCCATCTTTTTACAATGGGCAAAGAGAATTAGCGCTTGCTCAAAACAGGGAGAGCAGCTCAAGATGGAACTTTCTGGCAACAACCATGGAAGGAGTTTGTGTCCCATGGAAAAGTCCTGCCAGCTGTTGAGCCTTTGGGATTAGGAACCCCTCCCCAGCCACAGCTGCAGTGAATCAAGCTCGGAAAGGGCTCCCCTGCCAGAAGCTCTGCAAGTGCTTTGGTTGCAGCATTTGA
Organism: Neomorphus geoffroyi; assembly: GCA_033558235.1. Taxonomy (NCBI): domain Eukaryota; kingdom Metazoa; phylum Chordata; class Aves; order Cuculiformes; family Neomorphidae; genus Neomorphus; species Neomorphus geoffroyi. The sequence goes on along the minus strand of JAUMJM010000033.1, from coordinate 21,769,827 downwards.
GCAGCTTTTTGGAGTGCCCTGCTGAGGATAGTTATTTGGTTTATATTTTTTTCTTCTTTTTCCTGGTAGGAAAACCTGGATCTTCTTTACTTCAGGTAAGTAAATTAAACTCCTATGAGATCCAGTAGTGAGGATGTTTATGCTGTTCAATAGTATACACATGGATGCTATTTTTTAGAAATACACTGGACTTTGTGGTTTGAACAACTAACAGATGAATCATTCTTTAAAAAGTGTGGATTTGGAGTCTTTGGTGCGGATTAAGTTTATGGGGGCTTTACATTTGTTTGACTGTTATGTTTGACTGAAAAAGCAAGTGACTAAGTTTGCTATTTGTATATCAGAGAATGCTGATGCTTCTTGGTTCTGATGTGCTTTAAAACTGGAGTTTCGAAACACTGTTTAAGTCTGTAGCGTATCAGAACTAGAAAAACATTTGTATCTGAACTCTTTATGTGAAGGAAAAAGGGGCTTTTTTAAGTGCCATATTTTGTTTACTACAGTGCTTCCACTGTTGCATCCCTTATCTGTTTTGCCTGTGTTCCTGGAAGTCCTCTGATACTTTCAACTTTCCTAACACTTTGATTTTAGATTATTACAACAAACTGCCTATAGAAAGTTGACTTTTATTGTACAAAAATAATTTGCAATCCCTAATGGCTCTAGCTGAAATGTGCAGGAAGAGCCCAACACTTATTGTGCCTTATAAATCAAGAAATGTGAAGTTATTCTTAATGCTGACTTGTAATCTTTATTGCTTGGGTTGGCAATTTTGTGTTAGTCCAGCGTAGTAATTGCTTTCGGGACATATACCTTAGTTTTCCTAGCATAGTTTCTAGTTGCATCACAAATATATGTGTCCGCTCTGAAAGCGAACTGTTTCCTTCTTCTTTGATTATTTCCTTCCAATTTTTGTGCTCCTTTTAGCTGTTCTTGGAAATCTGTTTCGGAATTCCCCATTTCTAGTTCTCTGATACAGGTAGTGAATTATTGCACAGAGGGTGAACTTGTTCTGTCGCGGGTAAGTAGTGCCCATGAAATTGAGAACTGCTAGTCAAGAACCTTTGTTAGTCTGGTCCTCCCCCTCCCCTAGTGCTGCTTTTCTTGTATTGGATATCTTGGGGCTCGAAGTTTAAATCTTCAGTAAGGAATATTCTTCCCATACCTGGGGGCTTCTGTTCCGTGGTTGGTTTGCCTTTGGAAAAGGCTGGCGATGCCTTTGTAGAGGAGGGAGAGAAGGATTTATGGGGCAAAGTGTTATTGTATAAAGAAATATGACATGTGAAATGCTGAAAATGGAAAGCAGTGTAAAACTCCCAACGATGAGAAAGCACCGCATGAGGGCAGCAAGAAAGCGGATGATGCTCTTAAACTGGGTGGTTTTTGTGTTGTTAAATTAATTGGAATGGTAGGAATAACAAAGTGCGGGAGCACTGGAGAAGTGACATAAAGAGAAAAAATAGAAATGATTTGTAGAAATACAGTGCTTGCACAGTTGCATTCTTCTCTAATAATGTCAAGTTCCCACTGGCCAACTGCGTGGCCAGCAGGAGCAGGGAGGTGATTGTGCCTCTGTGCTCAGCAGTCGTGAGGCCACACCTCCAGTACCAGGTTCAGTTTTGGGCCCCTCACTCCAAGAAGGACACTGAGGAGCTGGAGCGCGTCCAGAGAAGGCAACGAGGCTGGGGAGGGGCTGGAGAACAAGCCCTACACGGAGCAACTGAGGGACCCGGGGTTGTTTAGTCTGGAGAAGAGGAGGCTGAAGGGGGACCTCGTCACTGTCCACAACTGCCTGACAGGAGAGTGTGATGTGCTGAATGTTGGGCTCTTCTCCCAAGTGACAGCGATGGGTCGAGCAGAAGTGGCCACAAGTTGTGCCAGGGGAGGTTTAGACTGGACATTAAGAAGAATTTCTTCACTGAAAGAGTGGTCAGGGATTGGCACAGCTGCCCAGGGAGGGGGTGGAGTCACCATCCCTGGAGGGGTTTAAAAGACAGGTGGATGAGTTTCTTAGGGACAGGGTTTAGTCAGGGCACAGGTACAGTTGGATTTGATGATCTCAGAGGTCTTTTTCCAACCAGATGATTCTATGATTCTATGTAGTGATTCTTGGTGGCAATTTATGCTTGCTTTTACAATTGAAATTAATCCAAAGAGGCAAACAGGACAGGAGGAATTTTAGAGAAAGCTTTTGCAAATGGACATCGCAAACCAAAGCACAAAGGCTTTTTGAGTGAGAAAGAGGTGATGGAGATGGGGCTTAACTGCCTGCTTGTGTTTCGTGTTCAAGGCCAGGCTGGACGGGACCTTGAAGAGCCTGGGCTGGTGGGAGGTGTCCCTGCCCACGGCAGGGGGTTGGAACTGGATGATCTTTAAGATCCCTTCCAACCCAAACCATTCTCCGATTCCTGCGGAAAGAGGCGAAAACTGCATTTTAAAGTTAAACCACAAGCACTGCTCCCCTTGAAGTTCCGCTCCTGGCCGCAAGGAGGCGCCCTGGTCCCGCACACGCCGGGATGGAGGAAGGCGGGGGGGGGTGCAAACCAAGCCCCTCCTCTTCGCCCCCGGCTCAGGGTTCAAGGTCAGCGCGGTGCAAAGCGCTGCACAAAGACTCCTTTCACCAGCCCACCCGCACAATCACCCACTCAGCCGGTGCCCACAGCGCCGCTTGCCACCCCCAAAGCTGGGTAAGCGCAGGCAAGTGAGTGCCAACCGTGGGCAAGCGCTGCTGCCTCCTTATCGCCCTATCCGGGGGCTCCCCGGCGGCTTTGGCCCCGCCCAGCTCTTATTTGCGTAGCGCCCGCCCAGCCCAGCTCTCATTGGCGGAGAGCTCCTCCCTGGGCGTCGCTGATTGGTTCCCTCTCCCCCGCCCCCGCCCCCGTGCGGTGCCGCGGTGCGGGGTGTCCGGTAGAGCCGAGTGCAGGAGTTGAGTGGAGCCGCGGTGAGGGTCTGTCCGCATCCCGAGGCAGGAGATGGCCAAGAGCAGCCACCCCGAGGGATGGAGGTAACCGGCCCTCACCGGAGCGGGGCTCCTTGCCACTGTGCTGCGCTGCGAAGCCTCCCGCACCTCGGGCGGGATCCATCCCGGCTTCATCTTTCATCCTCTTGGAGGCTGGTTTAATCCCTTTTTTCCTTATGGCTGGGATGTACAGCTCTACTCTGAAGACCCTGGAGGATTTGACTTTGGACTCTGGTTATGGGGCAGGGGATTCCTGCAGGTCCCTCAGTCTCTCTTCTTCCAAGTCCAACTCCCAAGCCTTCACCTCTTCTCAGCACAGAGGCAACTGGTGGTACTACTCGGGCTCCATGAACAGTAGGAATAACAGCTGGGATACAGTCAACACCGTCCTGCCGGAAGACCCCGAGGTTGCAGATATCTTCTCCAAGTGTCCTAAGCTGCCGGATCTAGAGGAATACCCTTGGACTGATGAAGATATTGGAAGAATACTCCGCAAAGGGAAGGGAGATGGCAACACCAGAACGTTTTCTCAGGAAGCCATCAGGCGCCTCTCGCAGTTGTTGAGGCGCGCCTTGATCAGGATCTCCAGGGAGGCTCAACGGCTCAGCGTGATGCACTCCAAGTGCACCAGGTTTGAGGTGCAGAGTGCCATCAAGCTCATCCAGAGCTGGTCGCTGTCGGAGAGCTGCGTCTTGGCCACTGTCAAGGCCCTCTCTCTGTACAGCATGAGCGCAGGAGACGGGCTGAGGAAAGGTAAATCGGCGAGATGCGGCCTCACCTTTTCCGTGGGGAGGTTTTTCAGGTGGATGGTGGACACCAGGATCTCGGTTAGGATCCACGAATACGCAGCCATCTCTTTAACTGCTTGCATGGAAAACCTTGTAGATGAGATTAAGGCAAGGGTTTTGGCAAGTCAGAGCCCGGATGGTGGAGGAGTGGAGATCTCAGCCGAAGTCCTGGAGATGGTTATCAACAACGATGCTGAACTTTGGGGAGTGTTGCAACCTTACGAGCATCTCATCTGTGGGAAAAACGCTAATGGTAAGACGCAGCTTTTACAATCGCTAGGCTTCATCCCAGCAAGCTTGCCAGTAAAATCGTTGTTTTCTCTGGATTCTCTGGATTTGGGGCTTTTTTCTGGTTTTTTCTTTTCATCTGAATTGCGTCTTGGCTGTGGTTTGTGTGTGCATGATGGCTTTACCAGGCAAGAATGATCCTGCTTTATTCTTAAGATGTCCCAGTTTATAAAAGATGCAGAAGCTGTGGGAAACCAAGCCCTGTTGTCTTGGCAAACCTCTCCTGACTTTCTACCAGCTGCTGTTTTGAGTAGTTTTACTGTAACCGGCGTGTAAACACACTTCTCCGTAACCATAAGATGAAACGTGCCTTACAAACAGCTCTTCCAAAAAATACTTCGGTTGCTTTTAAACAAAACTTATAGTGAGTCTCTTGCAGTTTCATCTTAAAGATGCTGTGCCCACATACAGCCTGGAGAGGGAAAACAACAATTGGGGTGGGGGTTTTTTCTTCTTTGCAATAGTAAAAATCAGTTTCTAAGCTAAAAATCAGAGCTATATGTTCCTTCTTTCTAGTTTAGCAGGAACTTGTGCTGTAATTACACTGGTGCAGTAAATGAGAGCTTGTGCGTGGCTTCAAAGTGTATAGGGTTGTGCCTGAATAATGAGAACAACATAGCATTAAGATCCTTCCCTCTGTCACTTGTTCAGAAAGCAGACTTTTTGAACAGTTAAGCAAATAAGCAGATAGGAGAGTGTTGGCATCTTCCTGTGAGTGAGGAGCAATTTGAAAGGCTTAAGTCGTGTCAGTGCTGTTGAGCTGCACTGTTTATTTCACATTGTCACACTGAGGACCATATTTTTCCATGGAAAACTGAGAGAAACATTCCATTTAGAAAGCTGCTCTGCGTGCCACACAGTTTCATGACTTTTGCTGGCCTTGTCGTTGCGGTCAGATATTCCACGTGTAATACCGTTGTGATTTAACTCCTTCTATAACCGAGTGGCTTGGTCTTCTTCAAAAGATGATCTCGTAACAAGAGGTAAAGGAGTGCATTTTCATTGAGAGAAAATTATACCTTAGGTGAATGTTATTAATTAAATGCTGTGGTTGGAGAAGGGCTGACTCTTAACTTCTGCTCCTTGGGAAGGTCAAATTCTTGCAGTTATCGCGTACTAAAGCCCTCGTGTCGCAATTCAGATCACTAAGATAGATGCAGTGATAGTCCCCGCCGGGCCAGCCTGGTTCACGTTAGAAGGTAAGAGGATGGCTGCTGTTATGGTGCTCACAAAAGCTCTTGTGTGCCCTGTGTGCCCTCCGCCCACTGACGGTGTTACTAAACGTGTGTGAAAAAACCCGCGAGGAGCCCTTGGGGGTGTGCGCTGTGCACCAGTACGAGACATAACTGTGACTTTGTAAGTCAGGCGTAGCCGTCTCCTCCTTTAACTACAAGGTCTTAGATAGACGACTATAAAGTTATGGGGGTGTCTTGTCCTCTGCTGAAACACTTGTAATTCTTTTTGTACCGTGGGGGTGTTTGTTGTCAGGTCCAAAAAGAGGACTCAGTTCCCTTTCTTGTTGCTTGTTTAGAGAAGCTGGAATGAAATATTGGGGTTCTGTAAGTAAAGTGTGCGCTTCAGCTGTTCTCTGCTCGGTGCTTCTGCCACATAGGTCTGGGTTTAACACCAAGAGGAAGACTCAGTCCCTACAGAGCTTTTTCTTTCTTAAGGAAAATCTCCTTCTTGGAGAAATTGCAATGAATGAAGGGGAGCTGGTGTTCAATGGAAACTCGAGTGACTCTGCAGGGAGATGCTTATAAATATTCAAGCCACCAAATGGTCAGTTATGATAACGCTTGTGTAGTGCAATACTGAGCAGTCCCTGGCCACAGAAGGATTGGCTTCTGTTACCTCTTTTGTTGTCCCTGCCTTTCAGATCGATTGTGTCAATAATTGAATGCATTTTTTAAGTCTGAAAATTGAATCGCGCCGCAGATGAAGGTATCCTGCGATTTCCTGTGACAGTCTGTCACTCGTATTTTACCTGACACAAGTCAGTGAATCTTCCAAATGGCTTTTCTTGCAGTTGTAAGACCCCCAAATGGTTTTATATGGGATGCAAAAAGCTTGAAATAACTCCTTTCTTCTTTCTCCCGGCAGGAATTGTAAATTAGTAGTATTCATATCAGTCTCCGTGGTGCTTTCAAGTGATCTTGTCTTTTACATTAATTCAAATCTAGCGGTAAAATAACTGAATTTATTCCAGCGTAATAACAGGAAAATATGCTTTATTGTCGGGTGGGTTTTTTTTTTTCTTCTCTAGTAGAACATTTTAATGGAGTACCTATAAACAGCGAACTTGGCATGTGTTTGTTAGGTTTTGTTTTATAGCACTGAGTTTGATGTTAGAGATAAAAAGCACTTAGAGGTTAAGTTTGAACTGCAGTCAAGCGTTGCAATCTCTGGATGAAATCCGTGGCAGCGTGCTATGCAGAAGATTGCACTGGATTATCATAATGGACCTTTCTGGCATTATGATCTATTGAATACCATTTTAGTTATTAGATCGGGATAGCTTGCTGCTTTGGAGTCTAAGAAACTGTAAGTAAATACATAAATCTTCATAAATTCTCAAGAGAGAAGGAGTTTTAGACCTACGTTTCAGGTCATCAAAGGCAGCAGCCCAGCCGCTGTCCTTACGGCTTTGGAGGCTGAAAGCTTAATATTCTGTATTGTAACAAAGGTATTTTAATCAGCACCTGGTGTGTGTAGGATAAAGTTTAAAACTCCCTAAGTGCCTAAGGGGAATTTTAATATTATTTTTAAATAAATAATAATCTGTGGGTTATTTATTCGCCCTTCCTGTGAAGCTGTTCTTTAATCAACTGTTTGCTGCCTCTATGAAGTATTTGCTGCTGTAGGAGTGAGTTCTGACTTCGCGTTTCGGGCTCAGTCTGTCTGCCTTGGAAGGAGGAATGTCACCTGGGTTTGTGGCTGGAGGGAGTTCTGTAAGGCTCTCTTAGTGCCTCCAAGAGCACAGTCTCTTCAGACGGAGTCTGGGTGAGGTGTTGCAAAAATGATGCAATGAAATAAAAGCAGCAAAAATGATAGGCAGCTACTGATCACCTGGAAGGTAAAAAAAAGGAAGTCACGTGAATTGGAATGTCTTTTATTTTCTATTTTTAATTAGATGGAGATAGGTTTTCCTGTGAGGGTGGGGAGGCCCTGGCCCAGGTTGCCCAGAGCAGTGGTGGCTGCCCCATCCCTGGAGGTGTTCCAGGCCAGGTTGGATGAGGCTTGGAGCCCCCTGATCCAGTGGGAGGTGTCCCTGCCCATGGCAGGGGGTGGCACTGGGTGGGCTTTGAGGTCCCTTCCAACCCAACCCATCCCATGGCTCTATGCTTGATGGCTAAATATCTGAAGTAGAGAATGCATCGTAGTTTCACAGGGGTGTAGAGACGCTCATTTGGACTATTGGAGTCTATTAATTTAAAATATTTGTTGGGAGAGGAGGAGAAATGTGAACTTCCCTCAGAAATGTGATTCTTGCTGTGTCTGTGTTTGGCTGGTGCATGGTTCGTTAGAATCCGAACTGTCAGCGCTGCAAATACATTTTGATATTATAGCTCTGTTAATCGCAGCTTTTAAGTTGGATTACGCTTAACTATCTGGCTATCGCTGAACACTCCTGCGACAGCCAATCCACCTGCTGGGCTGTTTAATGCACCAGCACGTCCCGGGGCTCCGGAGATAGAAGTGTTGACAGATGTTTTTGCTAAAAAAAAAAAAAAAAAAAGGAGAAAGGAGGGGGGATTTTAGATTTTAGCCTGGTAACACTGCTTTTTCACATTCCTCGTAGCTGAAACACTTCAAGCACTCTGTGGACCACCTAATTCACAAATTAGCATGTTGATTTGCTCAGCTGATGGGGAGTAGAAACAGAGTCTGTAAATAAGCTCTGCTTGCGTCTTGAAACATTTTTCTGAGAAAGAGGCTGAGGGGGGAAGTGTGTGACCTTTCCTCTCAGTGGGAGGGAATGATTTGGACTCAGTATGAGACCAGGGATGAATTTCCTTCTCTCTGATGGTAAACGCTGTGGCACAGCCTGCCAAGCATCAAGCTTTGGATTTAGCATCACCCGATTTGCTTTCATATTCCTCGTTACATTAATATAGGTTAAAAATTATAGCTGATCTTAATGTTGAGGGATTTAGAGCTATGCAATCATAAAAACTCTGTTTTATAGTTATTAAAATGGTCTGAAAGAACTTTTTTTTTTTAATTTTGGTGTAGTCATGATACTGTACCGAATCCAGCATGGCCAAAAATACTGTGACACTTCAGTAAATACAATGTCTCTGTTATCTGAAGTGAACAAACTGATGTGCTCACAAAGAACCTCATCAATTTTAATAAGCTTTCGGCATCACAGCTATTTGGGAAAAAACCTGCATGTTGGCAGTGGTGCATTTTGGGTAAAAGAGCTGCAAGTGCAATCGATAAGTTGAGCGGAGTAGAAAGACGAGGCGAGGACAGCAGTACCGCAGGTGGTTTGCAGATCATTAAAAACAATCAACCCAACAACTCTGTGTTCTGTGTCATCCCAGCTGAAGCAGAAGTTTGAAGCAGTGTTGCTCACTGGGGATTCCTGGACAGGAATCGCGTAGACCCATGTGCACGTCTCCATTTTAACTAAGCTGGTTGGAGCTGTGATCCTGTTTGAACTATGGCTTCGTTCGCCCCGTACGATGGACAGTTAGCACACCTTGTGTGGTCCTACTCCTACACATTCTAGAGCCTGGATTTATACCCAAGGGACAAATTCTTTAAGCTGAAACATTAGTGCTTGTGTAATGCACGCTGGCCTCTCCTACCGACATGAACAACTAGATGTGCAGTTAGGAATACAGACACCAGCAGGGCATCTTGCTGGTGGTAAAGGGTAGATCAGGTAGGGCTAAAATGCCTATTTATTTTCCTTTTCAGTGGGTTTTATATGTGTGTGTATATATTTTATTTCATAGGATGATAGAATGGTTTGGGTTGGAAAGGATCTTAAAACCCATCCAGTGCCACCCCCTGCCATGGGCAGGGACCCCTCCCACTGGGTCAGGGGGCTCCAAGCCCCATCCAACCTGACCTGGAACACCTCCAGGGATGGGGCAGCCACCGCTGCTCTGGGCAACCTGGGACAGGGCCTCCCCACCCTCACAGGAGAACATTTCTCCCCAAGATCTCATCTCAATCTCCCCTCTTGCAGCTCAAAACGGTTCCCTCTCATCCTGTCCCTGCACCCCCTGATCCAGAGCCCCTCCCCAGCTTTCCTGGAGCCCCTTTCAGCACTCAGAGGCTGCTCTAAGGTCTCCGCCAGCCTTCTCTTCCCCAGGCTGAACAACCCCAGCTCTCCCAGCCTGAAGGAATAACACTGTCTTAAATTAAACCTTCAAGTTGCTGATGTTGCACCATGCCAGTAAAATCTGTGTTCTTCCAATTCAGTTGGTTAAAGAGCAAGTGCTGAAGCTCCCTCCGTGTGTAACTTCTAGCAGCAAATGCTGATACTTGGCTTTCAAGTGGAATTGGTGGTGGTGGCAGCTTAATTCTGTGGAACTGAGGAGCTGGACCTGTGGAGGAGGAGTCACTTGGAGGGAGAAGTGTGTGACTGGTTGCATGGAGACTGATTTTTTTCCTACTAAATTCAGGGGGTTGAACTGAGCAAGCGCCATTGAGACCAGGACAGAATTTTACCCATCGCATACAAAACCTTTGGTTGTAACAGGGTTTTATTAGTGATTTTTTTAAAATTTATTTTTCAAGTGAAAAATTAAGCCACTTCAGTGTAAAGTTTAGCAGTGGATACCTGTGCAATGTTTGGATGGAGTTTGACTCAGTGACCCTTGTGGGACATTCTGTTATTCTGTGATACTTGGGATGCTCTTACATGGGTGTTTTGTGTGTCTGCAGAAAATGAGGAATGAGCTTTGAGTGTTTATCACATTCTTAATAATAAAGTATGATTTGGTTGATGTGCATGCCTCCTGACATCAGAATAATTGAAATTAAATCATCTTATTTCCAGTTTGAAGATCTTGGAGCGTGCAGTTAGCCAGTCTTTCTGAACTGAGCCACCAGATGGTTTTATTTTCTCGTGTACCCCGTGTGATTTCTCATGTGATTTGAAACCTAGGTTCGTCCAGTCTGGGGAGAGTTGATGCTTTTTGGTGAACTTCCCTATCTGATTAGGTATTAGAAATTGTCTTCTCACTCTTGAGATCAGCACTCACCCAGGGAAGGAATGTTACGTATGTTCTAGCTGTTCTGAAATCTTAATTCTGCCTAATTTGGGGCTGTTCCAAAACTAAATGCAATGGTAACGTAGCGTGACAGTGAATTTCGAATCAATTGTGTTTTGATAATAGTGTTGAGATGAAAGATCTGTTTACACTGAAAGATCTTGCTTCAATATCAATGTTATTGTAACATTTTCTTGTAGTAATAATTCATTTCAGCTGATGCACCTGGTATGATTCAATTAGTGTAGTTAATGGTCCATTTGGAGCTTCCTTCCTTATCTGTTTCATTTTCCTGTCCCTTTCCAAAGCTTGGTTTTGTAATGCATGAATACACAACGCTGCTGGGGAAATGATTAAGCTTGTAAAGCCCTCTGTTTTATGAAATGTAAATAAGTATTTCTAGTACTTAGAGTAGACTGTATAAAATTCACTTATTACACAATTACCAAGTTGCAGAAGGCATGGGCTTAGGACTCAAGTGCTTAAATAACTTTGGAAGGAACTGAAGATCAGAAGTCCCTTTTTGCACTTCTTAAACCCCAGATCTTGTTGACCTTAATTTTGAAAAAGAATTTGTCCTGTAGCAATGCAAGAAAATGGAAAAATAAGGTCAAAGGCAGTGTTAATCCTGTGATGTTCACCGATTGATATCCTGTGATCTTCAAGTCGATACCTTGTCCTTTCTTAATGTAAAATGGAAAACGAGCAGCTGTTTGACCCAAGCTATTTGCCCATCGTGCAAGTAGAACACAAAGAGAAATTCAGGCTTCTAAACACAGTAAAACCATCACATACCCAGCCGTGCCCAGCAAATCCCTCAGCAATCTTTATTCTTTTGGATGTTTGGAAACAAGATCAAAATAATTCTTTGTTTATATCTTAGCTCTCATTTTGCCTTTAGTCAACGTTAAGCTTTTCAAGTCAATATGTGTGGTCTTTTTTATAAACACTTTCACAATGTTACAGGCTCAAGACTTTGCAGTCTTATACTCTGGGCATTATGACCTTCGTTGACCGAGTTCTACTCCACCAGGAGTTGAACAGAATAAAGTGTCCATTTGCTGACGTTGAACTATGAGAATCCAGGCTGATGAGCAAAAGAACAAAACCAATTTCCGATGCTGCTCTTGTTTTAATGGAATTAATTTAACAAGTTATTTGGAAGTGCCTAACGTGATATTTAGTTAAATCTAAGCAAGCCCGAGACAATGGTAAAACTAGTACAATGATGGCTTTGTGCTTTCTTATCTTACCAATTGGGACAAAAATGTTTCAACAGAACTCTGATTTTTTTCCTTACAGAAAAAGAGCTAAATTTTTAACAAAAATATCTGCTGGACCTTGATGAAAGCGTCTAAATCAATATTAGGATGAATTTTTTTACTGTGAGTGTGGCTGCCCCATCCCTGGAGGTGTTCAAGGCCAGGTTGAATGAGGCTTTGAGTAACCTGATGCAGTAGGAGGTGTCCCTGCCCATGGCCAGGGAGTGGAACTGGATGATCTTTAAGGTCTGTTCCAACCTAAACTTCTCTATGATTTGTGAGTGCCTCTTAAACGGTGTTGTCTTGTTGGCCGTGCAGGTCTTAACCACCAGAAAGCAGGAAGGGTGCAGCGATGTTCTCTTCACCCAAACATATCCATACTTGCCCACTGACTTAGGTCACAAACCAAACTGGGACTGTGAGCTCATTCTGGTCCTTAGGAAATCTTGGCTGCAGTGGGTGTGACTTGGTATGCTTGGCGACTGGAGCAAGGAGAGACCAGCTATGGGCAGGGCACGGCTGTAGGTTGTTCGTCAACCTGTAATTCAAGTGTCTGCCTGCAGCCTACGGGGGTGGTGGCTGCAGCATTTGTGAGCATGGGATACAAGGGAGAGAATTAATAGTGTGCAAATCACTTCTGAAGGAAGTGGAAACTAGGGATCCGTCCTTTCAGTTCAAGTTGAGTGGAATTCTTAGCTATAAAATCCCTTGTCTATTAAAACCTACTCACTTTTATGTCTTACTTGCAGATGAAAGTCCCTTGGAATTGTAAACTTCCTCCTCATCTGCTCAAAATCTGTCACTTAATGATGCATTTTCACTGACTGCAGTCTAGTTGATGGTTTTTGTGGTGCATCTCTAGGAGACTGAGGCAGTGACTTGGACTGGTCTCTACTATGATTATAGAATCATAGAATGCTTTCAGTTGGAAGGGACCTCTACAGATCACCTTGTCCAACTCCCCTGCAGGAGCAAAGACGTCTTCAATTAGATGGATGTCAACAAGAAACATTTACTTGAAATAGACATTCGACAAAGCTGGGGTTGTGGCCTTCAACCTACGAGAATCATTAAATCAGGTCACGGGGATTGCTGTGGATGTACTTACCTTCTTCCCTTTGGCCAACCAAAAACTGCCTGGTGTTCTTCATATGGGTTTGACCCAGATAACTCGTACGTTAGTTGTAAGTCTCACCACTCGTCCGTCTTGTTCTGGTTGTTTAATTATTGCATTGGATTTAGATGAGAGGTTAGGAAGAAATGTTTTCCTGTGAGGTTGATAAGGCCCTGGCAAAGGTTGCCCCGAGCAGTGGTGACTGCCTCATCCCTGGAGGTGTTCAAGGCCAGGTTGGATGGGGCTTGGAGCCCTCTCATCCAGTGGGAGGTGTCCTTGCCCATGATAGCAGGTAGATCTGGATGGGCTTTGAGGTCCCTTCCAACCCAAACCATTCTACGATTTTTTAATTATTATTTTATCAAAACCAAAAAAATTAGAAGAAAGCTAAAGAAGCTTCCAAGTGACCGAGGCGTTGTATATTTGGTAGGGTGGCAGCAGTTTATCAGGAGATTGCGTTTGGCTCTCCCTGTCCAAAACCCAAAAAAAGTCTTTGCGTAAACACATAAAGAAGAAAACTGTGGAAAATGTGCTTAAGTAATTGCCGTAGTTTTTGTGTAGTGACACCGAAATGGTTGAGATGATTAAGGTTATTTGTGATATAATCATGGGCTAGAGACTAAGAACTGAAACCGAATAAACATTTTGGACCAGCTTTTCAGATCATGCGTGAAGATTTATAGCAACTGATAAATTTGCTACAGGGCTGTGAGAGATCAAAGTAAATGTTGTTTATGATAGTTTGAGGATGAGAGGGAAGGAACACTGTGGAAGACATCATCTGCTTGTCCCATTCTTTAGTGTTTATAACATTACAGGCCATGTTGGGTACTGCTCTTACTTTCATTTCCAGCCCAATCTGTGCTCTGTTGCTTGGAACCTGGAGAATAAAGAAGAAACCATGACTGCATGTTTATATTGGGACTTATACATTAAAGAGATAAACAAGCAGAGGCATAATTATTTATTTTCTTTATCCTACATAGCTCTGTTTTCTTCCCTGATTATTCCAAGATGACAGTGAACAGATTTTCTGTTGATATTTATATTTTATTGCTTGTGAATAAACCATACTCATCTTTGAGCTGAGGGGCAAGAGTTGAATATTGGCAAACAGCTCAAGTTGGGATTTAGGCCAGTTGTGCCTCATATTCTTTCTCCAACCTGTTTTGTATTTTTTGGTGTTTTAGTAGAATTTAGTGGAAATCCATTTGTTTGCTCATCAACCACCCAGTCCTCCATGCAGCATGGACTCATGTCAAACCTCACAGGTGAAAGCAAAATCCCGTTGTGTACTGAAGTTGGGAAGAATTGGCAATGCAAGCCATGAAAAACATCAATTATCCTGTGTGCATTGTAAAGTAGTCTTCAAGTGCTCGTCTCTGCAGCCCAAGTGATCGAGAGATTTCCTTTGTATTTCTTTTTCAGTTTTTATGCGCTTTCCTAAGGTAATGCCACAGGTCTAACCAAAACGTTAGGGTTGTGTGCATGATGTAATAATACAAAGAAACATAAATCGTACAGCGGTTTGGGTTGGAAGGGACCTCAAAGCCTACCCAGTCCCACTCCCTGCCGTGGCCAGAGACACCTCCCACTGGATCAGGGGGCTCCAAGCCCCATCCAACCTGGCCTGGAACACCTCCAGGGATGGGGCAGCCACCACTGCTCTGGGCAACCTGGGCCAGGGCCTCCCCACCCTCACAGGAGAACATTTCTCCCCAAGATCTCATCTCAATCTCCCCTCTTACAGCTCAAAACGGTTCCCTCTCATCCTGTCCCTGCACCCCCTGATCCAGAGCCCCTCCCCAGCTTTCCTGGAGCCCCTTTCAGCACTGGGAGCTGCTCTAAGGTGACCCCAGAGCCTTCTCTTTTCTAGGCTGAACAACCCCAGCTCTCTCAGCCTCTGTTGGGGTGGGTATAATTTCTGGTTAATTTCATACTGATTATCTGCTCTTTGGTTTGAATGTTAACTTCTCTCCATCCCCCACCCTATTTTGGGCTCAGCTTGCTCTGGCAGTTTTGTTTAGTCTAGAGATCATAAAAATTGCTCTGGAGTTGAACAGATACAGTTTTATTATGGGCTGAGCGTGGTTTCTGGTACTTTAAAGTCGTTATATAAAATTTATAAGGTGTCTTTGAGTATTTTCACTGAAGTGATAGTTTAATATAGAGTGGGGAGAAGATCGAAAACTAAAATAGTAGGCAAACAAAACATAATATCTTTATTAGTTTTTTGTAATAAACTGTTTCATTCTATTGCCAGTATAAAGACTTGTCCATGGGCTGATGTTTTGTTTCCAAGAAGTGTCACGGAAAGTTCTCTCATGCTGTGGCAACACATGTGGAAGTTTTGGCTTGTATGAGTATCGGTTTTGTTTGAACTTACGGGATACTTCAGGGCGACAACAGCAAGATCATCAAGTAGGAAAGTTCTCAGAATTGTTGTCAGTGAACTTCGAGTGAAAGCAAGCTCAACATCCACGTGAGAAGTGCTGCTGACATGACAGCTTGATTTTGCTGGAGCCGAAGGAATCGTTTCCGTTAGCTTCAACGGGCTTTTGATTGGTGTCCAAAAGAGGTTTGTGACTCTCTCGGTTTGGAATAATGCGTTCACCTGGTGTGGTGTAGTTAGAAGAAAGGAAAGGTAGAAAGTCAAGGCAACAGATCTGAGATGTGAACAAAACTTGAGGTGGGGAAGAGAGTTTCATTATGGAATAAATTAGTGGCTTGTGGATTTTAGTCTGTGATTCCTTACAGTAGCAAAGGAATGATTCTGCTTATTGGGAAAGATTGGATTCTTTCTGAAGCAGTCGCCTGCACTTCTGCTGAAATCACTTGGATTGAGGCAATATGTTTGTCTCAGGTAGTTTTGGTTTAGTACTTCGTAATAAACTTAAGGGCTTTACACCTTGAGGTGGGAGAAGCTTTGACAGTGACCATTCATTCCATGGAAAACCTGGATACCCTGTCGTGTGTGCTGGGGGCAGGGAGGATTTAAAGCATCCATACATTGAGGTGGTTTTGTAGCGGTGCTGGTGAGTGCGATGGGGGTGACTGGGGTGTTCTTGTTAATGTTATTTCTTGGAAGAAGTGTGTCCTTCCACCCCCTCGGTTCTCCTGGGGCAATGCCAGATGCGGTCTCTTATTGAAATCACTCAAGATTTATGTGTTAACGCTGCATCTCCTGATGAAAAGCAACCCTGGAATAATTTCTTATATCTTTTTCCTGTGCATATAATCGTGGATCTCATTTGTTTTTTTTTTTTTTGCAGCCATGTGGAAAGCAAACCCGACAGGGATTGTTGTAATAGGACATAGGGTGAACAGTTTTTAGGTGAAAGTGTGGAGATTGAGATGAGATCTTGCAGAGAAATACTCTCCTGTGAGGGTGGGGAGGCCCTGGCCCAGGTTGCCCAGAGCAGTGGTGGATTCTCCATCCTTGGAGGTGCTCAAGGCCAGTTTAGATGGGTCTGAGTACCCTGGTCCAGTGGGAGGTGTCAATGCCTATGGCAGGGGGGTTGGAACTGGATTGTCTTTAAGGTCCCTTACAATCCAGACCATTCTGTGAAATGCAGCTTGTGCCATAGTTTATTTTGCGTGATGGTGTATGTGATGCACATCAGTACATTTGGGGAGGGCATTGCTTTGCTTTGTTTTTAAACGGTCACAGCAATCTGAGACCACCTCGAATTGAGTGATGGAACTGTGTGAATTTTCTTCTACCTTGACAGAAGTTCCGAATATCGTTTTCCTTTTATAGTGTGATGATGTAGCTGTAAGATCGTGTGACTGTGGTTTTTTTATGTTCGCTGCAGAAGGCCAGAGTTTCCCCAAGGCAAGCATAATTTCTAAAATAAAATGAATATAATTTATTAGCATGAAAGCAACTGTTGCCATTTAACAGAGACTTAGATAACGTGTACATTATGGAAGAAGATACTAAATTGGCAGAGGGCATTTGACCTGCCACCATCTGCGAAGCCTGCGCTCCAATTTTCTGCTGTTGCCACGGGCTGCAGACTCAGACAGGAAATCATGGTAGGATGGGAAAGAGTCCAAAACACACAGAGCTGGTATAAGGCGTGCAGTTAAGAGAGTCGGAGAACAGGCTATCTGTTCTACTGCGCAGGCAGCGCTGAGTAAAACTGCCTTGTGTGTGCGTGCGCGTACCTTAAACGTCTTTTTATATTTTATATGCTCATTTTTTTTAAAAGCTTGAATTTTTTCCATGTCAAGTAACATGTAGAACTTCAAATGATCCATTTATATACAAGGGGCCTGATTCAGCCCTCACTTAATTGGCTGCACCGCTCTGAAAGAAGAGTAAAGCAGTGGAGAATCGGGCCCTGACGCATGTGGAAGAACCGCAGAGTTGTGTCTCAGCACATCCAACAGGAGAGCAACCCCTGCCTCTGCTTTGGGATTTGGTTTATTTGCAGGGACTGAGGTTGGGGTTGTGCGTACCGGTCAAACACCGAGTTGCGCATGTAGCTATGGGAGGCTCCGTGTATGTCCTGGCAGGAGCAGGGATGCAGAAGGTGTTGGGTTAGTGGAGCTGAGTTGCTCCCTAGCACTGGGTAGATCACAGGGTCAGAGTTATCAATGTCTTTTCCGTGGACTGTAGGTTGGAACAGGGAATACTTAGGTATCTTGCTTTGGAGAGCAACCAGTTTTCTTATCTGTCAAGGAGAAAGTAATTAATCTACAGGTAATGAACTGCACTGTTTGCAAAGCTTCCAGTGGTCTTAAGGCAAGTGTGCAACCAGTCAACTTATGCTCGCTTGACGGGATAGAGTGGGTTGGGTTGGAAGGGACCTTAAAGCCCATCCAGTGCCACCCCCTGCCATGGGCAGGGACACCTCCCACTGGGTCAGGGGGCTCCAAGCCCCATCCAACCTGACCTGGAACACCTCCAGGAATGGGGCAGCCACCGCTGCTCTGGACAATGTGTTTGGATATGATGGGAGAGAATAACTTCTGCATCAGTTTCTAATTTAATCTTTATGTAGAAGATGCTCCTTAACTAAAAAATAACAACAAAGCAACTCTGATTTAATGCTAGTGCCGTGTTCTGGACTGAAAACAGGAGCTCAGTAAACTTCTTAAGCCAAAAACCTGAACTAAAACTTTTTCTCACAGGCCCGTCAGTGGTTTTTAATTCTGACTGACGGGAACCGTACAAGAGGGAGGTTTGTTCTCCGGGTATTTTCCAACCATAGCTCTTATTTGGCTGTAAGAACTGCTTCCTGCTTGCCTTAGTTGTGTATGTGGTGGTCCCTTTTCAGCTGCATGGAAGAGTTGAACTGTGAACAGGAGTGAGGTGAGGTCTGCATGTTAACAGTGCCAAATATTGCTGGATGCAAGGGTGAGGTATCTGCCAACAATGAGACTGAAGCTGCCAATTAATCCTGTTTAGAAATTGAATAATTTAGGTAGCATTTAACCTTAGGGCTGGGATCAGTGAATGATGCAGTCTGTTCGTGACCCTGTATCTTCCAGCAACTGCTGCTTTTTTTTTTTTTTTGTGGGTAATCTTGAAAATAATTGCTGATTTTTTTTTTTTTTTTTATTTTTAATTTTTATTTTAAATAAATGGCAACTGGAGACAATTTTTCAAATTGTGAACTGCCTCAGCCAAGCCATCTGCCTGAGTGTTCAGCAGCGCATTGTATCGCTGGAAAGCGATCTAGCGAAACATCATAATGCTGAAAAGTTTAAGCTGATGCTACACTAGAAGAAGTGATCCAAAAAGCTGCTGCTGACTTACATGTGAACACTGCCAAGTATTCCTCTGATGAGAGTTCATAACAAAGTGCTGGACTGATTGAGTAAGGCTGATTTGAACAATCTGTTGTGGGTTATAGCTCCTTCCAATATTCCCCAATTGGGAGAAGCTACTGTCACTTGTATTTTCGGTCCACGTTTTGCTTAGAGGTATAAGATCTCCTGTTGTCAAGTCCCTTGGGCCGGGTCATAGAATCCCAGAATGGTTTGGGTTGGAAGGGACCTCAAAGCCCACCCAGTGCTACCCCCTGCCATGGGCAGGGACACCTCCCACGGGATCAGGGGGCTCCAAGCCCCATCCAACCTGGCCTGGAACACCTCCAGGGATGGGGCAGCCACCGCTGCTCTGGGCAACCTGGGCCAGGGCCTCCCCAGAACGGGGGTGTGTGTGTAGATATGGGACGTCTCAATTAAATATATTAATGAGCACCGCCCCTTGTGTGGCCTGTGCCATAGCGGTTTCTATAAAATGACAGAAAAGTTGAATTTGATTTGTCTTAATTAGCCATTGATTGCCAAATTCTAATTTAACTTCTTGATCTGAAGGTAGATATGAATTAAGAATCCATTTCTTTCCAAACCTCACTGTTTTAACTATTGCCAAGGAGCTTGCTCAGTGAATATCTGTAAAAAAATATATAGTATTCATTGTATAGGGCTGGTTCATCTGAGGACGCTTTCCTGTTGTTCAGGGACAACAGGTTACTTTGTGTTTGTTATGTGATGAACAACATGAGCTTTAAAAGACTCATGTGGGAGTCATTTCTTCTACTTCTTGTGCTGAGAAATGAAGCAGTTCATATAAAGCAGCTGCTTATTTTTGGAACAAAAACCAGAATAACACATTAAAGATCCCATTAATCACTTAGCTTGACCTTATTTATTATTTAAAAAAAACTTTCTTGCACCTATTGTTTATTTCGGGAGACCAGGGATGCTAAGAAATGTTATGTACTGAGATTTACAGGTTAAGAGCATGAAATTGGGTTATGGGGAGCAAAACCAAAAAAGAATTCCTGTTGAAGTACTGGCTCTCCTTTTACTTATTTTTAGGAATAGAAGGCAGCTGTTATAAATACCTACACAAATAAAGAACTGCTGTGAACTCTCATCTCTTTCCATAGTTCCTATGTGTAAATTTTTGTCCTGGGATAACGGCTACTTCTTTGTTCAAACCTTGCCAACACCCTCCTGCAAGCCTTTCAGGAGGGGAAAAAAGAGAATTAAACCAACCTCTCAATCTCCTCTCCTTTCAAAAATCCCAGTGGTCATTTTACAAAGTAACTTACTCTATATTTAGACAAGTTTCTTGGCAAAATGTCTTATCCTAATGGTATCAGAAGAGCTTGCTGTGTTGTAATCGCATGAACCTGTTGCAGGGATCGAGTGCTGTGAGTAAATGGATCAACCGTTAAAACCTAGATGAGTTTTGGGATGGAGGAATGGGTCAGTAGATGACTTCTTGAAAAGACTGAATGATTTGATGGCAAACCTGCACTGTGATTGCACAGGAGCATAATACAATTGTCTATTCCTGCAAATGAAAGTGTAATCAGAACCACAGGATCAAGCTTTCATTTGATTTTTAAGGAACGTATTCAAGGAGCGGTTTCACTTTATTGGAAGGGTGCAGTCAGGTTTGTGGTGTTTAATATATAGTAGTTCCTAAAACTGGTAGCCTTAATTGGATGTCACCGTTAGTAGAAACACATGAGGTGAACCAGAATGAGATCTCTTGGGGTCTGAATTGTGTCTTCTCTTAAAATGCGCGTGGCTTGGCGCAGCGAGTAGCTGAGGTCGAGAGTGACGCAGTCGTAATTTTGTTTGAATAATGGCGTTCACGTAGCTTTGCTAATGAGCTGCGTTCTGCTGCCTGTCCTATAGATTGTGGCCTGGGCGCAGAGCTTATTTTACATCTATGGCGGCCTCTGCAATAGAGGTTGCCTTGATATAAAGTGATGCCATGGATCAGAATCCGACCTTATTGCACTGCTTTCCCACAACTGTTGTGCAGCCATCACGCAGCTGCTCACAGATATTTCATTTTCCCAACTGGCGGCTTTGGGAGACATTCTTTGGCCTTGACTTCCTAATGCAAGTAATCAGCCACTCTTTGGGAACAACATTCAGGCAGAGGTGTTGAAGGCATTGAGCGCTGCTGAAGTATTTGGTTCTGCCCAAAATGCTCAAGCCTTTAATGAATATTGCGTTTATTTTTATGGGCAGTTAATTATGTACTTGCTCCCTCTCTCCCTTTGCCTCTGTCTTGTCCTCAGCAAAGAGAAAGGAATGAAGTGTTTCATATAGATATATTTTGTAGGCTTTTTTCATTAATATACCTGCTCGTTAACATTCAGCATCTCTGCTGACATCAGAGAACTGGCATGGGCTCACAGTTCACCACTCAGTGTTTTGGGGATTTTTTTAAAGAGCTTCGATTCATTCATTGTGAAAGTACTGTGAGCTTATGAATTAGACCCAAAAAAGGGTGGGAGGAGGAGTATAAATGAATACTTTGGGAGCTGGAAGTCTTGGCTGCGCCGCAGAACTGCTTGGTCAGATCAGAACAACTAAAATGCTGGTTAGGAAGAGCTCCAGGAGGTCATCTAGTCCCATCTCCCACCCATAGTTTTGACTCCTGCCAGAACTAGGTCATGACTTGGCCTCTCCAAATCTTGAGACTGTCCATGTGGTAAATCCCACAGCCTCTCCGAGCAACCTGCTTGCTTTTTAGTGAAGAAATTTTTCCTAGTGTCCAAGCTGAGCTTCCCGAGCCACAGTTTGTGACCACTGCTGTTGGTGCACCATCTGACACTCCTGAGAAGGATTCGACTCCGTAATTTTTGTTGCTGCCCTTCCAGTGGCTTTAGGCTGCTTTTAAACTGGCCGTTAGCATCCTCATAGCCAACCCAGCTCCCCATCCTCTCCGTGAAGGCTGTGCTCTGTACGCCCTTGGCCATTTTCAGGCAGAGATCATCTGCTGGTCGCTCTGCAGTTTGTCCACACCCCTCTAGAGGTGGGGAGCCTAAAACAGTGTTACCCACAAACTTGCTGAGGCTGATTAGGCAGATTTTAACCTGTGTGGATTCCAGTATCAGCTCCTGTGTTCTGTGCTTGTTTTCATAGAAGGCTTTACGCTGAAATGGACCTTAAAGCTCTTCCAGTGCCACCCCCTGCCATGGGCAGGGACGCCTCCCACTGGATCAGGGGACTCCAAGCCCCATCCAACCTGGCCTGGAACACCTCCAGGGATGGGGCAGCCACCACTGCTCTGGGCAACCTGGCCCCACCCTCACAGGAGAACATTTCTCCCCAAGATCTCATCTCAGTCTCCCCTCTTGCAGCTCCAAACCGTTCCCCTCATCCTGTCCCTGCACTCCCTGATCCAGAGCCCCTCCCCAGCTTTCCTGGAGCCCCTTTCAGCACTGGGAGCTGCTCTGAGGTCTCCCCAGAGCCTTCTCCTCTCCAGGCTGAACAACCCCAGCTCTCCCAGCCTGGCCTCACAGCAGAGGGGCTCCAGCCCTCGCATCATCTCCGTGGCCTCCTCTGGCCTCGCTCCAACAGCTCCAGGTCCTTCCTGTGCTGGGGACTCCAGACCTGGACCCAGGGCTCCAGGTGGGGTCTCCCCAGAGCGGAGCAGAGGGACAGAATCCCCTCCCTCCCCCTCTGCTCCCACTGCTTTGGGGGCAGCGCAGGACATGGGGGGGGGGGGGGGGGGGGGGGGGGCGGGGTTCTGGGCTGAGCGTGCATTGTTGGCTCATGTTGACCTTCGTATCCACCAGCACCCCAAGTCCTTCTCTTCACAGCTGCTCTCAGTCCATTGTCATTCTCCTAAATGAACACTGTATACATAATATACAGTCCTGTATATTACAAAGCTCCCATCATCTCTGCCTCACGTTGAGCGTGGAAAGGCCTTTCTGGTTGGAAGCTGCTGCTGAACCCTGCCCAGGCAGAGTGCAGGGAAGCGCTGGCAGAACTCCAGAGATGGAGAGGCAGAAGGGTGGCAAGAAAGCAGCTGCCATCAGGAGGCTCTCCCCAAAGTGGGTGGCAATCCCAGTTCTTCTGACTCCTGCCTGAGTTCTGAAGACGTGGCTTCTCTGTAATACCCTGCCCTTGTGTAAGTGCCAGCGCTTTATTAGGCATCATCTTTGGGCTCGAGAACTTTCAGTGGAGTTGGACAGAAACAAGCGTGGGAGGATGGAGTGTCCTGTGACAGCCCTGTGGAAAGGCAAGACTGAGCCCGGATTGATCAGGTCCAGGCTTCCTTCTTGCAGCCACTGTTGCACTCCCTGCTGGAGAGGGACGTGTCCTGCTGTTGCTGGAGTCCTAGACTTGACAGACTGTAGTGAGCCAGATGGTGGCTTTGAGAATTATGGAAAGAGAGGTTTCAAATGCAGAGTTTTCTTTCTGCCAGAGCACGAAACTGAGACATCGCTGGCTCTGGGGAACCTCTGAAGAGAAATGACTTCATCACTAGAGAGTGAGCTTCTAGCTACCACAAGCTGTGATTCTGGAGTTCCCTTTTAGCCATTTGTAAAGTCACAACTATTTCTGATATTTTAAAATAAAAAACCCCAACCAAAAAAAAACAAACCACCCCAACAAACCCCTCAAACAAAAGCAAACCAACAAAAAATCCCTAAAGTGTCTAGCGTTAAATATTTATGCTTCTTCAAACTCCTTTAGTGCTCAACTCTGAGTTCTGGTGTCAACGTTGTTGCAGTGTATGAGAATATCAGTATTTCCACTGTCCTGACACCTCTTCAAACTCCAGAGTTTGAAGTCTGGTCCTGAGTTCTGCTGCTGCCTGAGGTCTGGTCTCAGGTTTCAAGTGGGTTTTCCCTTGTTCCTCTTGGCTCCTTTCCTGTTCACACCCCTCCCTCCCCCCTGACCAGTGTTGGAGGCACAACCTGCCTGATTATTTGAAGCTGAGAAGATGGGGAAGGTAGGATCCATTGGAGAGAGGTGGGAATGGTAGGATCTGTTTGTTATAACAGGCTGCAGACTTGGATTTGTTGTCGTTCTTTATGAAGTTGCTATCGCTTACGTGAATGCTGACTTGGAAAATGGAGACGCTCTGCTCTACGCAAGAGGATAAAGGAGAAGCAGATATTTTTGTTTATGATGTGGAATATTCACAAACCAAAGACTCGTTCAATATTGCTTTGGAAAACGTGACTCTAAACACGAGCTGCTCCTTCTTCCATACAGCAGCTGCCCAGGAAAACAGGCACTGGATTATGTCTTTGCTATAACATAATCCTTAAAACCAGAACGTCACCTGTAGAAATTGACTAATAATATGTAGGTAAGCAGTTGAAGAGAATTTTATACCAATTAAAATAACAATGCGGGTGACTACCTGACTTTCAGTGTACCCACACCACTTTCCTTCCCTTCTCTTCCATCTGTTGTTTATTTTTCTTCTATGTTATAAGGAGAGATGTGGGTGGAGACCAGGACATTGAAAGTTACTCTGTATTAACCTTGTTCAGCTCTTGAACAAAGCTCTTAACAGAAGTTGAGCTCTTAAAATGATTAGTAAAAACAATGGATCACACTTGTTACTTCCTCTTCTGCGAAAATGTGGAGATGATGCTGAAAAGTTCCTGAAAGAGGCTGGATCCCCTTAGCCAGTGGTATCGGTCTAGAGTGCGGGGAACCCTCCGAAGCTGGCAGTACTGCTGGAAAAAGAGGCTGGATCATCTTTTTGACGTGCTTACGAACTTTGAAAGATCAACAGAGGCAATCTTGACTCGCACTTTGTAAGCTGGAAGAGGGGAGATTTGAATTAGAGATTAGAAAAGTGTTTTCCTGTGAGGGTGGGGAGGCCCTGGCATGGGTTGTCCAAGGAAGTTATTGATGCCCCATCCCCAGAGGTGTTCAAGACCAGGTTGGATGAGGCTCTGAGCAACCTGATCCAGTGGAAGGGTGGTGAGAACTGGATGAGTTTTAAGGTCGATTCCAACCCAAACCATTCTATGATTCTTTGATTTACTGAGGTGGTATAGACTGCAAATATTGACTTACTGCAGAAAATGGTGTTCCTGTGCCTTGAGTAGTGTGTCTAAAGCGAGTTTGCTAGCAGCAAGAGGGAACTTGCTCCCTACATCCAATTTCATGTCTGTCTGTCTCTAATTGAAGTAAACCCTCTGTGAAATTGCTACCCAGAAATGACCTCACTAAGGCTGTTTGTTCAAGCTCTTGGCAGTCACGTTTGAATACTCAAAGCAGTAGCCAGAAAGCAGCAAAAAATCCGCTATACGCTAGAGAATGAATGAGGCGGTGGTGTCCGTTTTACCAAAATGCTCTCTGGTTCTCTGCTTTTAGTTAAAAACAAAAAAGATATAAATGCAATATTAGAATACTATTTTATAGTTGCACGCTACCATGTGAAAGCCAAAGAAATGGCTCTGTATAGAATGCTAAAATGCCAGAGGTTAACTGTGCTTCGGTATTTCATATTAACCCACGTAGCCGTAGTGAGCTACTTAAATACAAACATTAGGGAAAAAATCCTGCGCTATTTGAAGCCTGTTGCCAGTGAACCTTTGAATTTAGGTAATTTCGTGCACGCGGAGGTAGACTTTATTTTTCCTTCATCAGCTAAAATAACAATAAAGCTGAACTCGGTGTATTTATTTAATGAAACACAGGATCCCTGCCCTGATGGTTTTAATCAGTGCCCTCACTATGTGGTAATTAGGGGTTCTCTCCCATGGTTCTGTTTTTACTTAACTTTCAGAATGTGTAGCCAGTTTCAGTTTCCAGAGCTACTTGCAACTAATGGTAACTCATTTACGTGCAGATTATCCAGAGAGGACTCTTAAACACAAACTCACAGAAATGCAGACCTTTTCAGCACTTTCTTATTCGGTGTTCTTAAGTAAAATGTTATCTTATTGTAGAATCATAGGATGGGTTGGGTTGGAAAGGATCTTAAAACCCATCCAGTTCCACCCCCTGCCACGGGCAGGGACACCTCCCACTGGATCAGGGGGCTCCAAGCCCCATCCAACCTGGCCTGGAACACCTCCAGGGATGGGGCAGCCACCACTGCTCTGGGCAACCTGGGCCAGGGCCTCCCCACCCTCACAGGAGAACATTTCTTCCTAAAATCTCATCTCAGTTTCCCCTCTTGCAACTCCAAACCATTCCCCCTCATCCTGTCCCTGCACTCCCTGATCCAGAGCCCCTCCCCAGCTTTCCTGGAGCCCCTTTCAGCACTGGGAGCTGCTCTGAGGTCTCCCCAGAGCCTTCTCCTCTCCAGGATGAACAACCCCAGCTCTCTCAGCCTGGCCTCGTAAGGGAGGGGCTCCAACATCATCTTCATGGCCTCCTCTGGACTCACTCTATCAAACCGTTGTCCTTCCTGTGCTCAGGACTCCAGACCAGGACCCAGGGCTCCAGGTGGGGTCTCACCAGAGCGGAGCAGAGGGACAGAATCCCCTCCCTCGCCCTCTGGTCCCACTGCTTGGGATGCAGCTCTGGGCTGCAAATGCCCATTGCTGGCTTTTGCGTGTAATTGACTCTTCCTACTCTGTGGATGTGTCCAGCTCTTCTAGTTGTTGCACACTAGGATTCAGGAGGTGAAGAGGGGTGGGAGCCTGGATTGTCTGCTCACCGGTGTGCCACTAGGTACAGCTTTACTCATTTAAAAGTACCTACCTGGAATCAGGTGTGGACTGTAAATTTGCCACTGAGAAGCTGGGACAAGAATGGGCTGTGGGTTTTCTGCAGAGTATCAGTAGAAGAGCTTGCAGTAGGCATCCAGGGAAGTGATTGAGTCCCCATTCCTGGAGGTTTTTAAAAGACGGATAGAGGAAGTACTCAGGGATGTGTTTTAATAGCGGACAGGTACGATTGGACTTGATCTCAAAGTCTTTTCCACTGAAGCCATTCTATGATCACTGACTCCCTAAAAGTGACCCCCAAAATGTTCACGTTTGTGTCTCTAACTGCACAGCTGGATGCCATTCGCTCCTGGTGGTTACGGAGTCACTGGAGCCGTGAGGAATTACAACAAATATATAGCACTTCAAGCTCTCTAAACCAGCTTCCCTGCGTAGTATGTGACCTTAAAATACTGGGTGGCAATTTGGTCCGATATAAAAGTTTTATTGGTATGAGTTTGGGCCAGCCACGTTATTCAGGAAGTCACTACTGAGTTTTCAAGTTGTCTGAAGTGTGTGCTAGTAAAATCCTTTTATAAAGCAATACAGCCTCTTGCAAACTCCCGGTGTGCCTGTGTCCCGGGGTTTAGCTGGTGGGGTGTTTGTGATGTGAGAGTCTCAGATGCTGGCTTGTACAGGTATTGCTGCTTGGAAAGCCAGGCAGAAAGAGCCAGCTTTTCCCAGTCTCTCCGGATCCCAGACTTTAGCAAAGGGGTTACGCAGAAACCACCTTGGCGTTATGCTGGAACCTGTTAATTAAACCTTTCTCACTGCAGAACTCGGTCTTGCTGCTAATTCCTTTCCCTACAGGATCGTTAAGACTGAGAGGGAACTCATTAGATTTTATCCAACGCGCTGTGTATTTACAGCTACTGTAGCATCAAACCCATCTCATTGTGGGCACCTGATGCCTCTTTTCACAGCAGAAAAACCAAAAAGCCTTCCCCAAAGCGTGAGTGGTGAGGCTGAGACAGTGGGATTTGAGGTTTGGATTGCAAAGGGAAAAAAAATATCTTTTATTGTGCACATCTGGGAAGATATTAATCTGATTAAAACAGTTTGGTTGCAAATACAATCAGGGGTAGGAGGGTGGCTCACCTGGACAACCAGTATATATGCACGTTGTTTCCCGAATGTGGGGATGCACTCAGCTGTATTTAAAGGTCTCTGAGACCCTGACTGTGGTTGGAATATTCCCT
This sequence comes from Neomorphus geoffroyi, assembly GCA_033558235.1. Classification (NCBI taxonomy): domain Eukaryota; kingdom Metazoa; phylum Chordata; class Aves; order Cuculiformes; family Neomorphidae; genus Neomorphus; species Neomorphus geoffroyi. The sequence goes on along the minus strand of JAUMJM010000033.1, from coordinate 21,742,527 downwards.
CCCCCCCAGCCCCTGATGCTTTAGGAATACTGGTAATTATGAAAATGCCTTCACTGTAGAAATGCCGTGTTAGGATGAAAGTATGTTGTGTTCTGATTGCAGTGTATTTGTCTGCAAAGTTGTTTAGATTCCTAGCTAAATAAATAGGTCTTTCCAGGCTTCTTCACTCACTTCTTTGATCTGCCTTGGCACTTTTCTCTTTCATTCTACTATGATTGTTTTTCTTTGCACCTCAGCTGCTCTTAATCAGAACAGCTCATGAGTTGGGATGCGTACTTTAGCTCTGACTTTGAAGATGAGGGGTTTCATCTTTACAGTTTTATCATAAAAATTAAGAAATTGGTAATAAAATGTGCTTTAAGCAGTTTCAGTAGGAAAATGTATTACAGTGTAGTGAGAGAAACCCGTTTAACTGGTACTGGTAGCAGTCTACCAACAGCAGCTTTGTTTTAAATCTGTGCTTACTAAACACAAAAAAATGCATACGCTTATAATGAAGAAAATGCAAGTACTTAAGTTCTTCTAAGAATAAGGTTTGCTCTTCCATGTTGTAGAAGAGCTGCTGTGTGAATGCAAACTGCAGTTTGGAAACGCATTGGAGAGAGAGAGATTGCAAAAAAATTGCTCAGAATTCTTCCCCCACTTCATCCTCCTCACGCAAAAAAGGGAAGGATGAGTAAGAATGAGAATTATTACAAGCAAACAGCAGGGAACTCGGCACTGAAAGGATGTACTTTTCCAGTGCAGTGCTATTCCAGCAGTATCCTGTACTCGCCATAGGGAGTTTGTAGTCGCATCCCGTGAAGAGCACAGAACAGAGAAGGGGGCCCTAGGGATGTCTCCTGCTTTCCAAACGAAGGATCAGATATTATTCCTTCTTTTATGCTGCCCAAATGGCCAGTGGGTAATACTTAATCATTGGATGCCATCGAAATGTTTGCCAGTCTGTGTGGGTTTGGCCACATTGTTCCTGTGTAATCGCGTGTGGAAGGCTTGTTAGTTGACCAGTAGGAGTAGGTGTAGGTGTTGGGTCATAGGTTGGACTCGATGATCTCAAAGGTCTTTTCCAACCTTACGATACTGTGAGACTGTGAATAAACAAGGCCAGCTATAGACGAAGGTTGAAAGCATGGGACCTGCATTCACTGCAAGGGCTTTTCTGGTGGGAAAGGCAAAAGGAAAAACAGATCTTTTGGAAAAAAATGAAAAGTAAAGCATATCTCTTTATGAAAATAAAGACATGTTATGGAGTTATGGGGTACCTTTGCTTGTATTGGAGTCACTGTGATTTTTTTCTAGCGAGGCTTGACTTAATGTAATTTGAATATTGCTGCCAGTAGAGCAGGACCATACTCATTGTATTGATGCAGCACAGAAAATTCAGTTGAACTCTTCAAGGCCACCTTTCAATGCAACTTTAGAGCTGGGATTAAACTCTAGATGTTCTGGCTGGTTTAAGTATTGAGTTTTTGTGCTCCTCCTGCGTCCCCAACTGTCCAGCTGTAATTTTAAAGCTTGTGATTATGGATTTAGATTAGATACAGGTTGTATAGATTTAGATTATATACAGTAGATTTAGATTAGATATTAGGAAGAAATGTTTTCATGTGAGAGTGGGGAGGCCCTGGCCCAGGATGCCTGGAGAAGCTGTGGCTGCCCCATCCCTGCAGGTACTTAAAGCCCCATCCAACCTGGTCTTGAGCCTCTTGATCCAGTGGGAGGTGTCCCTGGCCATGGCAGGGGGTTTGGAACTGGATGGGCTTTAATGTCCCTTCCAAGCCAAAACATTCTGTAATTTCATGATGCGATTCTGGGATTATGGAGGGCAAGACTCGGTGCTGCACCAGTTGATGCCAAGCTGCTTTAACAGTTGTTTTATACCATGAGCATCAAGCCTTCAATGAAAATAACCAACTGCAAGACCTTACAGCAAGTAAAAATCACTGGTGTTTCATATAATCATAGAATGGTTTGAGTTGGAAAGGACATTAAAAATCATCTAGTTCCTATTCCCATGCCATGGGCAGGGACATCTTCCAATGGATTAAGTTGCTCAAAGCCTCATCCAGTATTGGAATAGTCTCCATAACTGCTTTTAATGGCTTATTTGTCTGATATTTTTCTCTCTAGCCTTGTAGCTTGAGAGAGCAGGAAAAGTGCAAAGAGCCAGTTGACTCGAAGAATTTCCATGCTGCTCTGCTGTGGCGTTCTGTGAGAAACAAATTTAGTGTGTCATGACGAAATGTTTTAAAGGATGCTTCTCATTGCGCAGTCACCCACATTTAAGTAACACTTCCACGTTGTAGAAAGGCAACCGCTGTGGGTGCTCATTACAGAAACATGTTTGTGCAGCTCACCATAGATCTCATCCAGCAACAACCTACCTGTTCCCGTCTGGTGACGATTGCTCAGCCTAGCGGCCATCTGACTTCTGCTTTATGATAAGCTAAAGTGGTTTCCTTATTGCAAATTATGGGAAGGTCTCTTTCTCTTTCTTTCTGAAGCGTGAAGCCATCTATTTTTGGATTCGGTTTGTATCTCATTCAGGATGAGTCTTGTTGGGTACGTCAGAAAGCTTGTCATCGTTCTTTTTTTAAGTATTATACAGCTGAGTAGAATTAGGGCATACCATAGACATGAGGAAACCCTCTTCCTTTTCCTTTTCAGCTACACCGAAAAGCTGTGTTAGTTCCCTGTGTGTTTGTGCAGATCGCTAAGCACTGTAGGCAGTGCAACGAGAGGTGGAGAAGGTCTTGTGAAGGAGATGACACACAAGAGTTTCAGTGTGCTGCTTCTGCTTCACACCCTGCTTACAAAATATTGCGCAGACTCCAGCCAAGAGCTATAAAGCTTGCTGTTATTACAATAAATAACTTGTGATTTTTACAAAGTACCTTTTGTTAAAGTTTTGCAAACACTAAACAAGCCTTGTAGCACCTTACCGAGGCAGGAACGGATTGCAAATGTAAAATAGAAAAGGAAAATGTGAAACATATGCAGGAGACGCAATTTCTTTAAAGTCACACACAAAAAAAGTGGCAAAACTGGCTGCCCAGGGAGGTGGTTGAGTCGCCATCTCTGTAGAGGTGTTTAAAAGACGGGGTAGAGGTGTTTAAAAGACGGGTAGATGAGTTTCTTAGGGACAGGGTTTAGTAAGGGAACGGATATGGTTGGACTTGATGATCTCAGAGGTCTTTTCCAACCAGGTGATTCTATGGAGAGAAAATGCTGAAAGGTGGCTCAATGGATATTGTGGTGCGACCTAATGGGCAGTTGCGCTGTTAGTTTAGGGCTTCCATCAGCTCATCAAGAATTGAAATAGATGTGCCCTGGATGTGTTGTGCTCTTGGGCCAGTATGAGAGTGGAGCAAAACAGACAAGTTTCTCTAAATCCCAAGGCTGTGTGAATTTACAGCCCGCAAACACTGGAAGAGGGGGACCCACAACACAGCAAAGCGTCTTTGATGTTTCGTTGTATCCTTAAACAAGAAATGGGATGTTGTCTTCCTGTAATTGCGTCTGATACTGAGTGGTTATTAGAGGGCACAAGACTCACGGACAAAGAGTCTGAGTGTTAACCATTTATTTCAAGAAACTATTGTAATTAGAGGTCTTGCAGTGAATTTTGCTTGGAGGGACGTGCTCCTTTATCACTTTGAATTGTTGGTCTTGCTGGTTATGCCTAAGCTGTGGGGTGGATTTACTTTTCAGTGCGCCTTGCAGATCCGGTCTAACACCTTGCTGATGTTCCTACCACGAGGCAGGACGGGACCTGAGTGTGCACCTCTCCACCCCCTTCCCAGTCTGCATGGTTCCTGGGCACCTGAGTGTCCTTCTAAGGAAAACGAGAGTTTCCAGTAGAGTTATGGTTGCAGGGGTGGGAAAATAAGACCGCAGGGAGTCCCTGGAGTGGTCCTGTCTTGTAGATTAGGTGTGACTGATGGTACAGGCCGAGTGGGGCCACCACTATAGGGCAGTGGTTATACCAGAGATGTTCAAACCTTTTTGTATCTTTGGATAGGAACAGTATTTTGATATTCAGATTCATAGTTTCATCTTAATTCTGCAATGAAATGACATAATTATTCATAAAAGAGGTATTTTTCCAAGCAGATGCCAATAAATAACATGAAGAGCTTAATGAAAGGTAATTGTCTCTTATGGGGAGGGGGAACAGTTTCATTTTCACCACTGGAAACTGAAACCACGTTGTAGGTGGCTGCTTGCAACAGAGTCCAAGCTTGGCTCTGTATATTGGCTCAGAACTGAGTGGGGTTCATCCCCTCCTAAGAAAGGTTCTGCGGTGCAAATTAAACCCTTCCAACGTGGGTGGCAACTGCATCGTGTTGCGTTTATGCTGTTGTTGATGGGTTTATATCCCAAAACAAGCAACACCTGTGTTTAGGTGTGATGGGATAGAGCTTGGTAAAGACAACCTCATCCTTCTCATGTGCCTATGATCCAGGCTGTTGCGGTCCGAGGGGTTGGAACTGGGTGATCTTTAAGGTCCCTTCCAACCCAAACCATTCTATGATTCTAAGTAATGAGACCAAGTGACTTGCAGGGGTACTCCCATTCCTTTTCTGTGTTGGAGGAATTAATTAAGGTGACCCACTATGACGTTAGCGTACGTGTTGTTATGTAGTTAAAATACAATGATTAGCATAAACCCCATCTCCTCTGCAATGATTCTTGAACTGCTAACAGAAAAGCAAGAAAGGCTTGATCTGTGCCCTAAGAACGGGTTATCTGGCTTTTTTACGCAGCGTGAGAAGGAACAGAGCTGTTGAGCAAGAAGTTATCATTGCTTCAGTGTAACTTTTCAAATAGAAACACTCTTCAGACTGAAACTCGGAGAGTCAGGTGCTCATGGAACCAAAACCGAATAGAACACTTGCAATGCAACCAGTTAACTGCACCATCCAGTTGAGCGTTGCTTTAAATCAATGAGCACTGAGTTTTGTTATTGAAATTTGAATTGGGTTTTGGTTTTGGAGGGATACTTGCTAAAATGTGCATCGTTGTTGAGCGTTTTTCCATGTGAGGATTTCGATGCTAAGTAAGCAATGGTAAAAATTGAGTGAGGCTCTTTTAAAATGGTATGAGAAAGTTGTCTACAGCTACGTGGTGTTTTGCTGATGAATACCGATGCTTACGTAATGCGAGCCCTGAAATACAACTGAGCTCGGCAGTTGAGGAAAAAAAAGTTTATATTTCAGAATATTCTTAATGCCCCTGAACAAAGAGAAAAGATCAAAGCCAACCAATCAACCTCATTTTTTGTTTTATTCAATTGATTTGCAAAGGCCCCTGTTACTATAGTAACTCCAGTAGGTCTTTTAATTACAAAATTTGTAAAATCACGATCATTTATTCATGCTGGGGAAGAGGAGGAGCAGTGGCAGAAATGCCAAAAAAAATAGCAAATTTGCAAACAAAGCATGACAGACTTCCCATTAAGCTTGACAGGGAATAACCCACCATCAGCATAAACACATTGGGTTCAAGTTCTCAGAAAGCAATTCCTTATTACAGGGTCCCCCCCCCTTGGCTAAAGAGGAAAAAAATCCCCGTCACTGTCCAAATAAAGCACTTCCCTCTCCACGGATACAGATGGTAGAGCTTATTCCTTACAGACCCTAAATTTAATTACAGCGTATCTGAGCAGAGCAGTTGTGTTATCACATTAATTAGCAGTTTAGAGAACTATTCCCTACTGGAAAATGTTGAATACCAGTGTGCGTTGCAGGTATTGGCTCTATCAAAGAGGAATCATTTAGCAATAATGAGCACCTTTCAAATAATGATTGCATTTAAAATAGATGCTGTCATCTTCTATTATCAGGTATGTTTCCAAAATGGGTTTACACTCTAAACAGACTTGTATTGACAGGACCAGAGTAGAAGAATTTGAGGCATATCGTGTTAAGCAATTTCTGAACGCTGTCTCTTGACTTGAATACGTGCTGAGTTGATGTGTTTGGCTGTGGGGAGGCATCGTGTTCTCCGATGCTGCCAGGGAACGCCGTAGTGGAATTTCGTTGTGACTCTTTCACTTGTTAAAAATGAGACACCTGTAATGACTGATAATTTGCATATCTCTGTTTTGTCCCTCTGGAATAAAGTACGTATCACTTGTGTCTGTGATATTCCAGGATGTCACGCATCCCAAACTTGGTTTTATGTTCTGGCGAACATTTTAATTCTAGACATTAGGAAGAATTTCTTCACTGAAAGGGTGGTCAGGGATTGGCACAGCTGCCCAGGGAGGGGGTGGAGTCGCCATCCCTGGAGGCATTTGAAAGACAGGTAGATGAGTTTCTCAGGGACATGGATTAGTAGGGAGACAGGTACGGTTGGACTCAATCTGAGAAGTCTCTTCCAACCTTATGATTCTATGAATTGTATATACTAAGCTTACCTCTGGATCTAATTTCAGTTTTGCCCCAAACATAAATGGCTATGCCTGTACTAAACTGCTGCGCTCTCTGCGTTGACCCCACTTACTTGCTTGGCTGTGTTGGAACAGAGATGGCTTCTTTTGGAAACTCTTGCATTCCAGGCTTCCGTTTTTTAATTCTTATGTTTACGTGCTCTTTACTTGTCTCTGTATGTCAAAACCCAATTGCTGATATGGCATAGCTAGGGCTCATAGACCTTCCAGTTCTTAAAAGGGGGTCTACAGGAAAGCTGGTGAGGGGCTCTTTATCAGAGAGTGCAGGGATAGGAGCAGAGGGAATGGTTTTAAGCTGAAAGAGGAGAGATTTACATCAGATATTAGGAAGAATTTTTTTCCTGTAAGGGTGATGAAGCCCTGGCCCAGGTTGCCCAGAGCACTGGTGGCTGTCCCATTCCTGGAGGTGTTCAAGGCCAGGCTGGATGAGGCTTTGAGCCCCCTGATCCCGTGGGAGGAGACCCTGCCCATGGCAGGGGGCATTGGAAGTGGATGATCTTTAAGGTCCCTCCCAACCCAAACGATTCTATGATTTTCACACTGCCTGTTCCACTTCTAGAGGACTTGGATCCTCTCAAGTGACAGTGCCAAACCTGACAATATTCAAGAAGCATTTGGACAAGACCCTCAGACACACGATGTGAGGTTTGGAGTTGTCCTGTGCAGGAACAGGAGTTGGACTCAATCCTTGTGGGTCCCTTCCGACTCGGGACGTTCTATGATGCTATGGTGTTGACAAACTGGTGTCCACTCCCCAGAGGCTCCCGAGCTTGTGAATGCAGGGAGGTTCTCCTGGTAAGTCACGGTGGGGTAGTAAATAAGGCACAGTTCAGAAGCTGATACAAAGTGAAAAGTAATTTTTTTTTAGTGGACGACATTGACCTGAGGCTTAAAAATATTATTCACAAAGGTTAATTTTAACTCAGAGTGGTATTTTTCCATCAACTCCAGGCTTTGAACCAGCCCCTAGAGAACCTTCCATTTCAGAGTTAGTTCTTTCTTGGCTTGCAGATCATTATTTCTCAGTGTGTGGAGCGGAGCCAATGGTACTAAATTTCAGGACCTATAACTGTGAAAAGCCCTTGGTTTGTGTTTTTATTTAAAAATTGAGGGATTTTATTTTTTTGCTAAAGTTTTTGAATGAGGACTCTGATTTGGTTGTTTTTGTGCTGGAAGTTGCGTGCACGAAAAGAGCAAACATCTTACATCATCTCAATATCTCAGGATCAGGGGAAACAACTGTTCAAATTGTCGGTTGCGTCCAATAGCACAACCTCCTTAGGTTCAAAACTGCCACAGATGATGAAGTTTCCATTAAAGGATAATAAACTCTGTCTGTCAGTGTGACAAAAGAACTCTCTTATCTCTTTGGAATAAGAATGCTCTTTGAAGAGCTTCATAAAAGGCTGCAGTATGAAATAAGTCTGGATGGTTATTTTGAATTTCTATAAAGTATGTCAACCCGAAGGCTAAAGGGATTATCTGTTGAGTAACAAAACCTGAAAGATGAATGCTTTCCTTCCATGTGGTGAATGACATCTCTTTAGAAAGCATAGGTATAAACTGTTTTTCCTTGACGGTGGTTCGAATCGGGAATGATTCTTTGACATTAGTGATCTTTCGGATCCGAGGGATCTGGCTACAGTTGAAGGCTTTTTCAGTTTTAGGTTGAATATAGATCTCAAGTGTAAATAAGTAATCGTAATCCTCATCCAGCTTATGATTATCTGCCTCTGGAATTGGAATAACTTCTTGGTTTTAGCTTTGCCTGTATTTTTACGTGAATTAATTAAAGTGACCAGGAACAAACCTTAACTAGAAATGGGCACATCTACATATGAATTTACTTAAGAATTACTCTGCCTAAACTAACTAAATATTTGAAAGCCTGAAATCAAGGGTGGGTTGGATCTGAATATTTAAAATAGGCAAATTTAATGTTTTTGGGTTACACTTCATTGCTTTTTTTTATTCATGAACTGGGTAAATAGTGAATTCTTACTCAAAGGCAGAGACCCACAGGTAGGGAAGTTGAGAAGAGAGCGCTGTTTTGCTCACCATCAGCCATAGACACCAGCTGGGCGCACATCTAACCAAGAAAGAGAAATTATTTTACTGCTTGCAATACCTAGTGAGTTAACCATTTGGTGACTGGGTTCATATTGTTTCGTAATATTCCTCGTGTTCCAACAAGCTTGGCCAATGAGCAGTATTAGATAGGTCTGGCGTGTGGCTGAGTTAAGCAGCCAACAAGTAAAGAGCTCTTTATCTGAGAACTGGAATATTGTGCATAAGAAAGATGATTAGAGGAAAAAAATTACCCTTCTCATAGGAAGACAACAGAAACAACAAAAAACCTCCCAAGCTTTGGAAAGAATTGCCGCAGCACTATGCTTTTATGAAGTGTATAGCCACTGAAATCAAAAGGAGTGTAAAACTTTCCTCGGGCTAAACGGCTTCTGTCATCTCTGCCGGGAGCCCCTGCATCTTCGCCGACAGCTCCAGAGCTCCCTTAGCTTCTAATCACCTTAGCGAAATGCAGACTCGGCTCAGTGGATGGGAGGCTTAAACACACACTAGTGTGGCCTCTGGAGATGAGCAGGAGTGGAACGGAGATGGCTGGCACTGGTGGCGAGCCAAAATTCAAGTTATTAAAGCATTTGAATGCTTTTGGTGCTATTTCATTCAATAAATGCCAAGACTCTAGGGAAAAATTGAGATGTGGGCAAAAGCTGCTGGAACTCAGACTTACAAACCTCTGTCATTCCCAATTACCTTTGGCAAATGGCAGAATAAAACTAACGATGCCAAATTATCCTTCTTTGCAGCGTGTGATAGCTTGACTATTTTAGCTATTTCGGTGTTGCAAATGATGGAACTGATGGCACGCTAATGTGATCCTTTCAGGCTTCTCGTTTATATTAATGAGTTTTAGTCATCTAAGGCAAACTGATAACTACTGATTAATAGCTCGGCAACTTCCAGACTGGCATCAAAGGCTGATCTCCCTCCTTTTTTTTCTTTCTCTCTTTTTATTAATTTAGCTGCTTGATGGCTTATGAGTTAAGACAGCTAACAATTAACTCTAAGCTTAATTGAAATCCAGATGTTAAATTTTTGATGGAAGCTAATTCAATTCTGATCGTGGCTGTAGCTGATTTTGGTCCAATTTTTTTTATAGTAGCTTTGAACTTGCAAAACAAGACCTTGATTCGTTTCACAATTTTTTTTTTAGCGTTTGCAGTTGAAGAGGGCTTGTTAAACTAATGTTGAACAAAGCTAAATTATCACAGGAGCATCAAATAGCTACTAGCAAAAGCCATTAAACCCCTCAAAAGGCAAATGGTTTTCTTAAATCTTTAAGCTGTTCTTAATTGTGTGAAGAACAGCTGCCACATTTTCTGGACAGTAGGTAATGGTAGGGACCAGGAGCGCATGACTTACGAGGAGCAGCTGAGGGACCTGGGGCTGTTCACTCTGGAGAAGAGGAGGCTCAGAGGAGACCTCGTCACTGTCTACAACTGAAGGGAGGTTGTGGTGAGGTGGGTGTTGGTCTCTTCTTCCAAGTAGCAAGCGACAGGATGAGAGGAAATGGCCTCAAGTTTTGCCAGGGGAGGTTTAGATTGGATATCAGGAAAAATGTCTTTACTGAAAGAGTGGAGAAGCATTGGAACTGGCTTCCCAGGGAAGTGGTGGAGTCTCCATCCCTGGAGGGTTTCAAAAAATGTGTAGACGTGGCAGTTTGGGACATTGTTGTGTAGACATGGTGATGTTGGGCTGACAGTTGGTCTGAATGAGCTTGGAGGTCTTTTCTGCCTTGATGATTCTATGATTCTAGGTTTGTGCAGTTGAGAAGTTAAATAACCCTAACTTGTGTAAGAAAATTTGTGTGAGGGTTTGGAAGAAAAATTATTGAGCGTGAAATAAAAAAACCTGAAGTTGGTCTCTGAGCACAACTGGGGGTTTCGCAGCTGCTTCCAGGTGAAATCTTTGAAATCATGACTGTACGGTGTTGGGTCTCTAGGTTTTCTGTCACTGCAGTGAATGCAGGATTGCCAGACCCTGTTGGAATAGTCAGTGCAAATATGATAGTCTGTTAATATGGGATATACTACCCTAATACCTACATTAGGCTTCTAAACATTCGATTTTTGGAGTAGAGGTTTTCAAAGGCCAAGCAGACAACAACTTAGTAGAGTGATTGTGCAATTATTATTACAAATGCTCGGCATTTTTCCTGAGCCGCTTGCTTAGAGTTGCATCAAGCAGCTGAAGTCTTTGCCCTGACACTCAGGTAATCCAGGTCAGCTTCTGCTTTTTGCACAGCTGCCTTCATTGTTTTCCAGGAGAAATATTGCTACAGTTTTCTAAATAAACCATTCCTCCAAATAAGGAAACCTGATATGCTGAGAAATCTTGGCGCTGTTCACCGATCACTGTAGAATATACAGTGATGTTGACGGTTCCCCTTGGTGCCTGGTATTTGAGCTTTAAGGATCTCCCACAAATGGCTTTGTGCATTGGATGAGCACAATGTTGGGAACTAGAAAAAACAATCTCACTGGAGAAAGCAGGGAAAAAACATATACACTTATTTTTTAGTCTTCACTTTATATCAAGATGTTTTATAGTCACTAGGTATTCTGAACAACATCTGCTAGAATGATAAATCCATTGTAGTGGAAATTAAGTGCATATTTTAAATTCAGACAGTTTTGTATTGTATTGTCAGTGATGTAGAGGAAAAATGAATGTGAAAGCCATTTAAAAAGCTTGTGTAAAAATTGCATGTGTGTTAAAGACTGTTGTCCTTTAGAATTAGACCCCAGATCAGACTTTCTGGCCAGATTTGACTGGTTTGTCTCTAATCTTAAGAATTCTTTTCATCTTTAGAAACGGAGTTTAAAAAAGAGCTTTCATATTCTGCAACAGAATTCTACATCAGAACAATGAGCATCTGCTGCAGTTTGAGGTTCCTTCCTCGCTTGTGAGAGAGCTGCAGTTCAGAAGTTGATGTGCTTGGCAAATCGTGGGTCAGGCTGTAGCCAGCAGCCTGGCAGTTAGGGACTTGTAACGCCTGCTCCAGCATCTCTACCAGTCTCACCCAGCTTTCAAAAACTCCCCCAAACTACCATCTTCACGAGTTTACCCTTTACTCAGTTTTGAAGAGGCCAACCCGAGTTTCAAGTATCACTTCACTCAAGCTGGATGGGTTTTGTTTGACCAGAAGCCCGATTAGTTTAGTGGAAAGTGTTAACTCAAGAGCTGCCTGGCAGAAGTAGGTAACTACTAATTGAATTCTTAAATTCCAGATTTTCTCCTCAGGACTGGCATAAGGTGTACATATAAAAATAAAATAAAAAATAAACAGAAGAAATTAATAGATGATAGTTTAAAATAGTTTTCATGCTTATCATGCTCATATTCTCATTATTAACCACAGAAGAAAGGAGCGCTATTATGAGGAACTTAATATAAATTACTGGAGTCTTTCAGATCCAGCTAACTTAGAGGGGCCATTCTCGCTGAAAATATATATTGAAGGTAGCCCTGGAAGAGGTCTAATTTGCAGGAGCAAGGACTCTTCTTTTCTAACACTTCCCATCTTCCAAAATCCTAACCTGGTTATGTGAAGTTGAGAGCCTGTTCTTTAAAACAGAATGAATCAAATCCCCTCAGTGTTTCCTAGGTTTCTATTTTTAGCCTGCGGGGTTTAAGTTGTTCTTCTCATCTGTAAAGAATGGAAGGAAGGATGTTCTGTCTGCCTTTGTTTTAAGGAACATTTTTCTGCTCATTTAATACTAAAATTTTGGCAAGTGTTCTTGAGAATCACAAAGTCCCTGATTTTCAGTAGAAGGGCAGGTATTGACAAACCTACTGTACTGGAGCCTTGACTTCCCACTGAAGGCTGTGAAGAGCTTCCTGTAGCCATAATAATAATAAATAACTAAGGTAAACTTTGCTTTTGCTGAGCTTTACCTTACATGAGAAGGTAAGACTGTTTTTAAAGTGTGTGGACGAAGTTTAGAATCATAGAATCATGGAATTAAGGTTGGAAAAGACCTCTAAGATCATCCAGTCCAACTGACCACCCAACCCCACTGTGCCTACTCAACAGTGTCCCAAAGTGCCACATCCACATGTGTTTTTGAACATCTTCAGGGATGGAGATTCCACCACTTCCCTGGGCAGCTTCCTCCAGGGCTTCACCACTCCTTCGGTAAAGAAATTTTTCCTAATACCTAGTCTAAACCTCCCCTGGTGCAACTTGAGGCCATTTCCTCTCATCCTGTCACTTGTTACTTGGGAGAAGAGACCAGCACCCACCTTGCTCCTGTCAGGCAGCTGTGTAGAGTGGTGAGGTCTCCCCTCAGCCTCCTCTTCTCCAGACTAAACAATCTCAGTTTCATCAGGAATGTCTGGTGATTGATCGCTCTCTGGTGACGTTGTTGCCCCGTGTGTCCATTGTGAGCTCTGAGCCAACCTCTGTAACGGTATGAAAACTCTTCTAGCAAAACACTTAACATGTATTTGTAATGCTTTTTTTCAAATGGGTGGAAGAGGAATCAGACGTGTATGAACAGCTACTTCTTCATAGGTGTCCGGAGATACCATTTCCAAGTCTGTCAGTCGCAGGACAGAGCTAGGAAACAGTGTGATAGAAAATTCAGGGTGCAGTTTTATGTTACACCGAGTTCATTCGAAGTTGCGGCTTCCAGTGAAACGAGATCCTGTTCTCCCCGGGCCAGCCGTGTGCTTCCACTGTTTGTGTTTGCTCTGGCAACTCTGTGACTGTGGGCAAGTTGGATCGGTTTGCTGACTTAATGGAAAACTTACTTCCAAAAATAAAAGCAAGTTTTCCATTTGATTGAATTGCTGACCTGAGTCAGAAGGCTGCCTAATCCCGTGCAAGATGAAGGGTGAGAATATGTACCTTAGGGAGAAAGAAAATAGGATTCACCTTTCAACAACCGCCAGCGTGATGTAAAGCTGTGACCTTGGGTTATGAACTCTGATTCTGTCTAGTTTAAATATATGGAATATTGAGTATCTTCAAAACATCAGTTGGCATCTGCGAGGATTCCTGATTCTGTGATACTGGATGTGAGCTCTGCTGTGTGGTCGTAGCACTGCAAGCCGAAACGCTGCAGTGGGTGGAATTTGAATAGGGAGCTATCACGTCCCTGGTATCAGTGACTCACTCTTTGCCAATGCATTACCTGGAGCACGGAGCACCCCTGACATCATGGGTATTTCCTAGAGAAAAGGAGATCAAGATGAAACTTCCCTGCAGCGTAACTTCTTATCAGAGGGTGTGGAAGTCTTTAAACACCTTTATTTGACTCAGACAAGCAAGAAGCAGCCTATAACCCAGGTTAGTGCTCTAGGTGAATGCTTCTTTTCGAGTTGGTGACTGACCTAACCTGAATTTCCAGGGTGAAGATGCTTTATTCTCTCAACTCCTGTGGACTAATCTCCTCTGTCAGATTCACAGTACCTGAAGTAGTGGATGGACACACTTCTTCTGTTGTTGGCCAGACACATTACGCAAGATCTCATCTCTGATCCACTTTAATCCCGTTCACTTGGATGTAGATCAAGAGTAACACTGAAGTCACAGCATTTACAGAGTATAATATAATCCTTTGGCTTTATTGGCGGAAGCCGTCCCTACAGGTAACCTGATGGGATAATCAAACCTTAAGTTAGTGAAAATTATGGTTTGTTGGCCCAAGTTGTACTCTACGGTAGGAACAGATACTCCATAAATAGTAGGTAGTGACTAATCATGTTATAGTACTTAAAACTGGAGACTGTCGTAAATACTGTCTGTATCACTCTCCTGCCACTGGACAGTGGAAAGTAGAATAAAAAGATTAATTTTCCACATTCAGGAGAGAACGGAATTGTTTAGGTCGGAAAATACCTCTAAGATCATAGAATTCAACCGTACATGTCGCACTGCTAAGTCCACCACTAAACCATGTCCTGAAGCCGTGCCAGGTCTCTGAGGGACCTGCAAGTGCAGCCAGGCTGGTGTGACTCCCTGGAGCAATCCTTAGGTCTGGGAGGAGAAAACCTGTGCTTAGCAGGCCTTCGTACGTTTTTAGGGAAGAGTGTTAACAGAAGTTCACTCTACTTTGTGCATTCAAGAGCCACCGCTCCACAGATCAACGTTCTTTATTACAGTAGCTAATAAAAAGAGCTTTATCGGGTTACGTTGCGTTGTGGCTGGTTCTTCCATCTGTCTGTTAAGTGTTTCCCCATTTCCTGCAAGGACAAACCCTGTGGCTGTGAGGGCAGCTGTGCAGAGGTATCGCCCAAACAGGAGTTGGAATTGAAGAACCTCACCAGTAAATCCTCTCCTCCCAGCGAGCGATTCAACGAGGCTGCAAATTTCCCGTGCCAGAGCACCCGTTTTAACTGGCTTGAGCACGTACATCGTGGCAAAAATTGAAAAACATGTCAAAACCATGCTATCAAATGAGCTGACTTATTGGAAATCAGGATTAACAGTCCCAGCTCGCTGTATAAAGCAGATCTTTGTAAAAAAGATTTTACATCTGTCATAAAAATCCTTGCGCTTACCTGCGTGCTTTTGTTCAATTACAGAATCAAGGGATAACAGTAATCAACTGCCTCTCGTGCTCCATTGATGTGCAGGAGTGTATTTTTTTGGAAGCTGCATTTTAATGTTAGTGTAGTTCGTTATATACAAGGAATGAGGAAAAATATAAAGGCGAAAATCCAGACTTGTAAATGAAAATTGTGAATGGGGAGAAATCAAAGTCACAACAGTGCAATCAAGAGCAGAGTCTGTGCTTTGAATTGTGAAAGAGAATAGGAAATACAGATGGAGAATCCTTTGGGTCCTTTGCACACACCGGGAAATTGTGGGTATATTGCTTACCCGTGCTGAATTTTACTGTCACATTCAGTAAACAGAATCATAGAATGGTTTGGGTGGGAAGAGAACCTTAATGATCATCCAGTTCCAACTCTCTCACCATGAGCAGGGGCTCCTCCCACTGGATAGGGGGCTCCAAGCCCCATCCAACCTGGCCTGGAACACCTCCAGGGATGGGGCAGCCACCACTGCTCTGGGCAACCTGGGCCAGGGCTTCACCATTCTCACACTAAAAAAATTCTTCCTAATATCTGCTGTAAATTTCTCCTCTTTCAGCTTAAAACCATTCCCTCTCATCTGATCCCTGCACTTCCTGATAAAGAGCCCCCTCCCCAGCTTTCCTGGAGCCCCCTTTAAGCACTGGAAAGCTGCTATCTTGTTAATTATTGTATAAAATTCTTTTCCCTAGCATTCCTTACAATTACTGAATTCCTTAATTTTCAGTTCACAGATCTGATCAATGAAAATGCTAGAAAGCATAAAAGTTGATTTCTTTCAGTTTAATCTCTAGCCAGAACTACCTGATATTGCAGAACAAGGAGAAAGAAAAAATGAGAGAAATGTGAAAGCTATTGGTGTTTGAAGGGGAAGCCCTGCTCCCTGAAGGATAGAGCTATTTCATGTTCTCCTTTTCAAATGGAGCATTACAGCATATAATGCAGCAATTATTTTGTTGGGTAGGTGTTTCATTACCAACCTGGGCCTTGGAGGTGATGGGAGAAAACTTGTCTTGACCTTCCAGGGAAGCCATAAAAGAGAAATGATGTCTAAATAATAAATGTCGAGGAGAAATGTGAAATGCCTAACGGGTGTTGCGGTTGGCTTTTGTGACATCTGTGCATTGTAGTATAAAGAGCTGCTGTATGGATCAGTTCAAAAGCAGGAATATTTTCTATTGTTTCGTTGCATTTTTGACCTTCCTCCTGCTTCAATCCCTCTCAAATACAATTTATTTTTTTTTTTTCCAGCAGGATGTGTGTTTTCCTGGTTTTTCCTTAGGACTGGAGCAAACCGCAAAGAGCAGATTTGGAGAAAACTTTTGATTCCAAAGAGAGGGTGATGGGATCAGGTTTTTATTTACTCTACTTTGCCGTATGTGCAGGGTTTGGTATCAGTAGCCACACAAGAACAGATCTTGCCTTCTCGCTTTGATGGTTCTACAACAGCAGGACCAGTCCTAGTGTGGAAAAGGACGCATAGGAGTAGCTGCTGACACGTGGCCCCTCTTTGTATCGCTGCTTAGGGGCAGGAGCGTGGGTCATTCTTGCATTTGGATGTTATGGTTGTGTTTTATTCCTTCCTTCGTTTTCCAAATTTAGATTTAATAATTTCTAGGACCAGCAGTTGAAGTTGTTATCATTCCTAAGTTCCAACACTTAGAATTCTGTGGTTGTGTTGTGTAGTCCCTTGTCGAATAATCATAATGCTTCTATACTTCTTTCCAGTTGCTTTGGGAAAGGCTGATTTCCTTTCCGAGTGATCTATGATAAAACTGATTTTAATGGAAAAATAAATTACCCTAGAATAAATAGTCCATTAAACAATCTCATTCTTAAATCTTTCCTTCTAAACAACATGAGTGTTGCCATGTGTTGGGTTTTTTCTTATTTTATGTTGCTCTAGATCTAATGGAGATGGAGATTCTCTTTTGCCAAGTGAATGTAATGCCCCCAAAGAATTGCTGATCTGGTTAGATAAATGATCATTACGTTGGGCTTTATTAATGTTCCTAGGAACCCTTGTGTATCGTTATCCATCATACCAGAGCGTAGGAGTCACTTCTGATGGTATCTGGCTTGAGTGATCTGCCTCATTCACTGTGAAGCTTTAGGTCCTTCACCATTTCAGATACCAATCAATCAGCTGGTTTTCTGTGGGTGCTTTGGCAGTCTTTGTTTTACTTCCAACTGAAGCATTTCTATTCTTGTCTCAGATTCTTAGATAGAAGCAATCCTTTAAGAGAAGTAAATGCCGAACAACTTACTCGCCGCTTCATCGTACTCTTATTTGTGTTGACCAGGTCTCTCAGACCCTGTAAGATTTGGAGTAATGCTTCTTGAGACACAAGAAAGATCTGCAGTGATTAGCAGAGGCACAAAGGAGGACGTGTAGGCAGGTCTTTGCATAAAGTTGAACTCCCGACAGCCGGAACCAAAGCTGTGGCATCCAAAGCCCAGTATCAGCCAGAAGCAGGAGCTCTCAACTGCAGACTTCAGAATCCAGCACTGTTGGGAGAGCCACTCCCTCTCACAAAGATAAGAAGCTGCTGATAAGGAAATAAGCAGGGTCTTGCCTTCTTTTGAAGTGACTTTTTTACTTTATATTCCCTTTGATAAAGGAAAATCTGATCTGATGCGTTGGTCTCAAAATGTTGCCTGTGCTCATTTTAGCTTGGAGTCTAAGGAAGCACAAATGATGCTCAACTGCCCCAGACTCTCCTTGATGTAGAAGCTATCCACTAACACTTTGTATCGTGCTGGTTGTGGTCCTCTGCTCCAATAGCTGTACGTCTCCCTTTTTCCCATTCATTTTCAATGTCACTTTTTCATAGTGGTTTCTTCAGTGGCTTTGCTCTCAGCGCAATTCCAAACCCGTTGTGTTTGTGCCCATCTGTGACCTGCCCTAAGCCCTCTTTCCATTCTTAAGACTTGTTCAGATGCTCTCTTCCTTCCTTCTATGTTCCATCCCCTTTGTTACTGACCCGTTTCCACCTTTTCTTGTACTTGAAAATGTACTTTCCATGTACTTGAAAATACGGGTGTATTGAATCATAGAATGGTTTGGGTTGGAAGAGACCTTAAAGATCATTCAGTTCTGACCCTCCTTCCATGGGCAAGGACACCTCCTACCAGACATGGGATTAATGGAATATTGGGTTATTGTTGCTTTATTTTACTCTTAGTCTCTTTCCTAGTAAGGCCGTTTGCCAATGAAGAGCCCTTGGTAGATGTTTGTGTGAAACACGGCTGGCACAAAACAACTCCCTGTAGGCGTGCCTGGACAGTTGATGAGCTGCTGTGTTTCCCCCCGTTGCTCGCACTGCTCGGTTTTAGACTGTACACCCGGTGCTATCTGAATCTTGTCATCTTTTTGTTGAGAAAATAAGTATCAAAAGTGATTTAATGAGTATTTGTTGGAGGTTTCAGATGACTCGGTGTAATGCACGGATCTGGAGGAGTGGGAGTGCAATATCTTATTTCTAAAAGCAGAAACTCGATGACTTGAGAGGACAAAACCCATGATTCACATCTGAGGTTTTGTTACTGTTAAACCTAGAAATGTACCCAAGGAGTGGCTGTCGCTTGAACTGGTCTCAGCTGAGAGTTGGGTTTGGGTGTTGGCAGATGTGCCAGTTCTTCTGGGGGCTTCTTGGGAGCCTTGGTATCAGTTTGACATCACGATGACTGTACGTAAGGATACTTAACGTGTATATTATGTAATACATACAAACCAGATTTTAAACTGACCTTGTGATCCTTTCTCTCACAACAGACATGTCTTGCTTTACTGTGTTTCGGGGGGAACAACACCACTGCTGGAGTATTTTCTCTGCTCTTTTTTTATTGTTTCTCAGTCCCTTAGTTTTGCCATAAAGATAGGTTTTAAAGAAATCTGCCAATATCCGTGCTTAGATGACCACATTTATGTAGATAGTTGAGATAAGGAAGAGCATGCTCCGAATTGAAAGCTGGAAGGAGCGATCATCGTTGCTCCTTTGCCCCCACTGGAAGACAATGGGGGCAAAAATGCAGTTGTAGGGAGAGCGGAGTGAAGATGAGACCACCTGCTCTCACCTCTGGGATCTGGATATCTCTCACCAGTAAGGTTCTGGGATTTGCATTACTTTCCTAAGTCCATCTCAGAAGTGCAGTAGCGATTGCAGAGCGCTCATGTAATTCTGAAGAAAGAATTCTTCCACTTGAGCCCTACAGACACCTTCAAGTGCCATCGTGATGCAAACTGTGATCCAGGATTTTTTTCCTAACAGATAAAAGTGCTGGTTTGCTCTTCCAGGTGTCTCACCTGTAAGCCCACGCAGCGCTACGCTGGATTTAAGTATCTGTTCTGAATTAAGGTGGTTCATGCAGACAAACCCACTGACTTTTCCTTCTACTGTTACTATTTTACTGGGTCTTGGAGTGATGTGAAGAGCATCCCTTAAGGCTTAACTCTCTTGATCAGCTAAAGAAACATGGGACCAGTTAATCTTTCTGGCCCGCTGGTGAGTTCACGGTGTCTCTCTGAAGTCACAATCCTTGAAAGAGGCGTTAGATGGATCCTACCCCGTGTGTTTGCTGTTGGTTTGTGGTCAAAACTGGAGCTGATGATGCAACAACAAGTATTGCTGCCTCAGATGAGAAGTTCTCAGGAACTGAAGCGTGGCTTCTGTTTATAGGAACCCGTTGGCCTGGTAAAGGCCAGTTAATCTCTGGGATGCCGGCCAAGGTAATTCAGGCATTGGCACAGCTGCCCAGGATGCTGGCGGAGTCCCCATCCCTGGAGGTGTTTAAAAAACAGGTAGATGAGTCTCTTAGGGACATGGCTTGGTAAGGGGACAGGTATGGTTGGACTCGATGATTTCAGAGGTCTTTTCCAACCAGGTGATTCTATGGTTCTATGATTCTGGATTCATATCATGTTGCCTGGTACCACGCTAGCAGGCTGGTCTGGCAGGGTTGGTGCTTCCCCTTCAAAGGGGTTAATTTTGTCTCACTTTCTGAACACAAGGGAATAAAACTTAGCCTCTTTATTCTTTTGTTCCCCCTCCATTGCCCATGTTAATTTAATTTGACAGCCTGGTGAATAGGATTTGTCAAATATTGTAACCTTAAGCAACACAGATATTGAAAACCGTGCTTTAAATTTATATAATCCAGATGTGAGAACCAATAAAACGCTCAGATGAAATGAAATGTCAGGCTTTGTGGGGAGAGAAAGGGAGAAATACTATTTGCCACTTATTTTTCCACATGGTATAAAGTGCAGAGCAAGGTTCAATCAATTATATTGGTCTCCAAGAAGAGAAGCAGGTTTTGTCATTTAGGTGCTGGTAGCTAATAGCAAATATGATTGATATCATATGCCTACAGGAAAGCTGGGGAAGGGCTTTTTATCAGGGAGTGCAAGGACTAGATGAGAGGGAATGGTTTTAAGCTGAAGAGGAGAGATTTAGATTAGGTTTTAGGAAGAAGTAATTTCCTGTGAGGGTGGGGAGGCCCTGTCCCAGGTTGCCCAGAGCAGCGGTGGCTGCCCCATCCCTGGAGGTGTTCCAGGCCAGGTTGGATGGGGCTTGGAGCCCCCTGATCCCGTGGGAGGTGTCCCTGCCCATGGCAGGGGGTGGCACTGGGTGGGCTTTGGGGTCCCTTCCAAACCAAACGTGTGCTGAGTAATTGGAGTGTCCTATTTGGGAATTTAACTTGTTCTACAAAATATATTCTTAACTTATGACATGAAACGATTGCTGTTTCTGCAGTATTTATTGTCTTGTACGTAGGAGAAGTCTGAAAGCCATACAGTAATTATCTTAAATGAATTTTCAGCTAAATCTCTTCACTCTCTCTGGTGGCCTTTGCTTGGCAGAAGGGAAGAAATGCTGAATAACTCTAGGCAATATTTATCAAATAGTTCATTCCCCAAAAGTACAACTTAATTTTTAACTAAAAATGGGTATTCATCAAATTCAGAGCACAGACCTAAGTGGGATTAAAGTTTCCAAAGCTTAAACCATTTCCATTTTATATTTAAAAGGCAAACCTTTTAAGTGAGGAACTGGCCCAGGTTGCCCAGAGCAGTGGTGGCTGCCCCATCCCTGGAGGTGTTCCAGGCCAGGTTGGATGGGGCTTGGAGCCCCCTGACCCAGTGGGAGGTGTCCCTGCCCATGGTAGGGGGTGGCACTGGATGGGCTTCGAGGTCCCTTCCAACCCAAACCATTCCATGATTATAATATCAATATGAATTGTCATTTTAAATTTGCCTGCCTTTAGTATAAAACCTGAAGAAATTTTCAGTGAAAACAGAATTTTTCATGGGTTTATATAATTTGGTAGGAAGCCAGAATGTGCCTGCACAGCTCGGAACAGTAAGTAAATGCGGTGTAGAGACCTCTAACTTGATTTGTCTGTACCGTGTTGTTGTGGTGTGATAAAATAAAGTTGGACTGTTCTTAGACTTATTTCTGTTCTCCACCGTAGGAATTAAGTGTCCAGAAATAGGCTAGAAATTGAAATGTATTTAAACCACTACCCTCAATTCCACGCTCTGAAAAAACACCTTTCGTATTTTAATGAAGTTAGACCTGAATCGAGGCCATCTGTGGGTTTGATCACACCAAATCAAAACCTTTATGATATCTTGCAAATCCAACCCAACTACTAGCGTAGAATTACCTCTTATTCCCTGTTTGTAATACAAGGCTACCACTACTTCTTATATCTGAAGGGAGATTTTTCTACTTTATTTTCTCACATTTGAGAGCCTGAAATGCTGTGATGTTGAAAGAGCTTCTTCAAGTTGATGTAAAGGCACAGCTTTTATCAAAGATAGGTGTTGGAATGCAAATTTGAGGCTAAGCCTGCAGTTTTTGCTGGAGTCTCCAAGTAATCCCACCTGTTCCAGGCCACGTTTAGGGTAGATTTTGTATGCACCCAGCTTAGAAGTTGAGCCTGATATTACTGCTAAAAGAGCAACATTTGAATGGATAAAATTTCATAGCCCTGGATGTTTTCCAAGAGCAGTATCCTGTCCGAATTGCAAGTTGCCATAGCAATATTTGAAAGAGAGAATGCTCCTGAAGTTGTTCCGTCCCAAGTTTTAAATGTGCTGTCGCAGAGAAGTTATTGCATCGATTGCAGCTAATTCAGGTGGAGGCGATGCTGCTTAAAGGTGTCAGTGAGGGCACATCCACGCTGAAAAATTGCCTGGTTTGTGAACAGTGCGGTATCTGTCTGGATTCTGGCTCTTTGAAAGTTTCGGATAACCAAGCGCAACGACTTAAGTAGTGGAAGTGCCTTTTAAAAAACCCAGTCCCTTCGGCTGATCATATGATCCAGCCTCTTGGGTTTGTTTGATTCATTCGTTAGCTGTGTAATCCATTCGTTTCTGCTGAGCTTCCATAAATCACGTGCTTGCCAGACTGGAGAGAGTTATTTGAAAGGATGGAAGAACTAATAGGTAGAAATGAGAGTATGTGTCAAATGTTCACCCTACCCAGAAGGGGGGAGTGAGCCCCAGCCTCTGTACAGCGTGGAGCGGAAAAAGCAGCGAAGCTCAGCCTTTTCCCCTGTTTCTGGTTAACATAATAAACATGGTACTGGGTTATTCCCAGTAGGGACACACTGCAGCTTCCAAAACTGGGGATAGCATTCTTCTGCCATGCTCAGCCGTGGCTTTGTATGTTTTTCCTCCACATTACGACATGGTTTTAATCTAAACAGACAGCAGCGCTGTATGCCGAGCGCATCAAGTGTATATTGCAAGGATAACAGAATGGAAGAGAGTAACTTGGCTCACAAAGTGGCTGTGTGATGGTGCAGGGAAGAGGAGGGGGAATTGGGGGAGAGGGCTGAGCAGGGAATGGACCCCCTAAAGCAAAGCCACTAATGGAAAAAGTGGTCGATGAATAGAGGTATTGTATTTAACTTTGTGAAGGAGATTCCCCAGGGAAAGGTTGGGTTCCAGGATAAATGAAATCTCCCCTTAAATGGCATTCTTCCCTGTGCAGATACAGGCATGGCCAGTACCTATGCAGAACAGAATTGAGAGTATTTATTGCTTCTCTCCTAGTTTATGTGGTCTTATTTTTGCCTTGATTAAAAGGGCTGTTTCAGCAGGAGATTCTGCTTTTTATGAAGATATTTGCTTCTAGGATCTCTCAGGCACCTCCTCCAATCTATTTATTTGTTTGTTTTCTTCCAGTTTTTTATACTTGGTGATGTTGGAAGGTAGAGGCTGCACAACTCTAGATAGAGAACAGAGTCAACACTGTGCAAATCTCCATAGCTTGGTGTCTCTCCTTGTTCTGGGAGTCCCAGACGTGGCTGGGTTGTAGATTGGTGCTTGGGAGGAACTGGAGCAACTGGACAACAGCACTGTGTACAGAAACAGCTGGTTTGGAAAAGGGATGTGAATGGAGAAGTGTGCTGCCTTTGGAAGCCTTGGGCTTATTTGTTTTGTGTGAGCTCACAAATGAGTACAGACAAGGAATACAGAAATAGTGAAAAAAGCTGTTGCGCAGAGTACGTGGGACTGAGGAGGGAGAAACCAGATGGGATGCCTCTTGCAACCTGCTGAAGGCCTGAAAGCTGTGAGATGTCAGGATGTCATTCTGTCATCCTTGGGATGCCATAGGGATAAGCTGTTTCTTGACAGTTGTGCTTGGGGTTTTTTAAGTGATTGCTCCTGTGATTAGAAAGTTACTAGGCAATTTCGGTTTTCAGGACAAAAGAAATCGGTTTTATTTTTGGTGATAGCCAGAAGTTTTAAAAACCACACAGTGTAGTCTAAAAATGCAGAAACCTGAAAGTTCCTGAATCTTAGCTAGAATAATATGCCAAGTTTGGTGGGTTGGGTGTTTTTGGTTTTTTTTTCACTTTTAGTTTTCAACTCCTGAGAACGACCAATATTTGCAGCACAGAAATGTTCGCCTGAGCATGGTGCATCAGGCATTGATTTTAACTGTGTCGGGCTCAGCATTGGTGTTTGCGTTGTAATTGTTCTTTGGATACTCGTGCAAGTGCTAGGCAAAACCTTTTTGGATGCTTCAGGTTATTCAAATCCTATTTAGCTTTTGCGCATGCAGGTCATGGAATCGTAGAATGGTTTGGGTTGGAAGGGAATGCTCTGTTCAGACGCGTGCGGCTTTTGTTCCCTAGCACAAACGTCAGATGGGAACATAGGTTTCCATGAAACTTAGAATCATAGATCAGGGAATGGTTTGGGTTGGAAGGGACCTTAAAGCCCATCCAGTGCCACCCCCTGCCATGGACAGGGACACCTCCCACTGGGTCAGGGGGCTCCAAGCCCCATCCAACCTGGCCTGGAACACCTCCAGGGATGGGGCAGCCACCACTGCTCTGGGCAACCTGGGCCAGGGCCTCCCCACCCTCACGGTAACAAATTTCTTCCTAATATCTGATGTAAATCTCTCCTCTTTCACCTTAAAACCATTACCTCTCATCATGTCTCTGCACTCCCTGATCCAGAGCCCCTCCCCAGCTTTCCTGTAGGCAATGGTCACAACCATATCTACAGGATATTTATTTATCTACTTGGGAGATCAAAGGCGTTAAACCAGATTCGTCTGCAATAGTTTCTAATACTGTGATACAGAAGGACTGTGATAATAGTATTGTTTTTAGAAAGTTCTCTTTAAGTTCTTGGAAGAAGATAGATTGCACAAGTAGTGAGGCAACGAGCACAAGAAGGAACCGTTCTCGGAGTGTGAGTGCAAAGGAAACAAACTGTATGTAGAAGGTGCAGAAACGGCTTTAAAAAAAAACCAAGCTGAAACATGTTCTCTTTAGTACGTGGTCTCACTCTACAGCTGCTCCTCCTCCAACCAGGCATGCAACAGTTTCATTGCCGCACTCCCTAAGGACTTGGCATCGCTTAGGCTGTCAAGACCAACAACAACACAGCGCTGCTGAAACATATGAAGCACGAGTTGAGCGGTGCCAACACTTTATAATGTTACAGAGTTTTTACCCAAATAGGAGGATCCCGCACTGAACTGCTTTATGTTCAGTTCTTTTTACAAATCTGCACCTCTGACTTCTGCTCTTTGAGAAACAGATTTTGCTCTCGCTGTGGCTTTTCAGGGATGTTGCACGTTCTCGGTGTTATGCTTTGATGTACTGTATTTTGACAGTCGCTTCAAAGCTTAAATGGATTGGGCTCCAGAGGGTTGTAGATTCAGGCTACAATTTCAGATGGATGGGAAGAAGGGAGGGAAGTCAAGTATCGTAACAGTGTCTGAACCCTGGGAAGCAGAACGGTGCTCGGTAGCAGAGCCAATATGATAATATAAAAGCAGAGTGCTTGAAGCAGAATTACAGGACAACTGGGACTAAAGCACTGCTTTATGAAAATTTTCTCCTGGGAGCTCCTTTGGTTTGTTTTATAGAATAATGGAAATGGTCTAAAATCAGGAGTAAGGGGAAAATGCTGAATTTCAGACATTGTCCTTACACTGACTCTCCCCCAGTGGCCACAGGTAAGATGTTTGGTTTCCAGTCTGTAAAACAAGTCTCTCCTTGAAGAGATGGTGTGGGAATTCCTTCCACGTACGAAGTATTTTAATGTGCTGTCGTTCTTTATGGTTCAGAATGGACTTCAACCATGGAGATTTTTCTCCGTGGCTCAGAAAAGACCACACCTACTGTGTTGCTGTGTTGCTCTCAGGTTTATTCATTTGAGTCACCAGAAAAAAAGCTCACAAATTGGCATGAGCTCAGAGGAGAGCAACCCAAACAACTCAAGGGCTGGCTGGAGGGGTTGTATTAATAATGCGAGATTGAAAGAGATAAACACATGTAGTTTGGTGAAAGCTGTTCCCCTGGAGTTAATTATGTCATATTATTTTAAAGATGTAAATGTTGAAGGATTTGCTTACTGTGCTCCGAAGAGGTAATTGGCGGAGAAAAGAGGAAGCAAAAAGGAACCTCAAGTTGAATACTAAGGGAAAAGAATTTCCTGACAGTGGATCTGTTCCCTGCAAGTCTGCTTGACAGAGGAAGTGCTGAAAACCCCACTGTTTGAATCATGAAAGTCTCCTAGATAAGGAAGAAGTCCTGAATTGAGATAAAGATGAACCCCAGTGAGTCCTGTCTGTTGCAATGACTGAAATTTGGGAGACTCAGCTACCATTATTGATAAAGCAGGGATGCCCAGGAGCTCAAATCAGAGATGCATGTTGTAGAAACACACAAACAAGCTTTCCACATCTGCTAGGAAAGCTCTGGAGCAATGGGGATCCAGACCATCTCAGAAGTTGGTGCTGAAGGGTTGCAGCCAACACTGGTCTGGATGTTCTGCCAGTTTCTGCTCCTGCAGAGACAGGACGACAGCCTGCTGGCCAGACCCAGCACGTTTTTGAGTACAGTTTTGAGGCAGTGGCAAAAAGCTCCAATGTCTCATCTTGTGCGCTCAGACAGACTGCATGCATCTGTGCATTCACAAATACAAAAATAACGTCCCAGGCTTCCAAGGTCCTCCTGCTCTGTAATCGTACGAACAACTATTGGAAGGTGGCAGCTGTTGAAGCACTGGCACAGGGTGCCCAGAGAAGTCATGGATGCTCCATCCCTGGAGGTGTTCCAGGCCAGATTGGTCAGGTTGCTCAAAAGCTCATCCAACGGGAGGTGTCACTGCCCATGGCAGGGACGTTGGAACCAGGTGATCTTTAAGGTCCCTTCCAACCTGAGCCATTCTATGAAGGTTCATAAACTACAGAGAAAACTTAAGTAGGAAAACTCAAGGAAAATTAGTGTAACTTCCCAGTTAATTATGAACATCTTTTCCCTTTCTTAAATACTTTTACTTTTCTCAGATTCCAGATGTTCCTGTGCTGCAGCAAACACCAGAGTTGAATATTTGAAGAAGGATAGCTGTGGTGCCCTCGAGTTCCTTGCAGGCAGATTTATTGAGGTTTAGTCCTAGCAGGGTGTATTAAACAGTGTTTAGTGCTGTGCTATTGCCATTACTGTGGTTCCAGTGATTAGGTTAACTGGTTTAGACTTATCACAAGCATCTCTGCAATGCTCAGCAGTCAGCTAAGCATTTTTCTTAGAAAATAACATCAGCAAAAATCAGTAATTTTGCCAGTTAAATAAGATGGAGACCTAACCTCAAACTGCTCTGATTGTGCCGTTTATAGAGATCAGG
This sequence comes from Neomorphus geoffroyi, assembly GCA_033558235.1. Classification (NCBI taxonomy): domain Eukaryota; kingdom Metazoa; phylum Chordata; class Aves; order Cuculiformes; family Neomorphidae; genus Neomorphus; species Neomorphus geoffroyi. The sequence goes on along the minus strand of JAUMJM010000033.1, from coordinate 21,715,285 downwards.
CAAATCCTGAACTCCGGTCTGTAGAGTCAAGGAAGAAGTCAATCTTGATCGTGACTTTTAACTTTCCAGGCACTGGGTTTTATCAGAGAAGTGGATCAAATGTCCTTTTTAAACAAAAAAGTACGTTCGAAACCACATGTGAGAAATTATAGCTCTGAAGCTGTAATCGTATTGTATGGGAAATATCTACGTTATTCCTCTAGCGAGGAGCATTTAGATTTTTTGGAGAAAGTCTGAAGCTAGGACTTGAATGCGAAATACTATGAAAAATCCATATTGCGTAGCCTGTTGACAAGTTGTTGCTTTGCTAAACCAACAAGCCTCTTTCACCGTCGTTTTTCAATGAGATGGTGAGAAAGTTTGCTGCCGTTATGCGCCGTCAGTCACTGACCCACACCCAAGCTGTAATGCAACAGCAAGACCAAAAATCAAAGTCCAGTTCCATTCCCTTCCCCTGTCAGTGTTTCATTGCTTTTGTAAAATGGTTTGAATTGGAAGGGACCTTAAAAATCATCCAGTTCCAATCCCTCTCCCATGGGCAGGGACACCTCCCACTGGATCAGGGTGCTCAAGGCCCCATCCAACCTGATATCTCCAGGGATGGGACGTCCAAGACTTCTCTGGGCAACCCTTCAGCCCCAGGAGAACAACCTTTTACATCTAGGTCCGTGGTTTATGTTTAGCAGTGCATTGTGTTTACAACAGCACATGAAGCTTTAGGGCATCTTGGATGGAGGGGTCTACAAAGGGAGCCAAAATCCAGAGGTGCAGGTGTGGAGTTTTGACCTTTTCATGTCATCTTTTTTTTTTTTTTTAGGATGCTTCTCTTTGGGGGTATTACCTTAGAGATAACCAGGTTTTAGAAAACAGTCCCAGGGGAATGGAAAGAGTTGGAAATGTTAGAGTTGCTGAAACTCCAAGATTCCTTTGCTGTTCACGTGCTGGCTAACTTGGTTTTTCCCAGGAGAAAGTCTACACAAATGAAAGCCAAGGTGACAATTCTATTCCCAGGACCAATTGTGGAAGCTAGAGCAGAGTAGCTGATTTTTCCAGACTGTTTTAGCTTTCCTTATCCCCTCCCTGCTGTCTGTACATCAGAAAGTGCTCTCTGCATCCCGTCACCAACACTGTTCCAAAGAGAAATGCTGCGATAATGAGTAGTAACTTGACTGTCCTATTCGTTAGAGAGATTGAGACTTAATGATAACATTAATTGAATTGGCTGAATAAGTGCTCTTTGGGCGGGGTGCCAGTGTTTCTGGGAGTTCATGTGACAGACGCGCTTCTGAGGAAGCGAATGAGATACGAATCCGTCTGCAGGAGGCACCAATTTGGTGTCTGCTCCTGTGTTCCCACCACCTTACAGCTCTGAAGGGACGCGTATATGGCTGGCTGTGGTTTGACGCTTGTGAGCACTGGGGAGATTTGTCATAGTGATGACTGGAATGAACATTTTGCAGATGGAATTCCCTGCCCTGGTGGCATGTTCACCACCAACCAGACTCCTGTCGTTTGGCCCAGAGAGGTCAATCATAGAATCATAAATTTGGAAGAGACCTCTGAGATCGAGTCCAGCCGTGCCTGTCTCCCCACTAAACCCTGTCCCTAAGGAACTCATCCACCCATCTTCTAAACCCCTCCGGGGATGGTGACTCCACCACCTCCCTGGGCAGCTGTGCCAATCCCTGACCACCCTTTCAGTGAAGAAATTCTTCCTAATGTCCAGTCTGAACCTCCCCTGGCACAACTTGGGACCATTTCCTCTTGTCCTAATGGTTCTTTACCTCTTTCTTTACCTTCTACCCCCTTCAAGTCCCTAGCAAAAGGGAAATTAGGAGGCAGGAAAACTCTTTTGTTGTCTTTCAAGGACTCCTAGCAGCAGATTTGCCATTTTTCCTTTCCGTTTACTGCTCCTGCACATTGTCCCCTGCTCCTTCTCATAGCTGTGGTGAGGGAACACTGCACTGCTTTGGATACAGGACTCAGCCTTCCTGTGAGACTCCCACTGCACTGATAAAGGCAGGACAAGCTGCAGCGGATACTGTGCTGGTATTGTCATCATTAAAGCTGAGATAACTCCCCGTACTGGTGGAGTACGTTAACAAAATCGGAGTTCTTTCATTATTTAACCATTATTTTTACTCAAGCCATTTCAATTATTTCCTGCTTTGGTTGGTTAGATGTTCCTTGGCCTTAACTAAAAACCTTGTTGAGAGGCAGCAGGAGCGTGTGTGTGTGTGTAGGTGGAGAGACAAGGCAGGTCTTTTTAGGTGTTCTGTTTTATTCTGAATGTGGATGTATTCCCCCCCCCCCCTTTTTTTTTCCTTTCCTCTGTCAAACTTTGAGCTTCAGCAAGCGGCTTCTAACTGCTAACACGTGTCTGGGGGTGGGGAGGGAGATGCGGGAAGGAATACTCCAAGGAGTACGGTAGCGTTTCTGCATTCAGTAGGTTACTCATCAGCTACTTCTGTCATAACACAAAAAGTGAAAGGAATGATCTGTAAAGGAGCTGTAAATCCACGAGAGCAAAGCTTGCACTGTTCGTGTAGGGATCGCATAGCAGACCGTAACTGTCATTTACCTAGTGCTTTCATTGTGAGGATCTCGGAGCACTTCAGAGCTTGGAAGGAGCAAGATGTTTATTGCCTCTACTTTAAAATTGAAACATGAAGAGCTTGGCAAAGCTGGATCTTGAATTTCTTGATTCACCACAGTCGTTTACTGTTTTTGGTGGGAGATGCTGTATGGAAGGAGTTTTGAAAGTTCAGCAAGCGGTGATTGAGTGGGAGATGAAACTGTGTCTGAGGTGGTGGTGAAGACCAAGATCTCTTGCTTCTTACTTAGTTCTTTGAACCATGATATCATCTTAACTTTTGTCTTCATAAGCCAAAATCCCATCTGTCCACAGTCAGGACTTGCCAGCTCTACCAGGACAGGGGATGTTCTCACTTGAACTTTTGGATTCTCTCCATTGAACCTGCTCTGATGGTGATCCCAGTCAGCTATCAGAGTTTCTGGTTTAGTCCTTTGGACTTTTACTGTACAAACCACCTCCTGGCGTCCATCTCACCACCTCCTTTTCCCACCTCTGCCTTTGAACCCTTGAGAATATTGTTTCTATCTCTACCCCTCCCAAAATAAGTACATTTTCCCTTTTTTAAAAATGGCAGACACACATCTGTTTACTTTTATTCCTTAAGGAGCGTAAAGTTGAGATTTAACTGCTGTCTCCTGAGTATTGCATAGCATCGTAAAACGGTTTGGGTTGAAAGGGATCTTAAAGCTCATCCAGTTCCAACCCCCCTGCCATGGCAGGGACACCTCCCACCTGGGTCAGGGGGCTCCAAGCCCCATCCAACCTGGCCTTGGACACCTCCAGGGATGGGGCAGCCACAGCTTCTCTTGGCAACCTGGGCCAGGGCCTCCCCACCACCATGGTGAAAAACTTCTCTCAAATATCTCATCTAAATCTCCTCTCTTTCAGCTTAAAACCATTCCGCCTCATCCTATCCCTGCACTGCCTGATAAAAAGCCCACCCCCAATTTTCCTGTCAACCCCTTTAAATATTAGAAGGCTGCTCATTTCTTGGGAATGCAGGTAGCTGTAGAAAGAAGAGTGCTAGCTAGTAGTACGCTGGCACAGCTGCCCAGGGAGGTGGTGGAGTCGCCATCCCTGGAGGCGTTTGCAAAACTGGTGGATGAGTTCCTTAGGGACAGGGTTTAGTAGGGAGACAGGCACGGTTGGACTCGATTATCTCGGAGGTCTCTTCCAACCTTCTGATTCTATGATTCTAGTTGTCTTTTAAATCACATTACTTTGTGTTATGTGTGGTCAGTATCTCCGTTTAACTTTTGCTCTCATGTTTGTGTTGCCCAAAAACCTTCTATGAGCGTTGCTGGGAGTGAGCCATGAGAAACGGTGGCTGTAAGGAGCAGAAGCGCATCTGCCACATAATTGCAATCGCGTCCACTTGTACTGCAGAATTTATCTGTCTGCTTCTGTGCATTCCTTTGTTGTTATCACCTGGGTTTCAGCGCTGCACAGGGAGCTGTACTTGGGCTGAGGCTTTGGTTCAAGTCTCATCTTGAACACATACTCGGTCTTCTTTGCTTTGTTTGCTCAGACTGAAAAGTTTGGTTACAAATCTCAGCGAACAAGTCCTTTGAGCGATGCCAGTTGTTTCTGAAGCTAATTATTGTGTGTTAGTAAATGAACCAGGTAGAAAGAATGTTAAATATAGCAGACTTGCAGCAACAAGTCTCCTGTCAAAAGGAAAAATCCTAACCTCTCCCTGAACTGATGGGATATCGGCAGCTACAGCTACCAGCTGGTAGGAAGGTGAGGAACAGAGTAAACCAGGAACAGGAATAGAGTTGTAAGTATTATACAATGAGCTGCTTCGTGTGGAAAACAGATTCTGAGAAGCAGAGTCCAAGACTGTTTCTAGTACCACATGTGATTGTGTGTTGCCAGTACTGTAAGCAAAGCCTCTTTATTTCCCCCCCCTCCCCTCACCCCTTCCAGACTTGGTAAATGCTGCAGTGGAAGAGCAATTTGAATGCTGACTCAGAGGTGTCAGCATGTATTCTGTCCTGGTTGGTTTGATTCCTGCTTTTCCAGCTACAGCAGGATTTCTATAAATGAAGTTTCAGGCTCTCAAATGCATCCACTTGCCCAGAAGGGGAATAATGAAATCCAGAATGTAGCAATTCAAAACATTCTTGATTCCAAACCAATCCCCTGAGTCATTTAGTGCAAGGGACACAATTTAAGAGTGAGCTCAGTTCAAAACAAACCTGGATTTCATTATCAATTTGGGCTGATTTAATCTCACAGCCCTTTTATTATTCCTTTCTGGGACTCTCTGGGGTGAAAGCTGTATCTTACACCGTAGAGAGAAAGTGCTTCGTGTCGGTGACGTGCGGCGTAGCCTTTGACCGACTCCAGGACTTTCCAGGGCAGAAAGGAAGCTGCTGCTAAAAACAGGGCATGGCCAAATGCTTTGCCAGGAGTCAGTGGGCTCCTTGTGCCTCGCTGTATTTATCCATAAAAGGGATGTGATAAACTACGAAGTGCATAATTTGAAATTAAATACAGCCCTTCGCCTTTTCTTTCCTGCATCTGTAACGTGGCACTGAGGTGGCTGCTGTGTTGAGTGGATGCCGTGCCAAGGTAGCAGATGCTGAGACACTATTGGGTATCTACAGAGTTCTCAAAGAGTCTGGCTGTGTAGGAGCAGAGCTGACAGTGAATCGATCTCAGGTGTCAATGACTGCGCTGCATAATTAATTATAACTTTATATGGTAGAAAGAGAAACGGTGAATGCTGTCCGTCTGCGTTAATGGTAACAAATGGATCCGTTTACTGAGGATCTATGTCACAGTTCACATTCTTTTTTAATCTTTCCACTGGTTTATCATTTCATCCAGACGTTTCCATTAATTAATTATGTGGTAATTAATCCTTGTTGCTGTTCATATCTGTTCCATCTGAGTAAATTTGTTTTACCTGGGTGACTAAGAATAAAGACATTTATGAACTCGTGTCTGTGCAGAAAGTGCCCCCAAGTAACCCATGCTTTTAATCTTATCGGTATCAGGCTTTTCTGCTCCTCCAAAGTACATGTACCCCTGTTTTGCATTAATATGTCTTTAACTTAACACACATGCTGTGAATTCTTTCCAGTGGGTGCCGCATGCAGCCTGGCTGGGGTGCTCCCGGTGTTGGCAAAAGCGGGTGCTGTGGATGTGGCAGGGAGGCTGGGGTTCCTCCGGCAGGCTCAGCCGCAGCGTAGGCTCTGCAAAAAAACCAGGGGTCAAAGTTCTCATTGCTGCTGGCACTGGGTGTTGTTCTCAGCTAGGAGTTTGTGCCAGGTTCCCGTGTCCGTGGCGAGATGCGATCTGCTGGTGTGATGTGACTCCTGGACGTCAGCAGCAAGCGACGTTCCTTGGATGTGGGAGCTTTGTCCCCAAGCTGTGGGACTATGAATTTGGAGATTGGGAGCGATCACGATGTTTGGATTAGGTTAACTGTCAAGAACGTGGCCTCTCTTTGCTAAGACCTCTCCCTCTGCGCACAGTGAACCTGTGGGTCGTGAATGTCTTTTAGCTACGCTCTACACTTTTCCTGAATTGGGACAACAGCCTAAATGCAAACCTGTTTTGCTTACAAATTACAAAGCTGTGCGTGTTTTCCAGTTGTAACCTAAGGATGTCATTTAATCTTGAGGCTCTCCAGCTGCACAGTACCCGTGAAAGCTCAAGTGAGTTTTATTTTCAGTACAGAGGGGAGGTGTATGTATTATTCATGGTGCAAAATGCAACGCAGTAAGCAGGTATTTGTGTTTTCATTCAGGTCAGTTATTTGCCTCTCAAAAAAACCAGCAAGTAATAGGTTGGGCTTTCCCCCCCTCTGCTGATTACACTTTATCCTCTTTCCTCATACCCTTCTTATCTATTCTTAATTCTCTATAGAAATGCTTCACTGAACATGTCAGATGTTTAGTATTCTGGTGTTCTCTGCGTGGGCTCAGACGTTTTAAGCAGTTGCTTTAGAAAACCTATAAATTGATTTCCCAAATAGGAATAATCTTAGCTTAAACTGTTCTGCCTGATCAAAAATAAAGACACAGGAATCGTGAAGAAAAGGTCGTGGTTAAAATTTGAGCATGAACCGTAAGTTGCTACGGATATCTGAGTTTTGATTGTTTCTAGTGCAAATGCTGCATAGTCAAATTTTGATCTGATTTAAACGCCCGACGGGCCTTTGATGTCAGTGAGGTTATGCAAGGCTCTTGCCATTTCCTCCTACGAATACAACCCAGACTCTCAGGCTCTTCAAGATGAGCAAATGGTTTACTGGGAAATTCGTGTAGTTTCACCAGGATTTTCCCAAGTTCTGATGTGTAAGGAAGGCAGAAATGTATATAGGCTGTCAAAAGCAAGTCTGATGCGTTGACCTCCTGATCGGCGCAAGAGCGTGGCGCTGGCTGAATGCCCGGTACATGGGAGATGGGTATGTGTATCTGTACTTCTGTCTCTTTAACAGTGAGGTAGGTGTGTTCTCTCAGTTTTGAGAGGAAAGAAAAGTGCGTAAAATTATAAAACCATATAATTGTTAGGGCTGGAAATGACCTCTAAGGTCATCCAATCCAACCGTCAGCCCAACGCCACCGTACCTACTAAACCATATCCCAAAGTGTCACGTGTACATGGCTTTTGAACCCCTCCAGGGATGGAGACTCCACCACTTCCCTGAGCAGCCTCTGCCAGTGCTTCTCCACTCTTTCAGTAAAGAATTTTATCTAATCTCCGATCGAAACCTCCCGTGGTGCAACCTGAGGCCGTTTCCTCTCATCCTGTCACTTGGTACTTGGGAGAAGAGACCAACACCCACCTTGCTACAACCTCCTTTCAGGGAGCTGCAGAGAGCAATAAGGACTCCCCTCAGCCCTCTCTTCTCCTGTTCTTCTCTGCTTAACTTAACCTTACGTTTTCTGGCCAGAAACAATTATCAAACTGCATTACACATTTTTACTGTTGTTTCTTTGAGGTAAGAGATCTGGAGGCTGCTAAAGCTCTAATAAGCATGTCTGCAGATAATGGCATGCGCCGCATAGTTCAGCTATTGCCTGTGCCTTTTTGCACAGCCTTTCATCTGCCAGAACGGTGCCTGAGTCTTAGTCTCTTTTTGTTTGTACTGATGTTGGTACGTAAGTTGCGTAAGGCAGTGGTGTCGCAGCATCCTGTTGTATGCAAGAGGAGAACGATGTCTTTTATACCTTCTTTTTTTTTTTACATCTGAGAGTATCCTCAGTGTTGCTGCCTGCGTGGCCCTGGTGTTGAAGTGGGCTGTCTCCAGTGTGGTGCCGCCGTGCAATTAATAGGGCTACTTAATATGTTCAAAAGAAGCGTGAACAGCAGGTAGAGCGAGAGGTTTCTCCCCCTCTACTCTGATCTGGTGAGACCTCACCCGGAGTCTTTCATTCAGTTGTGGGGTCCTCGGCACAGGGAGGACATGGATCTCTTGGAGCGAGTCCAGAGGAGGCCACAAAGATGATGTGAGGGCTGGAGCACCTCCCATACAAGGACAGGCTGAGAGAGTTGGGGTTGTTCAGCCTGGAGAGGAGAAGGCTCTGGGGAGACCTTAAAGCAGCCTCCCAGTACGGAAAGGGGCTCCAGGAAAGCTGGGGAGGGGCTCTGGGTCAGGGAGTGCAGGGATAGGACAAGGGGGAATGGTTTTAAGCTGCAAGAGGGGAGATTGAGATGAGATCTTGGGGAGAAATGTTCTCCTGTGAGGGTGGGGAGGCCCTGTCCCAGGTTGCCCAGAGCAGTGGTGGCTGCCCCATCCCTGGAAGTGTTCCAGGCCAGGCTGGATGGGGCTTGGAGCCCCCTGATCCAGTGGGAGGTGTCCCTGGCCACGACAGGGGCTGGAAGTGGATGATCTTTAAGGTCCTTTCTGACTCAAGCCATTCTATAATTCCATGTCCATGGTTGCATTTGGGATAGTTTAGGCAGAGCGTTAAATAGTCCAGTGCGCTTTGTAGTGTAGAAGGCACAATCTGTCGTTCCGCTACACGTTACAGCAGCTCTTTAAAAGATGAACTGTTGTGCTCTGTAAGCAGGACCCAGCCCATCGTGAGCTTCCTACCAAATCCAAAGCTCACCTCCAGGCGCTGCTTCTCTGTATCGAGACCCACAGTGCAAGGCTCTGCATTTTCTGAAAGAGCTTTAGGTCTGGGATAAGCTCCGAGAAGCAGCTGTGACAACCATGGAAAAATAAATTAGAGGAAAAAAAAGTGGATGGAGGTGTGCCAGGGGGTGCCCAGGGAGGGGGTGGAGTCCCCATCCCTGGAGGTGTTTAAAAAACGGGTGGATGAGTTCCTTAGGGACAGGGTTTGGTAGGGAGACAGGTATGGCTGGACGCGATCTCAGAGGTCTCTTCCGACCTTAGGATTCTATGAGATGACCTGAGGAGAGGGGCTGTGTGTACACAGAAGGAGAACAGCTCAGCTAAGCGTTCTCCATAGATATTGGTCTTGCCTTTCCCTGGCTGTGCCCCCAAAAGGTTGATATCCCTTGAATTCCCAGTGCTTGTACTGGCAAAGTGTGGTCCGTACCACAGATCCAGCTCCAGCTTCTGCCACAGCCTCTCATAGGGAAAGTCAGGACCTGTGTAGAAAGCGTAACAATTTGGGATTTGTTCTCTTTGTAACTTCTGGTCACGGCCTTTCCTGTAGCTCTCCCGTGACTCTTGAACGCCCGGCTATGAGAGCCCGAGGCCCCGTGGTGCTGCTGATCACGCCAGCCTTACAGCAGGGGCTAACAGTGGTAGGGTGTGTGTGTGAGTTTGCTTGTAAAATGATGTGGAACGTGGTTTTAAGGAGCATATTTCCTTTCTGCCTCCTCTTAGTGCCTAAAGATGCTGGTTTGGAGAAAACTGTGACTACATCGGTTTGTAGACTACGCTGTTGCCTAAACCTGCACTTCTCGGTCGCAAGCACGTGTGCATGCAAACACTCTTCTAACTCAGAAGGGCTGTTCTCCGGGGTTCTGCAATGAGATTTATTTTCTGGGACTTACTGGGAACATTATCAGAGAAAAGTCATAGCTGGTGACCCAGCTCTGTTGTGTTTCTCTGCCTGTTTTTTATTATACTTGTGGTTTTCGCTAGATTTGGTTCAGCTGTGATTTATTTTCGTCTTCTGCTCTGGCATTTACTGTTAAAGCTTTGCATATTCCTTGCATTTCGTTGAGTGTCACTTTGTTTCTTTTCTCTGACTTGCAGGATTATTTTAAGTTGATATTCAGGCCTTTTCTTTCTCCTGAGTACATGGCATCGGTTGTCCAGATCTTGGTCAGAGCTGGATGCCAAATTGGCTGGGCATCTTCTGCTTTAATCAGAGATTTTGCTGCCTTTTTTTCTGTTGTTGTTGCAATTACTTTCCTCAACTTGAAAAAGTACTAAAATCCAGGGTCTTTTGGCTTTGAGTATTTCATATGCTGAACACGGAGCGAGTCCTGAGGAGGCCACGAAGATGATCTGAGGGCTTGAACCACCTCCCCTGTGAGGCCAGGCTGGGAGAGCTGGGATTGTTCAGCCTGAAGAAGAGGAGGCTGTGGTTGCTTCCAACTCAAACCATTCTGTGATTCTATTATTTTAGCATTTAATGATTGAAAGGTAAAGATAAATTGGGAGAGAATGTTTTTTGAGGCTGTTGAACGGATTAGCGAGGGTAAAGGCTGAGAACTACAAATATTTGGGGCTAAACGTGCCCCATAAGTGCCAAATGGCGCAAGTGATGTATCTGCCTCAGTTCTCAAGCATCGCAGCTGCATCTGAATGCCCACAGTGGAGGCTCTGCAGGTTGCACGCGAAAGTGTGGCTTTTACAGGTTTTGGTTGAAGGATGACCTGCACTGAGCAGGGTGGAAACGACTCGAGCTTCCAAAGCAGAGCAAAGGGTTGGGTCAGTCGGGCTGACAAGAAGTGCTGTGCTTCCAGGGAGCTGGAAGTCCTACTCTGAAGATGGTTTTTTCCATAGGAAATATTAAGACCTGTCTTCTTTGTAGACACTTTTCAGTTTGGTGGAAACCAACTAGAAAATTGTCAGTTTTAGTTAGGGGGTTTAGGGCTTTACTTAATGTAGTAAATAAGAGTTTGGTGGTATGCAAAGACATGCAAGAAGATCTTTAAGTATTTTTTTTATTTAATTCATGGTGTACAGGTACTGGGGAAAGTATTCAGCAGAGAGATTGGGGAGTGAAGTAGGAGCCAAGGTTTTCTCTGTAGATTTGGGATGGTTCTGTTCTCAGAGATGGATAAAATGTGACCGTTAGAGCCTAGGATGTCTTTCATTTTGCGTTTGTTCCATGGTTTCTAGCTCTCGATCTGTGAGCTCAGCGCTATTGCCTACAGGACCTGTAGTCCAACACTGTGTGTATTGTTTGGGCAGGAACTTCTGATTAATGTATGATTCACAGTCTCGCTGTGATACCAGCTTGTGTCATGTGTGTCCTGCTCCCACGCCCACAGAGCTCGCATGAATCCTCTGCTCTGCTTATATTTATTTTGTTTCTTTTGTAGTAAAAAGGGTGGCTGGAAACCTCAGTTGTGGAAAGCAAGTGTGGTCAGCTATGACAAGGTTTTCTGGCTTCCCTTCCTCTCTTCCTCTATGTACATAGCACAGCCTTGTGTTGCGTTCCTAAGCCGGGATCCGGTTACACCGTATCCCAGCTCTGTTCCCTCTGCTCCTCAACTCCAAACACAAACCCAGTTATTAACACAAGCCTCATGCGTGTTCTGTACCTTCCTGTAGTCTCCTCTACAAAGCTGGTGCAAAAGATGCCTTCCCTCTTGTATCCAAGTTAACAGCTTTATCCTCAGTCATTCCTGTGTGGCAGGGAAGGGAAATTAAACATTAAGGTTGTCTGCCATGGCCTCTTATCTTGGGGCTTGAGCTTGTGTGCATTGCCTGCTTGTCGGATAGGATCCTTCTCCTTATCTTAAGTGGGCCACCTGGAAGCCATCTGGGGCAGCTTTGAACTGGAGCCGCAGCCCTGGGGTTAGTGGTGGTGCAACTGGCACGAGTCACCTGGCCAGGGACAGTGAGGTGGTACTGGAGGTGCTCTGGATGTGGCCAGTGTCACTCGTGGAAGGTGTGAGGAGAGGCGACCCTCCATGTCTGATTGCTGTTGTTCGTCTGAGTGTCAAATGTGAAGAAACCAAACCAAAGTCCTGGGGAGCAGCAGAACAGTATCATAGAATTGTAGAATGCCCTGAGTTGGAAGGGACCCACAAGGACCATTGAGTCCAACTCCTGGCCCTGCACAGCACACCCCAACAGTCACACCGTGAGGGTGTTGGCCTAAGGCTTCTGGAATATTGTCAGGCTGTGGCTGCTTCCCTGGGAGCTGTTCCAGGGCTCCACCACCCTCTGGGGAAGAACCTTCTCCTCATGCCCAACCCAACCCTCCCCTGGCATCTTCCTGCCATTCCCTGGGGTCCTGTCCTTGGGCACCAGAGAGAAGAGCTCAGCGCCTGCTCCTCCTCCTCCCCTGGTGAGGAAGCTGTAGATCATGATGAGGTCCCCATTCAGTCTCCTTTTCACCAGGCTGAACAGACCCAGTGACTTTATCTGTTCCACATACGGCTTCCCCTCTAAACCCTTCAGCAACCTCATGGCCCTCCTCTGGACATTCTCCAGCAGCTTCAGATCCTTTTTTTATACAGTGGCACCCAAACGTGCACACAGCACTCAAGGTGGGGCCGTACCAGTGCAGAGCAGAGTGGGACAGCGCTCCCAGAATGGGCCATAGTCTTCATCATCAACCAGAGAGCTGGCACCCATAAGGAGATCCAGATGTAGGTGTCTGGTAACAGCCTTCCGGACAGGGCTCGAGTACAAGCATACTGACCCTACTAATGGCCCAGTATGAATTCCCATTCAAATGTTATGGTTTTATTATTTCAAATGAAACTGTGTAATTTTAGTGTTGTCCCTAAGCAGAAAAGCGGGGAAGCTAATTGTTAGGCAGAAGAATGTGACTGGTAAACCACAAAAACTGGCAAAGAATTTTGAGTGTGAATAACACTTCTCCCCCTCTTCCCATGAGGCTGCAGTTTGATGCAATCTACAAAACACAGCGAGCGCTTTTTTTGATAGGAAGGTGTTTTCCCAAATTCTTGGTTAGCTATAGGAATTTATTTTAGCCCTGTAATTTGGTATTGCCAAGCAGAGCCCCAGGTTGGCTTTTGGTGCCTTGAGAAACTTGAAAAGGATCACTCTCACCCCAGGGTTTGCTTTTCAGAAAGATGCAGAGGTCACCCAGAAGCTGTTGGACTTCTACTTTCTGCCTTCACAATTCTGAACGGAGCAACCTGGGGTGGTTTGCTTGGTAAATGACTCTGAGAACGTGATGTGGGTTTCGTCGGGCAGCACGAAGCAGGAGGTGGTGCCATGAGGCTGATGTAAAAACGCTTGGAGTTGGGAGTAGTACCGAGTGGACTCTAGAGCTGTGAGACTTGCACTGCTTGCACACGACAGAGAAATGGCAGCCTAAAAGCAAGGTCTCCAAACTAAAGCATCAGGAAAGAGAGACTGGCATTCCCTGTGCCACACAGAGCAAGGCTGACACCTCTCCTAAATCATCGAATGGCTTGGGTTGAAAGGCACCTTAAAGATCATCCAGTTCCAACGTCCCTGCCATGGGCAGGGACACCTCCCGCTGCTCGGGGTGCTTAGAGCTGGTTTTCCACCACACAATACAGCTGAGATTGACTAAAATCAAGCTGTGGTTCTGTTGAATTTTTCCTAAGCGCTTAGAGATGTCATCGTTAGTATGATAAATAGCTCTGATTTTCCATAATTTCACATAGAATTCATCTCTTTCCACTACATTCTGGCAAATGATCTTCAAAATATTGGTATTTTGGAGCGGTGCAAATGTCGAAGGCAGCAAGTGCTGCCTCCTTGCCACTCCCTCAGCTCCTGCTTCCAGGGATATCAGCCACAAGCCTGGGTTTTCCGTTTTGTTTTACGTGGATAGCTGTCCCGATTTTCTACATAGCAGGATAAGCTGGTTGCAAAGTAGGCTATAAAACAAATTAACAATAAGGAAAAGTTTATTTCAGGCTAGTTTATGTGGTATGATTTATGGGTGTTCCAAAATCACTCTGCTTCCAGATTGCAGGATCAGACAGATGATGTTGAATAATAAAATGAACAAGGAATGTTTATTTAAAAAAAAAAAAAAAAAAGAGGGTAGCGCAGCAGCAATTGCATTCGAGTTGGTCGGAAGAATGTATGAATGTTGAAAAGAGATTAAAGAGGCATTAGGGTGAGCCAAGATGTTACGCTTTTTAAAAGAGCGGGGAGGGGAAATAAATTCATCCATTTCACAGTCTGGCTGTGAGCCTGCCAACCCTTAGTCATGGCCTTGTGGAAGGCAGCGGAGGAGCTGAACTGACCATTTACTTGCCTTTTTAGTTTTGGAATAAAGGAAAAATCAAAATCATTTTCTACATGACAAAATAAGCCATTTCTCTTTGGTTGGTACTTGGGAAAGGACAGCTCTGCCTGCCGCAAGCTTGGATGCGATTCCAGCTTGCTGTGCCAGAGCTCCCCAAGGGGACGGAAAGGCGGATCCCAACGGGGGTGACATCATTGACGTCGGATGAAGCTGGAATTGCTCAGAACTAGGCTGGGAATGTGGAAAAGCTGCAGGGAAAGGAATAACTTTCACTTAAGGATGGCAACTGCAGTAATGAACAAAGTCACTTAGAGAATAAGTGCAATTTCAGTAGGGATCGGCTCCGTGGCCATGGAGCACGTGAGCGTAGCTCAGTGTGAAAAGCTCTTGCTCCAGTCCAGTCAGGGAGCGTTTTCCTCCTCTGAGAAGTTAAATGGATCACATGCTCCGGCTGGAGGCACGCGGAATCATTACTCATTGCAGAATTATGGTAAACTGACCTCTCTGGAGCCTCTGTTCTTTGCGCACCCACAGCAACCTGCCCTCCTGTGGGACAAGCTTTGACTCTTACTTCATCCACCTGTGGCCCTTCTGCCAGGGTCCTCATTTCTGTCTCACTGCTTTTCCTGGCTTTCTCGATGTCTGAAACCCGTATAAATATGAAATGGAAGAAGTCATAGCATAGAATCACAGAATGGGTTGGTTTGGAAGGGACCTCAAAAGCCCATCCAGTGCCACCCCCTACCATGGGCAGGGACACCTCCCACTGGGTCAGGGGGCTCCAAGCCCCATCCAACCTGGCCTGGAACACCTCCAGGGATGGGGCAGCCACCACTGCTCTGGGCAATCTACCAGGGTCTCGCCGCTCTCACAGTGATGGATTTTGTCCTAATATGTGTTGTAAATCTGTCCTCTTTCAGCTCAAAACCATTGCCTCTCATCCTATCCCCACACTGCCCGATCAAGAGCCCCTCCAGCTTTTCTGGAGCCCCTTTCAGTGCTGGGAAGCTGCTCTAAGGTCTCCCCAGAGCCTTCTCTTCTCCTTACCAAGCCCAACTCTCTCAGACCGTTCTCCTGTGGGAGGTTCTGAAGCCCTCTGATGGTCTTTGTGGCCTCCTCTGGACTCACTCCAACACATCCGTGCCCTACCAGCGCTGAGGACTGCAGAAATGAGTGCATCTTTGGCCAGAGAGGAGCTGTGCTGCACAAGTGACACTTAAAGGTAAAGAACGTTTTCACCCATATTGAAAACATCTATTGAAAATGCAAACATTTAATAAAAATGCCCATATTATTCCCCAGTTCCTAAGTGTGGAAAAGGAGGCATAGAATAAGGTGTCCCAAACCCCCTGAACAAAAGATCCCGCTGAGGCTTTAATCGAAGTGTAACGTCCAATTTCAGTGTCTGGACCAACATCCTTCCGTAGCCAACCTTGTGACAGGCCAAGCCCATCTTTTGCTGTGAGACTCAAAGTTTCAGACAAAGTGAAGCTTTGTATAAAGCACAAAGAGAAGACGGCTGATAAAGCTGGGTGCCTTTTAGTCCAACCACAACAGATTGATTGATTTCTTGAATTTTTTTTTTTTTTACTCTCTAGGCAGACACTGACAATAAAGAGAATTTCCTATGGGTGTAACTGGTGATATTAGAAGTCATTTGGCGGCTCTCACTGGCATGCCTGGGCTTGCCTTTCATCTCCGTTCAGTCTTTTAAAGGCCCGGAAGAGCACAGATAGATTTTAGCCTTCTCTCATAATTTGTTGTAAAGCAGCTCCTTTTCTGTATGATTGGTTTCGAAAATGCCTTTTATCAATAGAGGAAGATTGCATTTTCATCAAGGCACGAGTGCTGAGGTAGTGCTCAGCCCATGGTGGATCTGGACCAAAGACATCTGGGCTATTCCCTTGCTCTGCCTCATGGTCTACGTAGGTTGGGAATTAGGGTTTTAATTGAGAATATTAGAAATCTATAATCGCAGCGACGCCTGTCTTGCTGCAGACAATAAACTGCCTGCTTTTCAGTTTAGTGCTTGTATTGAAAAGGATGCTAACTTTGTCACGACTGTATTTGCTGAGGGTTGTCTTACTGTTTGGGTTTGGCGTTCGCCTAAGAGTACTCTGGAGGTAAAACGGAATCCTGAAGTCGCCTTGCTTTGAGGTTGATATTTAACATTATGTTTCATATAAAGCAGCAGAGCAGTGCTCAGCCTTTTCTTCTAGGTGGGTCGTGAATTTAGTGTTCACAACAGGACCTTTTCCCTGTGAAGACTGAGAGTTTTTGCCTGCTGTACCACTTCCTTCCCCTGCATCTCTTCAGTTCTCAACATGGGAAAGACATTGGTCTCTTGGAGCAAGTCCAGAGGTGGCCAAGAAGATGATCTGAGGGCTGGAGCACCTCTTGTACAAGGACAGGCTGAGAGAGCTGGGGGTGCTCAGCCTGGAGAGGAGAAGGCTCTGGGGAGACCTCAGAGCAGCTCCCAGTGCTGAAAGGGGCTCCAGGAAAGCTGGGGAGGGGCTCTGGATCAGGGAGTGCAGGGACAGGATGAGGGGAACAGTTTTCAGCTGCAAGAGGCGAGATTGAGATGAGACCTTAGGGAGAAATGTTCTCCTGTGAGGGTGGGGAGGCCCTGGCCCAGGTTGCCCCGAGCAGTGGTGGCTGCCCCATCCCTGGAGGTGTTCCAGGCCAGGTTGGATGGGGCTTGGAGCCCCCTAATCCAGTGGGAGGTGTCCCTGCTCACGGCAGGGGTTGGAACTGGATGGGCTTTGAGGTCCCTTCCAACCCAAACCGTTCTGTGATTCTGTGATCTTGGAGCGTTTTCCAAGCATCTCTGTGGCTTCGTAAGTGGGAAGCGGTTTTGTTAATTGTTTAGCGGATGAGAAAATTAAGGGAAACGTCGCAGTCAGATGGTTTAGTGGCACTGGAATAAATCCAGTATTTCTGCTGCTGGATCTCATGAGCTATGTACTAAACATACAGTTGCCTTTACAACCTGTTAAGTCTTTTCCCACCATAACCTCTGTTTCAGCCCAGTCTTATGGTTTGTAATACTGCCTCAAAATAGTTTTCCTTTTCTTCTGAGAATAGAGAAGTTTTTCTTTGAAATACCTACCCTCCCCCACATTTTTAGTTTTAATCATCCCCTGCTGAAAAACTCCACATCAATCTGATCTCAGCTTGTCCTTCCAGCAGGAGAGAGGGGTCTGTGCAGACCCCATCCAGAGTAGGGAATGTCAGCGCCTCTCTGGGTTATTTAAGATACATCCACGACGTAATAAATCTAATGTTGTCATTCTAATGGTACAATAACTTGGAAATGAAAGAAGTCAGCTGGGAGAATATGTGTGCACTGGAAAACCCATCCAGAATACTGTGCTGGAACGGGGGGTTGGATATTGTGGAAAAATCTTGGAAGCCGTTAGTCTGGTGCACAGAAGCAACGAAGCAAAACAGTGACGCTCGTTTAACGAACGGAGGGAATATGAGAGGTGGCAGCCCCGGTGCATCCCTTCCTTCCAGATGTCTTTGTTCTATTTTTTTTGTCACGGTGCAGGTCTTGGCGCTGTCCCGTAAGAGAAAGTGAGCATAAAGAAAGCCAGAGGGTAACCAAAACAATCCTGAAGCAGAGGCTAGCATTGAAATGATTTATTTTTTGTTGTACCTCACAGCTGAAGACACTGAATAAACCATGTCCATGTGGAAATGCCTTGAGCTTTCAGGCTGTCAACCAGGTGCCGTATACGAAGATGCATAAAACCGGTCCATGGGACGTTTTTTGCCTACAGGCTGCACCAGGTGCCCTGTTTTCATGAGTAACAGTGCAAACAGGAAAAGAACTATTGATAACCACTTCTCTTCTCCCTTGCTTTTCCCTGCAACGTGTCTGATTTCCAGAGAAGTGGGATTCCTGCTCCACCACCGCCGTTGGTAACGGTGCCTACAGGAAAGCTGAGAGAGGCTCTGTATCAGGGAGTGCAGGGATAGGACAAGGAGGAACAGTTTTAAGCTGAAAGAGGGGAGAATTAGATGAGATCTTAGGGAGAAATGTTTTGCTGTGAGGGTGGGGAGGCCCTGGCCCAGGTTGCCCAGAGCAGTGGTGGCTGCCCCATCCCTGGAGGTGTTCCAGGCCAGGTTGGATGGGGCTTGGAGCCCCCTGACCCAGTGGGAGGTGTCCCTGCCCACGGCACTGGATGGGCTTTGAGGTCCTTTCCGAGTCAATCCACGTTATGATTTTATGAGTCTGGACTAAGAGGTGTGTGTTTTTCCAGCTGAAAAATGGAGGCAGTGATATTGATCTTTCCTTTGTACAGGACCTGGGGCTGCTGAAAAAAGAAAGGAGGTTTGTACGTATTGTTTAAAACTTCCACTCCTGCTGCTGAGCTGCTTTAAAAGGGGGAAGGCCAAGTCAATTCAAGTACATAAATCGGTGTTCCTGCAAAGAGTGGTTGAGGTCTATTCTATTCTAGAAGAAATGGTAGGAGGAGGTCTTGGTTTATTTTTTCAGTCTGTTAGATGAGAAGAGATTAAGAGAGACCTCTTCCTTCCTTCTAAGAAAATGCAGGGTTGGAAACTGTTCTTAAAGGTCCCAGTTAGAGCTGAACCTCAGAACCTTAATGATGTTTGAAAAAGGAGTTGATGACGATGTCTTTCAGAGAAGACTAAATCTGAACCATAGTACGCCATGCCCACGTGCTCTGTCGCAGCCTTGCAGCAGAGTTTGAAATCCAGTCCTCAGGTTTCAGGCAGGGTGCAGAGGTTGGTAAAAAAAATATAACATTTTCCTTCTCAGTGCTTGGTGGGGAGAGGAAAAATGCCACTACATTAAGTGCACTTCCTTGCATTATAAAATGCAATAGACAAAATTGGGAATAAAACCTGGAGCAATGAATGCAATTAACTTCTATTTGTGGAGAAGGCATTTTGGCAGCAGACATCAAAAAGGACATGATGGCTTCTTTGAG
The DNA here is from genome assembly GCA_033558235.1 of Neomorphus geoffroyi. Taxonomy (NCBI): domain Eukaryota; kingdom Metazoa; phylum Chordata; class Aves; order Cuculiformes; family Neomorphidae; genus Neomorphus; species Neomorphus geoffroyi. The sequence continues at coordinate 21,696,356 of JAUMJM010000033.1, read as the reverse complement.
ATAGATGACCTTGGTTTGCACTGTAAAACTTCCTGCGCTCTGCTTTTCATTAGCTATTTGCTTACAAGATTTATATACTGTATAGATAAAAAAATATATAAAATACGACTTATGTTACGATTTCGACCTAACGCAAACTTTAGGGATGATGTGATCAAGCTTATAAGAGCCAGACGCTGTGGTTTGATGCAACACAGTTCTTACTCAAGTCAATGCATGAGATCACTTAACTGAAATCAGTGGAGGCCCAACAGCTTCTGTAGTTCTGAATGTCTGAAATGCTCTGTTGTGCCTGCTTAGGAGTCGTATTTTTCCATCTGAGGATGCCTCTGGTATTTATGGAGGTATCTGGTCGGGAGGAAACTTGGTGATAGCTTGGAGGGACTCTCTTTCATCCTGGGCAGATATTTGATTTAATAATAAATTTAGCTCAGATAGTGAATGCTTTTGGTTCAGTGTTATATCCTGGAACTTCCCCCAGCCCAGAAGGATTAAGAGATTATTATATTTTTTTCCCCAGGATGTTATCTCTGGTGGGAGATTAATAGGAGATTAATGGTTATTACTGGAGCTATTTAAGAGGATTCACCATTGTATGAACTGCAAATACAGAAGCTGAACCTTATTTCAGACCTTCTTTCATCAGAATTCTCCAGTGCTTAGGGGGCAGGGAGAGAGGCAGAAGGTATAAAAGTCTTTCAAAAAACTCCCTTTTGCATTTGCACAAAGATCTTCCCTATGAAGAGGTAACGCGTTACCAAATAGAATTTGTGTACAGTCAGAAACAAATTGAGAAAAAAAGTCTTACACCGAAGGTGTCAACTCTATTCAGTTCTGGAGTCCCCAGACCAGGAAGGATCTGTTGGAGCGAGTCGAGAGGAGGCCACGGAGATGATGCGAGGGCTGGAGCCCCTCTGCTGTGAGGCCAGGCTGGGAGAGCTGGGGTTGTTCAGCCTGGAGAGGAGAAGGCTCTGGGGAGACCTCAGAGCAGCTCCCAGTGCTGAAAGGGGCTCCAGGGAAGCTGGGGAGGGGCTCTGGATCAGAGGGTGCAGGGACAGGACAAGGGAGAATGTTTTTAAGCTGAAAGAGTAGAGATGGAGATGAGATCTTAGGAAGAAACTTTTTCCTGTGAGGGTGGTGAGGCCCTGGCCCAGGTTGCCCAGAGAAGTCATGGATGTTTCCTCCTTGGAGGTGCTCAAGGCGAGGTTGGACAGGACTTTGAGCCCCCTGATCCAGTGGGAGGTGTCCCTGCCCATGGCAGGAGGGTTGGAACTGGATGATCTTTAATGTCCCTTAAAACTCAGAACATTGGATGATTCTAAGTTGCACAGAAACCTGTTTGCCTGTGTCCTGATGTTTGCACTCTACTGGGGAACAAAAGCTGCTTGTGTGCAAACAGAGCATTTCCTACCTCCTTTTCCTCAATTGCAGAAGTTTTTCTTGTTCTGCAGTGCAACAGCAAAGTCAGTACCTCCGCAGTGTTATACCGAGCGTCTCATCACAGCTTAGGATGACCGGTTAGTCAACGCGTCTACATGAGTCACGGCAGTGACACCAGGAGATCACATTTTCCCTAAGTGCCCTGTAACAGCAGCCTTCGGGGCTGACCATGGCACTGTCAAAAAGCACACAACACCAAGATTACACAACAGTTTAGGTGAGGAAATGAGGAAATATTTAAATTACACGTGTCACAACTGAGTTAAAGCGTTTGGAAAGATACTGTTCACATGAACTGTGTCAGGATTAAAATTTCAGCTCTCAGAAAACAAGTGACGTGAGTTTGAACAGTTGTACCTCTGAGAATGTGGTGTGCAAAAGCACTGTGCTGGTAAATAAATTAATGGTTCAAAGTTGGGAAAAAGGAGCCTGTGGGTTATGTCCAGTACTGCAGCATTTGCCTTCTCAGCAGGCTTGGCCAGACTGAGCCACAAGCATGAAAGCTCACTTGTCTGCGCGATTATGTGAAAGTTTTGACTTTCATTTGAAAATGATGGTACAAGAATAAGCTTTAGATTGTGTTATAGAATCATAAATGATTTGGGTCAGAAGATCATCCAGTTCCAGTTCCAACCCCCTGCCACAGGCAGGGACACCTCCCACTGGATCAGGGGGCTCCAAGCCCCATCCAACCTGGCCTGGAACACCTCCAGGGATGGGGCAGCCACCGCTGCTCTGGGCAACCTGAGCCAGGGCCTCCCCACCCTCACAGGAGAACATTTCTCCCCAAGATCTCATCTCAGCCTCCCCTCAGTGAGTGCAATAGTACAGGAACATCTGCTTAGCTGAAGAGAATCCAAAACGATTGCTCTCTCCTAAGCTTGGTCGGCCAATATCAAGCCCCCTGGAGCATCGTCAGCACAGTTGGGTGCTGGTGCTGAACTGTGCGTGGGGAACCAAGCCTCCTGTCTTGTCAGTAGACATCCTGGCTGCACAAGTATCGTGGCAATGAGCATAAACCCTTCCATACTTCCTATCTCTCTGCAACCATTTTTCTTGGGAAGGAGAAGAGGCATCGTGAACAGGCCAGGGCTTTAACAAGCTGTGGCACTGGAAGTGCTTTGGACTCGCCAAATGAACTAGCACAGCCTTGACTTCTCAGCATCCCCCAGACTGGTCTGTAAGAACAGCCGAACAATTTGTACGTCTGTTTTTTCTTTCTTAACTGGTAGGACAGTATTGCGTGTGTGGGCAGCTACTGGTTTTGTTTGCCCTTCACCCCTGCAGTGGCTGTATTTCCTTTTTTCAGGAGACACTGCTTATGAACTACCGTGTTTAATGTATAAGTTCTTTTAGATACTTCAAGATAAAAGGCATCCATAACACTGCCTCAGAATTAATGATGTGATGCCAGCTCCATCAGAGAGTTTATGAGTCTTGGCTTCTCAGACTCTCATAAAAAAGGTAATTTATCAGCTGTGGTAAATGAGAGAAATCACCCTCCAGCCGAAGTCGGAAACCTGCATGCTTTGATTGCATCGGTAGAGGAAGAGAATGTTATTAGAGAGGCCATCATATTGTCGCTAGGTCAGCGCAGTATTTTATTTTGGAGTGAAATTGTCCAAATATTGAAAAAAATGTTCTCTCTTTATCATCTTTAAAGTATTTAAGCATCAACTTGACCTTTTTGCATGTGTCGTGTTTCCCTTTTTTAAACACGGCACCACAAGAATTTCTTGACTTACTGACACTATAATTCAGTCTAACTCATCACCAGGGCCAATGGCTTCATGGCTTTTGAGTTGGAGCTCTGTTGCACTCATCCATCTTTAAACATGAACCGAGAAACCTCACATCCAAGAACTTCAGATCCTGGAAGTGTTTCTAAGAGATGCCCACTGTCCTAGGAATCTTAAGATTTCTAAAACCAAACACACGCTCCTTCCCCCTCCAACAATAGCAACCAACCAACCTCAGGAGTAAAAAGAAGTAATGTCTTTATTTTTGGTTACAAGTAGTAAGTTTAGAGCAGAGATCTGGACCTGCCCACAATCGCTGCAGAGCTTGGTAGAGAACCCAAACCTCCTGCAAAACCATTTCTCCCTGCCTGTTGTACCAAGTAACTTGCTAATTTGAGAGTAATACTGTTCCAGTTCTCAGGCTATCGAGGCTGATGTAATATTTTGGCTGCAATCAGGTGGATCATAATAAATTTTCTGGAAATATTTCCAATTTTCTGTTTCTTTTCTTATAAACAACTTTTTGCACTTGGCAAATTCAGTTGGTCTCAGAATGCCAAAACTATGAGTAAGTTTTCTACTAATTTCTTAAAGTAAGTCTTTTACGGTTTTCTCTAAAAGCAGAAGAGATAATTATAAGGGATCCTACTTAATTTATGATTTTCAGTATTTCAGCAGTTTTTACTGTTTCTATAAGAAGTGGTGATGACGTAAGGGTGTGATTTTGTGCCACCTTAAGCCAAAGTAAATAGGAGTTGCTGCAGTCTCACCCATCCCATTTTTGCCCCCAAATGTGTACGTATGCCTGCACTTGCATTTACGTGTTTCTGTAGCACTGAAGCAAGGAATCGATGTGACCAAAGCTAAGCCTGCTGAGAGAGGGCATAACAAAAAAAAGAGACATTCCATTTAAAGCATCTTACGATGCAATTGCGCAAATGTCAGGAACACAAAGCTCAGGGTCCAAATAGAGAGGCAGGAGCGCGGCTGCTCTAATATTGGAATAGTTCAATGGAAGTTTAAAACAATGTAGGTGGTGATGAGAGTACCAAGCCTTGAGCTCATTTTTAATACCCTAAGTCTCTTCAAGGTAGTGCCTTTCTTTGTGTCAGTCTGCATGGAACGGGTAATGTGGAGACACACGGGTGGAATCTGGCCGGAAGCACATTCCGATGACGATCTTTCCTCAAATCAGCTTGTAGACGGGGTGAGAGGCCATTCCATCTTCAAAGATAAAGGGTTAGGCCAGAGCCAGTCACCTGTGCAGTGAGCCTTTTGCCACCTGTTAGTGCCACAATGAGTTTTAAAACATATATAACATAACTCTAGCTACATGTATGTGACCAGAACTGAGAAGTCTGGGCTTGACTCCCACGCGGGTTTTCCCTGTGTGTACGCATTTTTTTGCCCTCTTCTGTTTTTGGTAAAACTGCAGTTTCCAGATTTGTTCCAAACAGCTGCTTTTTGCTGCTGGGTTTGTGTCGGTTTATGCTGAGGAAGGTTTCCATCCAGTCCTTGGCGAGGTACAGTTGGACACGATCATCCCAAAGGTCTTTTCCAACCAGGCAATTCTACCATTCTATATGGATAGACAAGTTTCTCAGGGATCTGGTTTAATAGTGGACAGGTATGGTTGGACTGGATGATCTCAAAGGTCTTTTCCAGCCAAACGATTCTATAATTTTCCTGTGGACCTGCTAGTTTATTGGTAAAAATGGGATTACAAGGAGAAGCTCAGAGAAAGTGGAAGAAATCACTCTCCTGTACTCTAGAAATGGTTTGGTGGACACTGTAGTGACATTTCTCAAGGTGAGATGAAGGAGATGGATTGCTTACACCTGAGTGAGGCACCCAGCAAAATACAAATCGAGTAACAGTGCAGCTGGGGAGCAGGATTCCTGCTGGCTTTACGCAGCACAGATTTCCACATTAGTTGCTGTCAGCATGGAAGACCCCTTGACATTATTAGGTCAAAGAAAGGTGCTAATCCATCACAGAAAATGGCTCCGCACTTGATTTATATTCATTTATCTTTGCTCTGCACAAATGCTTTGTTCCTTATCCTTCTTTGAATCAGGCCAGCCTAATATATTGGCATCTCAATCATCATTTGGCTCTGACTGAGATGAAGAAGCAGTGGTTGGGCCTGCGGGGCTGTAAAAGTAAATCAGTGATTTATTAGTGAGAACAGGGCAGGAAGGTGAAGAGGATCCTGAAGAAAATAGATAGTTAGAAGACTGTGGCATTTTTCTGTTCCTGTTTGTCTGATTATTCTGCCGTGAAAAACTGTAAAACATCAAAACCAAAATAAAAATCAAGTATCTTCAGGTTTCAAAGCGCATTATTGAAACGCATTCCTTTATCTTTGTATCTTATTATGGTGATCCTGAAATAAGCCCGGGAAGGTACTTACGGAAATGGAGTGACTTTGCCCAGGTGGCTACAGTGGATATCGGGTTTCAATGGTATTAAGAAGCGGCATGTCCAGATCTGCTGGCTCACTCTTTGTTTATTGTGCCACTTTCCAGGAAATGAAGTGAGGGGAATGGAGACAAATTATATCGGGGGTTGAAGGATATAGAAGGTTGTAAGTTGCTCTCAAGATCCTCGAAAATTTCTAGGAAAAAGAAAATATTTCCAAGATAAGGAAGCAGAAGTGGCTCTTGCTTATGGGACAGTTTTCCAGCACACTCCCATTCTTTCACTAATTTCTTCATCAGGGAATGTTTGGGGATTTTTTTTCCTGCTCCTTTCCCACCATCCTTCTTCCACGCATCTGTTTCCAGCCTGAGCCTTTTGTGTGCTCCTTTCCCTTCCCTGTTACTGCTGTATTTCTTGTTGGAAAAATGAGAGGTCTGAAGTATAATTTTGACTCCAAATAAGCACCTGGGTTTCAAATCTGAGTGATTTTCTTCTCGTTACTCTTCAGGCTGGTTTTTGGGTTGTTGGTTGTTATTGCTGGAGGGGGAAGTTGCGTGTGTTTGTTCCTAAAATATCTTAAGATTCTTAGGACAGTGAGCATCTCAGATCCTATTCCAGCCTTTATTCCTATCTGCATTTTGAAATTCCTTAAATAGAGCTGCAGTGCAGTCTGGTTTTAGCCTTTACCCGCTTGTCATTTTTAACAGAACAGTCTCTTACTCGAATTGTTGTGTCAATAATTTGGTGAAAGGGATGGAGTGACATTTGAGGAAAAAAGTATTCTTGGATAGTTGAGCTTCCCCAAATCTGCATCTGCCATGGTTCTTGCTTTTGCTTTCCGCCGTGACAAATTTAGAAAGCCTTCTGAGACCTTTTTTTTCTTGGCAGCAGTCAAAGCTATTAATGTTACTGGGATATGGTGGTTGCATACAAACAGCTGGATCCAAAACGTGATTACTTATGTGGTATGGGATTATTTACGTGGTAGGGACCTTTGCTTTTCAAGTACTTCCATACTGTGCATCTCTGCAGTATCTGTGCATCTACAGCAGTAGAGATGTGGGGTGCTGCCATCAGAGAGTAGATCTACATCACAATGTAGAGCAAAACAGTCTGGGTCCAGCAGGGAACCAACAAAATGAAAAATAGGACTTCTATGTCCTGGGATTTTAGGAGGAGGGAGGGTAAAGAGTTTAAAGGAGGCCTATAGGAAAGCTAGGGAGAGGCTTTTATCAGGTACCCTTTCAAGGTCAGGCTGGGAGAATTGGTGTTGTTCAACCTGGAGAAGAGAAGGCTCCAGGGAGACCTAAGAGCTGAAAGGGGCTCCAGGAAATCTGGGGAGGGGCTCTTGATCAGGGAATGCGGGGACAGGACAAGAGGAACGGTTTTAAGCTGCAAGAGGGGAGACTGAGATGAGATTTTAGGAAGAACTGTTCTCCTGTGAGGGTGGGGAGGCCCTGGCCCAGGTTGCCCAGAGCAGTGGTGGCTGCCCCATCCCTGGAGGTGTTCCAGGCCAGGTTGGATGGGGCTTGGAGCCCCCTGACCCAGTGGGAGGTGTCCCTGCCCATGGACATGGTGGGACTGGATGATCTTTAAGGTCCTTTCCAACCCAACCCATTCTATGATTTAGGGGAGGGCGTGTTCAGTGTTGGAAATGGATGATAACTGAAAAGGGGAGAGGAATGCAAAATGATAATAGGTGCCTGCTTTTTGTTTGCAGTCAGTTTGTGTCTTTCATCAAGCCACCTTCTCTAGTAAGTGTGATGCCGTGGTCCTGCTGTTTGAATCGCTGACTGTGACCTTGAGGAGGTTATTTTAGCACCACATAATTCAAGATTACTTGAAAGATCATTGGCTTTGTGATTTTGAAAGGTATTTAGAAGAACAGACCACATGGATAAGCTCATAGGCACTCCAGAATTTGTTCCCTACGCCTCAGGTTGCTCAGAGTTTGCCAGCAGGGAGAGGGCTGAGCTGCTTTTCTGGCAGAAGTGCAAGGAATGCCACTTTATTTTGCAGTTAGCAGCGAGGGTTTCATTAACACGTAATGAAAATTTCTTTGGTTTTCTCCCTGGTAGAAAAATGGTGGGCACAAAATCATGACATTATTTTTGCTTATTATTGGTGAAAACAACCTCATTTGTATTTGGAGTGCTGGCTGCCTTCTTGCCAAAGCTCTTCTGGCACTTGTGTCCACCTCCTCCTGGGGCCGCCGTCAGTGTCTTTGTGTGTGGGCAGTGTCATAAAGCAACAAGGACCTGTCTTGCTCTAAAAAATACTTCCCATAGGACAGTTTTTCCTGTTTTTTTTTTTCCTCATCTTACCTGAAGGAGGTCATCTCTACAAATAATTATGTTCGAAGTGTCAAGAAAATAATTGCTCTATGAAATGGTGTCATTGGAAACTCAACACACAAGGAAGGTTTAAGAACATGGTACGCTGGCAATGTCGGCTGGGTTGGATGGTTGAATCCATTACAGATATGGTGCACAGGTATAATAAAGATATCAAAATGCGTGTTCCCTCTTTAAAAAGGAAAATAAAATACAAGATTGAGACTCTAATTTTCATATTCTACACAGATGCTATGTTAAAACACTGAAAGGTGTGGAAGTGTTTCCAGATTCTTCAAAGAGCGATGCCCTTCCAGTCTGAGCACTGTAAACATCACTGCTTTTTATGCTTTGGCAAAAAAGATAGTGTTCTAGAATAAAAATATAGGCAACCTATTTTTCTTTTGAGTTATAAAACAATGCTGGAGATCCATTAATCAGAGTGATTTTCTGACCAAGTATTTAGATCTTAATGTAAATGTCTATAAATAATATAGTGGCAACAGCCTTCTTTTGAAAACAAAATTCAAAGAGGTCCTGTTTGAAAAGCGAATAGTGCTTAGGGCAGTTATATTTAGGGCTCTAATGGAAGTGTACAAGTTATGCTTTTTATACAAACTATAAATGGCTACAACCAAGAGGCTTAGACTTGGAAATGCGTTTGGCACTTACGCAATGTGAGAGACAGACCAGAGCCTTGTAGTGGAGTTGTTGGGTTATTTCTCTGCTAGCTTCACAAATATTTCCAAATTGTTATCATGTTGCTACCCCTAAAGGGTATATTCAAAAATAGATATTGTATCCGCTCTAGTTTGTAATGGGTGTTGGGCCACAAAAGGCTGAATCTGAGAAGAGTACAAGCACGATGATGATGATGGGGGGGGTCAAGAAAGAAGAATGCAGATGCAGAAGTAGAGTAAAATTGGTTTTAGAGCAAGTGGCGTAGCCCGTGGAAGAAAGCCAGGCATGAATGTAGATGGTGTGAGATGGTCCTTTAGTGCCGCACATGATGTGAGAAATAGGCTAAGGTGTGGAAAAGATAGAGGGCAAAATGCAGCAGTTGGTGAACTAAGTGGAATTCCTCAACTCCACTTCTGAGTCTTTAAACAAATATGTCGTGGTTGAAAAGCTCTCCAGGATGCTTTGAAGTGAGGAAACAGAAAGTTGTAAAATGCTGTCATTAGTAAGAGGATGGTTTACTGTATTGTGGGCATAAAAGTGCTAAATACTTCGTAGAATGGTGTAAGTCGAAGGGACCTTAAAGATCATTTAGTTCCAGTCTCCCTGTCATAGAATCATAGAATGGTTTGGGTTGGAAGGGACCTTAAGGATACACTTGCAAGTGTTTGTTTGAGGAAATAAAAATTAAAGGATGAGCAGTTTCTGCACTCTGATGGAATCGTTGCTGGTCTTTAGCCCTATCAAAATACTCCTAGAGAGTAAACCCTGTCTAATGACGCACGTTAAACACAAACATTGTCTGTACGGTGGAGGCTTGTGTCTATACTTGTCCCAAAAACAAGTGTTCACCGAAGCCAACAGCGGGCTCTGGGTGGTTTTGGGGGTAAAACCAACAAAGCTTATGATTCATGAACTAATCGTACACGTACGTGCTGGTGTGAGCAATTTATTGTAGCTACAATGATAACAATATTGGTATTAAATCGACAGTATACTGTCTCTTTCCTTATGGACTACCCAGGGTGCACCCACCCAAAGTTTGGTGTTGTCTGGGCAGTGACTCAAAACCTGAATCGTTTTCGGCTTCAGACACGATCTGCATGTGATCATCCTAGCGAGACTCCAGAACTTGCCCTCTTGAGGTCGGACTTTATGGTCTCAGGACTGCGCTGTGTTTCACACAGATAAAATTTCAGTCTTGAGTGATAGATGCATATTTCACCCTGACAAAATCTGTCCAACCTGTGTTACTGACAGCTAACGGAGACAGTCCATGAGTCGTAGAAAGACCACCAGTCCTCGAGGAGCAGTAGTTTGGTTACTGCTGAGTTCCTGATTCCTTATGGCTTTTCTAAATTCAGCATAGAATTAACAGCTTTTACGATGCTTTAAGTCATTGACTGATGGCCTTGCAGTCTTGATGTTTATTATGAAACGACTACATTTTCTATAATTTTACTTTAATCCATGTTTGCTACAGCCAAGAGAGTCTAACGAGGATGGTTTTTATCGGGCCAAGGGCTCACTTGTGTAAAGAAATTGGTGGGCTGGGGTCATATAAAGTCGTTCAAATGCTTACTCTGAAATAGCTGAGAAGGGGCAGCATGGGATTATTCTGGACTCAGATGCTCCATCTAGACGTTCCCTAAGAAAAGGAACTGGGAGTGACAGAGGATACAAATTTGCTGTCCTCTTTCTGTGTTTGGCAAGGACACAGATCATGAGATGTATAAATAGAAGGATTGAAGGCAAGTAAAGGGAGGTCATTATAGCACGTACAAAGAGCTTACTCAGACCACATCTGGAGAACTGGGCATGATTCAAAGACCATATTTCAGGAAGGACAGTGAACAATAAGGAACGTATTAGAAGAGGGCATTGTAGAGGATATGAGGGCTCTAGCTGGTGCCTGCAGTTGCTGCAGTCCCACTGGTTGCTCCAAATGAAGCTGTTTTTACTGTAAAAGCACCTAAATTAGAGACTCCTAAATAATTCCAAGGGAATGGAGGAAATGATATAAACCTCTTTTCCCTAAGCTTTCTAATCCCCCCTACTAAAGGACCTGATGTTTCTGGAGTTGCCATCGTTTAGCTGTCATATCTCTTTCTCTCTTTTATTTAATGTTTGATTTTTAGCTATCATCTATTGTTTCTTCTCTGCGTGTGTATATATATAAATTCTTGTGGTATTTTTGCTATGTTTGTCAGAATAACCCTCCCGGCAGTGTATCCGCGTGAGAATCTCTAATGGGGTTAAATCCATTTCACTTTTCTTAACCATCTCGGCTGGGTAAAACTTCTCGTATCATAACCTCTATTGAGGTGGAATTATACCTTGTCATAATGTTGGGTCCTTTCATCTCAGAAGTAGCTTTGAGATTGTTGAAGGTAACGAGCTATGTAGGTGAAAGATGTTGCTAAAGGGCAAGAATTGTCCTGTTGACACGTACAGGAGGTGGGGACACTGCTGAAATGTTGAGGAGCGTGAAGGAGTAAGGTGACAATGAGAAATGAAGCAAGAATGCTGCTGCTGTCTGACTGTCCTTAACAGGAAGGAAACAATATCCCTTTTTTCTACATAAGTGGGATGCAGATTGAGTAAACTGGTTGGGATTTACACAGCTCGTTGATGCTAAGTCTTCTGCCTGTTGGGCCAAAGTCATTTTTTGGCATAGGGTTCTGGTTTTGTATTTCTCTCACAGTGTTCACAATCTATTTATAGCACGCCTCATAAAACTTCCTTTCTGTTTTTCATTGGTATTTACAGCCTAATGTGAGGATTTCTCTTTAATCCTGAAATTCAGAGTCTAGAAACACAGGTGGTTTTCTCTCTCAACGTAACATTACAGCGTAGTGTGGGTCATTGCCCGTCTTCAGACCCTGTGTAGAAGATCCAATGCCTGAAAAACCACACGTGCAAAACTGTAGTGGATCAGCCTTATTGTAGGGGTGAACTTGTTGACCTGCTGTCACACGTAGGCTCACAGAATCATTAAGATTGGAGAAGACCTTTAAGATCGTCAAGTACAACTGTCAGCCCAACACTACCGTGCCTACCAAACCATGCCCAAAGTGCCATGTCTACATGGTTTTTTGAACACCTCCAGGGAAGGTGACTCCACCACTGCGCTGGGCAGCTCTTCCAGGGCTTCATCACTCTTTCAGTAAACAAGTTTTTGCTAATATCAAAGCTAAGCCTCCCCTGGTGCAACTTAAGGTCATTTACTCTTGTCCTATCACCTGCTACTTGGGAGAAGAGACTTGCTACAACCTCCTTTTAGGTAATTGTAGAGAGCAATAAGACTCCCCTCTCGTGCACCTTTTCAAAGGTCATTGTAGTCATCGTATTGGGAAGCATTTACAGTTCATGTTTACAGATCATATTCTCAAGTGTCTTTTATTATGACATAAAATAGGTAGCATAGTTGTACAAACCCAGACTAAAGCCTTGCAGTTGTGCCATTTATTTCATATCTCTTGGTCTGAGTTGTGAGAGCAATGGCTCTTTGTTGGCCTGTCTCATATACGCAAGGTCTAATGGGACAGGGATTCTGAACTGGGACATGTGGCACTTCAAGACAGCGTTTAGTAGGCACTGTGATCTTGACCTGGTGGTTGGACTAGATAACCTTAGAGGTCTTTTCTAACCTCTATGATTCTGTGATCTGGACTTTGCAAAGAGCTGGATTTGATACATGAGCTTGGCAGTTGCTTTGCCTTCTTTTGTCTCCGTTTCTCTGTCTAGGAAATGGAAATGAGGACAAACAGCATCTCATAAAAGCACTGATACCTTTTATCTTGCAAAGTACACCGCTTCTAAAGATCACATTTGCTATACTTTTTGGCAGTCTTTACGGTGAAAACCAAGGATATGTTCCCTTGAGCTCAGGTTCAATTATGCACTTGGGGCCAAGCCAGGTTAGTGGTTGTCCAGAAGACCACAAGGATATGGAAGTGGGATTTATGACTCAGTGAATAGTGACTCGGTACTAAACCAAGGCCTTTCTCCTACATTTATAGTCATTTATAATCTTGTATATCACAGCTGGATTCAAGTATAATAGTTCTTACAGGTATTTCCTGCTTTCTCCCCTCCAAGTTCCAGCGCAATTCCACCATTGTCATAGCAAAACCAGGCACCGTATGTCGAACGTTTCCAAGTGGGGGATGAAGATGGGGCACAATTCTTACCTAGGGATAAGGATGTATCGATGTATTTGAAGTGACTGTCAGTAAGCTTCTACTTTTTGTGTTGCAGCTCGCTTTGCACTGTAGAACTTGTAAGCTCCTCTGCTTTCCCCTTGTTTTGGAACACGAGGTGCTGCGGTGACTTGCGCCCCCAAAAAAGGGGTAGTGGATTCTGAGAGTGCTTTAAATGCAATTTTGGGATGCTTTGGTACTTCTGTCAAACAATGCCTGTTGACAATAAAGGACCAGATTGCATGCTTTAAGGCAACGTGACTCTGATAACGTTCCTGAATTCCGGGCAAACCGCATTTTGTTAATTTGAAGGGGACGTCGCCTCTCTGAGGAATTACACCAAGACAAGGGAACCCGTGGGAGGGCTGTGTGAAATGGACAGGTCTGTCCAGAAGTGTCAGATTAGGAGACCAAATCTTTGATGGAGAGATTCAGTTGAGCACTTGCAGAATATTTAAAGACCGTCTCTCTCTGCCTGAAGCTCCACCCTCTTCTGCTTTTCCTGCTGTTTTCAATTACAATATTCCTGTTTAATGTGGATGAAAATACAAGTAACTGTGTTTGATTTTTTTCCCTACTGCTGACAGAGACAAACTGAAAGAGTTGCCTGCCTGCTTTATAGCAGAAGCCACGTTACTTCCCTATATGTTAGCAATTAGATGCATTGTTTCCTGATCACAAGTCTTTCTCACAATCTATAGCATGACTGGAGCTGATTATAGAGCCTGATGTGTTTAGATTTGAATGAGTTATATCAGGAACACTTTGGTTGTCTTTTCTTGGGGGGTGGGGAGTGTTTGTTTGCGTTCTGTCAGAATTATTCTGGCTCGTTTTGTAAAGTAAGCGTTGAGCTTTTCTGGCAGTGGTGGCTCAGCAAGAAGAAAGCAGAGCTCCAGGAATTGGCACTAGTTCTAGGTAGTGCCCTGGACTCGGAATTGATTGGCAAGAGGGAACCGCATGGTATTGTGTGGCTTGATAGAATGGGAAACAAAAAAACCCAAGGGAAGCCTTGAATACTCCTTGCCATGAAGAATTACAGGACTTTGTGCAAGGTGACAGCCGTCCTGATGTCATGGCCAAATTTGATGTGGGAACTGTAATTGCAATTGGATGAGGTTTTTGCCGGGTCCATTGAAATCGGTGGGATTTGGCTGTTCACATCGGTGTAGTCAGCCCATCACCATCAGCCTTCAAAATTTTGGCCTTCCAAATCGCAGCTCGGTTCACTGGGATCAGCCATCGTTCTCACCTCGCAGAATGTTTCTTGCAAAACATTGCAAAAATATGCTGATACTGGAGACCAAGACTGTTTTTTCTTACTTGGTTTCCTAACACATTTTTGTAGCATATTCATGGCATCTCTGATTTCACATGTGGCTTTCTGTGGTACTAAGGGCTTTCAGAAACAAGTTCTAACATAGGAAGACTATCCTGAATTTTCTGAGGGCTTTTGTTTCTGGTTGGTTTTGCGAAAAAACACTGTTCTAATTTGTGTTACAGTAGCAATCAGTAAGGATCACCCCTGGTTTAGGTGCGGTGCAAGCACAACACGCCGAGAGAATCCTTGCCTAGAGGACCTGGTTTTATTCTGGCCAAGGGAGAAAGCGATACACGTTGTATTTTCTCATCTTTTTTACTGGTTTTATTAAAAACAAAAATGCACTTTTTCTGTGTCAGTAGTTTGCAGTCTATACCCTTGTCCTAATTATATTTCTGATTCTTTGCCTGAATCCAGCCAGGGCATTTCTGAAACAATGGAGTTTGTACTCTGGGAGTTTGTACTCTGGGCAATTTCCATGAACAATCCCGGACAGCAGAACTCGAGTGCTTTCCAGGCAGGTCTCCCTGGCCCTTTGCCACTTGTGAGTGCCCCCATCTTAACCTCCAGACATCGTGTAGGCATTTGAAAGTCATCAAATGACTGATGAGTTAATCACTAGGAAGTCGTGTCCCAACATGAAGGATTTAGATTAAAGTAGAGAAAGCGCAGAGAAAATCGTTACAGCAAGGTAAAAATGATGGGGAGTCCTTTTTCATGAACGTAACGTGCAAGCAGCATGGAGATAACATGGGTATTTTAAAAATTAGTTGAAATAAGGTCTTTAAACATTTGAATCTTCATATAAAATTCAGGTAAAAGTCTGAATTTGCTTGTATCTTGATATCACAGGAGCAGAATTTGATGCCAGCCTCTGAATTTCTATGGGACACTCGGAGATGGACCTAGGGTTCCTTACAGAACTTGCCTTGCTTGAGAATTGGACCAATTTCCCATGCAGATCTGCTGCACCTCTTAAAGCAGAAAGATGTCCAAGAGTGCAAACAGACTTTTCCCCGGACCTAACTCAGACTGTGGAAACATTTTTAGTTGCTATTAGAAAGCATTAGATTACAGACGAGATTTTCGAAATCTTTAGTCGAGCAGAATAATTGGAGTTTCAGGAACTGCTTAACTGGAATTTTACCCAGTTGTGACTGCCTTTAGGATCGTTGGCAGCAAGGGTCCATGGACAGGTTTCGTGTATTAACTGAGGTAGGATAAATATGCCTTTATTTCCATCAGCTATTTCAAAGGCTATGGAAATATCAGAAACAAATTGTTAGCCAGCTGTGACTTAATCACAGCACTGCAAACGTGCTTTTAATTGGGCTGCTACGGGTGTCACCTCACGCTGTTCTAGAGGGGGGACTTCTTCATTCCTTGGTCTCTTGAGGTTTCATCGAAGCCACGCTCAAATTAACAGGCTCTCACTAAATTCACCAAGGCTTGGAGCCCGTACTTAAAGCCTTGGTTAATTAAAAAAAAATTGTCGCTAGAATTCCAGGATCATAGAATTGCCTGGGTTGGAAGGGACCTTTAAACCCAACCAGTTCCAACCCCACTGCCGTGGGCAGGGACACCTCCCACTGGATCAGGGGGCTCTAAGCCCCATCCAACCTGGCCTTGAACATCTCCAGGGATGGGGGCAACTTCCAGGATATGCCCAGGGATGTATAAGAAACACAACGTAGCCCACATCAGAGACAATATTGTAAGAGCGGTGGTGTGCATGCCTGAATGGTTCATTTCTGCACAATAATTATGTGCTGGTTCACATTGTTGTCTTGTGGAGAAAACATGCTCTTCAACGTCAGGAAATAAATAGGCAGTTTTAACGTGGTTTCAAACAGTGTTTTGACAAGAATTGGTTTATTTCAATTACAGTTGTGCTTATTTAGCTAGACATGGTTCAAACCAGTGTTGCCACAGATATAAAAATGCAGAAATCTGAGTGCCAGACAGAAATAGAAATTGCCCCTATGGTTTGTAACACCTTTTGACTGCAAATTTCTTGAATTGGGTGGAAGAAGAGCAGATTCTGCTGTTTGGGCTGCGAGTAGTCATCATAATGCGTTGTCTCTGTTATCAAACGTGGCTTTAATTGATATTAAAGATTAAGTCCTGTTCCTGATTATAAAAGTGGGCAAAGCTTGACTGCAGATGTTCTTCTTAAAGGGAGGCTCCAGGAAAGCAGGGGAGGGGCTCTTGATCAGGGAGGGCAGGGACAGGATGAGGGGGAAGAGTTTTAAGCTGAAAGAGGGGAAACTGAGATGGGATTTTAGGAAGAAATGTTCTCCTGTGAGGGTGGGGAGGCCCTGGCCCAGGTTGCCCAGAGCAGCGGTGGCTGCCCCATCCCTGGAGGTGTTCAAGGCCAGGTTGGATGGGGCTTGGAGCCCCCTGACCCAGTGGGAGGTGTCCCTGCCCATGGCAGGGGGTGGCACTGGATGGGCTTTAAGGTGCCTTCTAACGCAAACTATTGTATGATTCTGCCTGTATTTCTGACCTGAAGAGCAAAGGTGATGCTTTTCCAAGACCACACAGTTACTGGAATCTTATTAGAGAGGAAATCCTGATGAGCGTGTTGCAAGATGTAAGAATTACAGGGTGTGTTTCTTTCTTGCTGCTTGTTTGGTCACTGCTCTCTGTTCGTCTCAAAAGCAGTGTCAAGAGGTGTTTTCTTACCTATCGAGATGTGAGGAGCTTTTGTGAAATCTTTATGTAATAAGGACCTGATTCACATCCCATTGCCCTCCCTGGGAAAATCCCCAGTGGCATCACCAGCTTTGGCACGTGGCCGGAGCCTCAACTTCCTTATTTCTCTGTCGTACATAGGAGATATTCCTCAGCTTGCTCTAAGGACATAAATCTCATCCACAGCTATCTGGTATGAGTAATTTTTCCGAGAGTAAATAAATCCTCCTTGTTTCCTCTTACCCACAGCACTTGGCAAAGCGTTAACTGAGAAAACATTGTTTCATTTGTGAGCCAGCTTAAATAATTTTACAAATCTTTATTTTTAAAAAGAACTGAAACTGGCTTGCAGAGGAAATGTGCCCCATCTTTTTTTTTCCCCTCAGCCTGGCTGGGTAACATAACTGCCCGTTTCTGTTTTCGCCTCTGTGGAATTCTATGCCTCTCTTTGAAACTTTTGACAAATCAGTCTATTTTCATTCTCCCTCTGCCGTAAATTCAATCCATATGTTTTAAAACATCCTGTCATAGCTTTAACATGGAAAAGGAAGTGGCTTAGGCTCTGTATAGGGGGCTGTAGTGTATTTAAAGCAAGCTCTTCTCGTTTGCATGCATCGCTTCTTTTAGCTCTTAAAGCCTCAACTTCCTAATTATTCAGGTTACAGAGGGCATTGGCAGAGTTTTCTACATTAAATAACAGTGATGTACAGTGAGAAAGCCCAACAGGATAAATCATTCCCTTATCCTCAAGCTATCCAGGAAGTTTTTGATGCAGCCCTTGGCTTTACCACCGAGCAGGATGCAAAGAGGATGTGAAAAGTGTAGGAGAGATCAATTCGGCGTAAAATTTCAAAAGAAAGCATCAAGACACAGAAACAAAGCTCGTGCAGAATGCGCTGCCGTTCAGCTGGCAGGGTTTTGTTTGAGGAGAATGCATGGCACCTACGTGACAGGAGGTCGCTGCCACAGGAGAAAAGGGTCTCCATATCTAAGGCTGAACCGGGGTCAGAAGGTGAGGGTGGGAAGGAAATGTAGGTCTGAGCTGGAACAGGTTGGTACGGCTGCACATGGATCAAAGCTGGAAAAAATACAGGATGCAGCAGGGTAAGAGCAAAGACAGTTGGGGCTGTAAGTGTCCTCATCTGAAATCAAGGAAAATTTGGGACAGGGGGAATTGCAGGAGAGATCTGTAATTAAATGTTTAGAATCGTGGAAATTGGGCTGGAGGGGACCTTAAAGATCATCTGTTTCCAACCCACCTGCCATGGTAGCAATTGGATACAACTGAAAATACGGTAGCAACAAGGATACAGGAACACTGGGAACACTGCAAAAGGCTTTCCAGGTTCACCTGCAGCGTGGATGCAGTTGTATTTCATCAGATCCACCCCTGAGAATGTCCCCTCTTCCACCCCAGCCTCAGTCACACATCCACGCTCCCACCTCACATCAGCTCTGGGGATCACATTCCCATCCTTCTTGCTGTGCCACCCAGAACATTCACGTGGCCAAAGGGTGGCAAAATTCAGCTTGCTAATTTGAAAAGACGCTATTAAACTGGATTTCTGGGAGAAAAGCAGAGGAGGCAATATTTTTTGGGATCTCTATGTGCCCTGCCTTGCGTCGTGCCTGCAGATATGCCATGCTCAACCAAAGATAATGGATGAAAAGGAGGATTCTGGGAGATAAATGACTGCCCCTTTTAGAGACTGCCTGTGTTTTAACGTGAAACTGTACATCAAGTTTTTTGTAGCATTAGATTTAGGTCAGGTATTAGAAGAAATTTTTTCCTGTGAGGGTGGGGAGGCCCTGGCCCAGGTTGCATAGAGAGGTGGTGATTGCCCCATCCCTGGAGGTGTTCAGTGCCTGATTGGAGCCCCCTGATCCAGTGAGAGGTGTCCCTGCCCATGGCAGGGAGGTTGGAACTGGGTGATCTTTAAGGTCCCTTCCAACCCAAACATTCTGTGATCCTGTGGTTTTGTGATCCCCTGTCATTGCTACCATTCCCATCCCAATGGTCTCTTAACTTGCCAACAATGCAAATGAGTTGCAGGGATATGTGCAAAGTAGGATGGGATCCCAACACCCACACAATCCTTGCAAATCCATCATTCTGTTCAGTTCCTGCGGGTTGACACTTATCTGTGCAAGAAGATAAAATGGAAGGAGTGTTTGTGTGGTGAATGCGTGTGTGCAATATAATTATCCTTCTAATCTCTCCCTCTCTCTTATGGAGGGACCATTTATAGTGATGAAAATAGTCAACCTCAAAACTTGTGGGCGTAATTTGGCACATCCAAAGGTTCACACTTGTAGAAACCACAGTCTGCGCGTTTGAAACCGCGTGCAGGTTCAAAGAACTGGCATAGCCCATGGTTTTTGTTTTCAGGGTTGAAAGATTGCAGCTGTTATACTGTTTACCATAGATGGACTTGAGGTTATCTTCCACACCTCTAGAAATCAGGCCCTTCTATCTCGCGATCTGCATACAGCTGTGTGCACAGCTGAGTTGTCGTATAAACAATAGTCAAGACTTCACTAAAGCTTTGAATGTAATTTTATCTCAACTGCAATTTGTTTCTAGTTTCTAAAGGCTGTAGAAACATCCAGCCTTACTCCCTGGAGCCTAGTTTCACTGTTTGAGCCATTCCGATGGTATTTACAGCGCTGTTTGGTTTTGTTTGAACTGTTCAGAAGACCTCAAGTTCCCCAAGAAAGGCGCAAATGTGTTCAAGTTCCCTATCGTTCCCATCAGTTGGGAAACTTGCTCGTCTGCTCCCGTAGCTTCACTTGTAACCGAACTGTTTGCTCTCCTCCCCAGGTGTGCTGTCTCTGCCTGCGTCCTTTAGCCCGTACAACGATGGCTCTGTGTGCAGTGATGGAAGGGCTGATGCTTACGCCCAGCTGGAACTCCGAACTTTAGAGCAGTCCCTGTTGGCAACTTGCGTTGGAAGCATCTCTGAACTGAGTAAGTCTTGAATATGACCAAATGTGGGTTTCTCCCAGTAAAGAGCCCATCCCTCCACTATTGAGGTCAGCGGGAGCGTTGCCATTGTTGACAGTGTGAGCAGCAGTCGGCTAACATCGTGTAAGATCTAATTGTCTTGTGGCGCTTTTTATGAAAATCAGGTTGTTTCATTAGACTACTTCATATTTAATTCACCTTGGAGATGTGGCTTTTCTGGCCTCATCGTGATTAGGGGTGTCAGCGCCAAGAGGAGATGGATGTTTTTGCCTCAGTGCCTCTGTAGGCTTTCTTGCACATCTGTGGCACCTCCCTCGGACGGTAAAGAGGGTTCTCTTTGTTAGTGTTTGTGCAGTGGAAACATCAAGGGTGGAGAATATTCAAGGAAAAGCTTTTTGGTTACTTAAAAAACAAAAAAGTAGAGGAAAATAAAAATCTGAGAGAGCACTTCGGTAACAAAAACTTGTTCAAAACCTTTTTTAACGCTAACCAAATGAAATGTTTCATTCCTCGACTACTCACAAAGCCCCTTTAAAGTAAACAAAAATGATTTGTGTTTTCCTGGTCTACTTTTCCCTTGCAACGTTTCTGCTGGCATCACTTTCTTAGTCTCCACCATCTGAATGCTAATGAACATCAGGAGCAGCAAGGAGCTTGTGGGTTTCACCATTTATTTTGCAACCTGCTTTAATTTGAGGTTTTCAAATTCCTTTAACACACCTCTGTTTATCCTGGAACACAAGAGAACATTTGTAGCATGGGGCTGAGATTGAATACAGCTTCCTCTCTCTCTTCCCTCGTCCCTGCTTTGGCCAACTTGGTCATTACATCCAGTGAATAGATCTCCTGATACAGTTGCCTACTTTCCTTTTTTTAAAAAAAAGCGTTGCTGCACGTTGCCAGCAAAATAAAGAGAGTGAGTGTGCGAAGGAGAAGGAACGTTATTCTGAGCTGAAAATTTGAATTCCAGATGCGTTTCTGCTATAACTGTGTTAGTACCAGTGCTAAATTCACGATATTCTTGTAAAACGGTCGCATCCTGCAGAGCCAGGGGCTGCCGAAGCGGAAAGGCAGAGATGTTAGAAGGGTTTTTTTCCATTCTGAAAAGGGTCCTTAAGCTGAATGTACTCTGCAACAAACGCTTTATGTTGCAAAGTGAGGCTTTTAATACTCCATTGACCTCCCCCTCTACTCTGATGAGATCTCCTTGGAGTTCTGAGTTTGGTTCTGGAGTCCTCAGCAGAGGAAGGACATGGATCTGTTGGAGCGAGTCCAGAGGAGGCCACGAAGATGATTCAAGGGCTGGAGCCCCTCTGCTGTGAGGCCAGGCTGGGAGAGCTGGGGTTGTTCAGCCTGGAGAGGAGAAGGCTCTGGGGAGACCTTACAGCAGCCTCCCAGTACTTAAGGGTGCCTGCAGGAAGGGTGGGGAGGGCTCTTGATCAGGGAGTGCACGGACAGAATGAGAGGGAACAGTTTAAGCTGCAAGAGGGGAGATTGAGATGAGATCTTAGGAAGAAATGTTCTCCTGTGAGGGTGGGGAGGCCCTGTCCCAGGTTGCCGAGAGCAGTGGTGGCTGCCCCATCCCTGGAGGTGTTCCAGGCCAGGTTGGATGGGGCTTGGAGCCTCCTGATCCCGTGGAAAGTGTTTCTGCCCATGGATGATATTTAAGATTTCTTCCCACCCAAACCATTTTGTGATTCTATGATCTGAACCACAATGTTGTCGTGTTTAGACATCCAGTAGCTTTGTGGGGATTTCTCCCTAACCTGGGTGACACCAGAACCCCATGGGTTCAGCTGAAGGTCGTTCGGGGAATTCAGTGTATTTCTCTTAGATATAAATGAAGAAATAATAACTTCCTAAGAATTTCAGAGGGAGGTGTGACTAATTCCTATGTGAGGCGGCTGAGTTCAGGACGCTCTCTCAGGAACCAGCTTTGTGGTGGGGCGACTATTTCAGTTCCATCCTTTCCCAGTATTGTAACTGTAGGATACAATAGGGTAACGTTTCCTGTGAGAGTTTTGAGGACTCTAAAACATAAAGCAACAAAGGATTCTCCCAAGGAAAAAATAGATCCTAGCTATGTATAGTAATCTATAGTAAAGTTTCGGCTCACTCATAGCGTGGTCACACTACTCAAAGATGTGGTGTCTGAAGCCTTTATTGCAAAACTCTGGAGAGTTTCTAATGGACCACAATAAAAGGAGAGTAAACAGGGTGTGCCCTAAGCAGCTTCTTACACAAAAAGCAATTCAATGTGCCTGCATAGCTGCTGCCTTGGGGTCATCGTGATGTGAACTCTTTAAAAATCTGCAGTCTTAAAATGCTTTCTGAGTAGAAACTGTGTAATACAGGTTGCCTTCCTCCAGACCTCCTCAAGTCCACCAGTACTCTGACACAGAGGCAGGCTGGCTCGGGTTCAATCACCAAGAGAAGCCCTAAAAGCTCCTGGACTGAGCTTCTTATGAAGCTCGGGGGCACATTTCTGGCAAGACTTGTGACGGGTCAGCATGATACAGATCGGCTTTTTAACGAGAGAGTCAGGTCTTGTTATTCTGGAGAAACTTGCAGCTACAGTGGAATGAGAGAAGAAAATCCCTAAAAGAAGGAATTTCTGTGCTGAACGTAATATCATCCGTTTTTCACAAGTGCCTGGGTGTGAGAGTAGAACGATTGAAAAAACGGGAACAAACCTCATGACATAAAATGGTGATGCCAGCAATTAGAATAAAGTATTTATGCTGGCTTTGCCTTGTGCAAGCTGTGCTCCCGGCTTGGGCAGTGGACGTTTTACGAAGACATGAGTGGTTTTTGTAGGCAGGCCAGGTTTACGTGGTTGGAAAGAGGAGAAAATCGGCAATAAAATAGGATAGGAAAATCACTATAAAGCTGTTGTTCTCAATGTATGGTGACTGAGAGAAGTTTCATTCTGCATTTGTTAGATTTTCTACCTACTAATGTGTCATTTGGAAGAAAGTTAAAATTCCTGTACAACAGCCTGCAGAGTGGCAGCTTGAGCACAGCTTCTGTGGAGGAAAAAGAGTCTCTGCTCACAAAAGACATTCCTTTTAGTTGGGAGAGATTTTATTTAGTTGAAAAAGTATGCTTAGGAGAACTGGAGATGAATAGTAAAGCGGTGCTTTTGCATTCTTTCTCTTTGTGCAGGTGATTTGGTATCGCGAGCGATGCACCACATGCAGTGCTTGAACACCATCCGCCCAGGAATGAGCCCCATTCGGCAAACCCGGCAGCAGCAACCCATCTCCTGGTCCCCTGATGCTCTCCACACCCTCTACTACTTCCTACGCTGCCCTCAGATGGAGTCCATGGAGAACCCCAACCTTGACCCTCCAAGAATGACCCTGAACAATGAACGGTATGTAGGTCGCTCAACTATTGGTAGTCAAGAGTAGGGCGAAGAAAGTCTCCTTGTGTGGAGTAGCTGCGCGTGCCTGGGCAGCTCAGGCAGCTTTGTGGGATGCTACCTATCAGGCATCAGTTATTCCTGCAGTCAGGCCAGATTACGTTGTCACCCTTGCCAAGTTTATGAAGCCTTGGATTTGGAACTGGAAAGTGAGCTGTTTTTTCATGCAATCTTTCCGAGCGAGGCACATACCGTGTGCTGCCAGCAAGGCTTGTCTAGAGACGCTGCCAAAAGTACATGTGGTTGCCTAAAGCAGTAGAGACCTTACCAAAGGAAATCTTACCTTCTGAATAGCGCCAATTAACAGTTGTCGTCCTTCTTGGGAAAAGCGATGTTCGTTTGCCGTGGAGAGGTTTGAGGGGATTTATGAACGTCTTCTTAAGGGTTCCTTCAGTTGGTGCTGTTTGTCTGGTGTAGAAAGAAATTCACGTGGGAAGCCAGTAACTAAGCAGAAAATGCAGCGGGTGTCCCTACCTTCTGCCAGCGTCGTAACTGACTCTGAAAGTAGGCCCATTATTACAGTGGGTCAGAAATTTTCCAGCGGGATGTTTTTTCTGTTAGAAACCTCCCTGGTTTCCTTCCTGCCCAGCTCTTTGGCAGTCTGCCTGGTGGGCTGGTGGCAGCGGAGAGCTGAGGAGCCCTGGCCACAAACTGAGTTCCTTAACAGGTCAGGCAGCTCCTGCTCCTCAGCTCAAAGGCAGACTGATAATTGGTATCCTGAAGGGAGACCCAGGCCCCTCCGGGCTTTTTAGGTTTTCCCAGTTTGAAATGCTTACCCAATTTTGTACTTATATCAGAAATCTTACCTAAATGGGAAATCCATCGTATTTGAGAAGTCACAGCAGTCCTGTGTACCTGACAGTGGCACAGGTTGCCCAGGGAAGTTGTGCATGTCCCCACCTAGAGGTGTTCATGGCCAGGTTGGATGGGGCTTTGAGCAACCTGATCCAGTGGGAGGTGTCCCTGCCCATGGCAGGGGATGGGACTGGATAGGGCTTTATGGTCCCTTCCAACCCCAACCATTCTATGGTTCATGGGTTTGATTAACTCTGTCTGGTATTTACTGGAGTAAGAGTATTTACTTACTCTTTGGATTTGTTGCAACCTGCTGGACCTCAGGGTGATGGCTCTATCCTGGCCTTTCCCCAAAGCAGCCTTTGGTTGGGAAGTTTCATAGTGTACTGAGGTGTTGTGAGGCCCCGTTCACAAAACAGAAAAGCAAGGTGCTTGTTGGACAGGTGAGCAGGGAAAAAGAGAACATCTCTGCAGCTTTGTAAATAACGTGGTTTCTTCTTCTCACCTTGGCCTTCACTGTCCTGAGCCCCAGCTTCTGAAGTTGGTATGAAATCAAGGTAACATGCAAATAATTCTGAAAATTCATTCTAAAAAAATTCTACGAAAGTCAGACGTCTCTCTCTTCTTCCCATCCTCTTCTGCGCACGTTGGTATTATGGTGGTTTTCCCTCTGCTTTGTGCTGGGTAGCCTGCTTGGTTTTCCTGTGGAGACGCTTTCTGATTGCTCTCACTGTCTTCAGTCTGTGCGTTTAGGATGCTGCAAGAACAGCCCTAAAGGCTTCTTGTAGCTGCATTCACCGCTGCTGGACCTGTGGCTGATGGCTCCATGGCCAGAGCTTGGCTGCCTCTTGAGAATAATAGTATTAGAGATTGAATTGTCTTCTTTTAAGGCCCTGAGTGTTCAGGGTGCTAAAAAACTGACTGGGCAGAAAGCAACCTCTATAATTTCACTCTTCATTAGTTACTTTAGGTTAAGGGAAACATCAAATAAGGAGAAAAAAGTAAAGTTATCGCTGTGAAGTTGCCTGTTTATAGAAGCACGGAATGGTTTGGGTTGGAAGGGATCTTAAATCTCAGCCACTTCCAACCCCCCTGCCATGGACACCTCCCAACTGGATGGGACACTGTTCACTGTCACTCTCTGTGCTCGGCCATCCAACCAATCACAGATTCATGGAATGGTTTGGGTTGGAAGAGACCTCAAAGCCCATCCAGTGCCACCCCCTGCCATGGGCAGGGACACCTCCCACTGGATCAGGGGGCTCCAAGCCCCATCCAACCTGGCCTTGAGCACCTCCAGGGATGGGACATCTACAGCTTATCTATTCTGCTCTTAACGTTTGTGTGTGGATGGGCTGTGTAGCTGCCTCCACCAGTCACTTTTTTGCGTTTTCTCTTGGTTGCTGAAGCATCTTTATTTAACTCGTTGTAGTTTGTACTGGACCAGCTTCTTTGAGGTCTCAGTCTGGTGAGAACTCAACTGTTTTACAAAGTAATAAAAAATTGTGTTTCTATGTATCTGATCCTCCCCCAAAATGCTTTCAGGAGGAACAACTGTAGCATTGGAGGTAACCGATGCACGTGTGTGAAGAAACAAGAGGGGTTAAGTGAAGTTGAATAAAATAGGAATAAAAAGAGGCACGGCTGCTCAACTCAGAGCCTGTTGGAAGCATAAGGTTTTGGGCTCACTAATCTTCATCCAAAGCCCTACCTGGTGCCAGATCATTTATTTTGCATTTCACTGTGAAAAAAAATGAGTTTTCAAGGGAACAGGTTCTGTAGAGTTGTACCACTGGTTCCCACAGTTGTGCAGCTGAAGCTGCTGAACAGCTTGTATCAGAAACATAGATAAAGCCTTCTGGTTTGTGTTGTGTTCTTTTCCAGTACTCTCAGTATAATGATGTTACCACAGCTACTTGTTTTGTACACTGAGGATAATAAATGAGTTAAATCAGGAGTGCAGTTATCTCTCCAATTGCTCCCAGACAATGCTCTTCACATGGTTGACTGGAGTTTTTTTGAAATGCAGGCTGCAACTCTATTCTGTTTTAAAATCCGCGCTAGATCCTGTAACAGCTGGTGTAAGGGAAATTTCTGCCATTTTTTTCTGACCAGTACTTAGCTATAAAGGAAATTAAAGAGGATATATTAAAATGTAGCAAAACTGACACTGGGGGGCCGTGGAACAGAACCTGAGGGTTGCTGGGTGAAACAACTGGCTTTGAAAAGTTTATGAAACCTGGAAATGAAATTAATACCTCCCTGTACACGAGAAATGAGAATCCAACCCTACCTTTCACTTGCTACAAGATAGGTTTGTATGCGTCTTGCTGTATCGACCTCCGTGCAGGTTGTTTAGCACAGCCAGTGGGATAAATACTGCTAGCAGCACTTTATACAGGAGATAGTTTATTCTTTCCTGGCTTAAGAGGAGAGATGGCTGAGGCTGCGTGTGAGATGCCAGACTCGTGGCATGATAGATGAGGGCACTGATTCACCTAATGTGCCTTGGCAAAGCTGTGCAGCCCAGTTCTTTTATTCTTTCCTGAGCTGTGCTAAATCAGCTGCAAACTCTGCATTGCTCTTTTGTGCATTTATGCGCCCTCTCTCTCTGGAATATACTTGTTTTGTGCACTTCAATCCCAGTTTGTTTTCTACTGAAAAAAATCTCGGTCACAAACAAGGACAGTAACGCTGACCTATTCTGCCTGTGCCTCAGTTTTGAGGTTGCTGTATAAATCTATTGGTGTTGACTACTGATCTGAAATTTAGCACAGAGAGGGTGTTAGAGCTGCAGACTTGATAAAACCTGATTTGGAGAAGATCCGTGGGCCACGATGTTTGGTACATCTAAAGACCTGAAAACCTTCTGTCCACCTTGCTTGAGTTTCTGTTGTTTGTGAGCTCTACGTGTGTCACACTGTGATGCAAAGTGCTGTGAAAATCATAACTGGAAGGTCTTTGCTGTTTCTCAGTTCAACGTGAAAGCAAGCATAGAATTCAAGTTCTTAAACCATGGCCAGTGGAGGGGGTCGTGGGCCATAAAGGGCATTAAGAAACCTCGCTGAGATTCTGAATGTATCCTGCAGCAAACTCTACAACGTGTAGAATCATAGAGTCATTAAGGCTGGAAGAGACCTCTAGGATCAAGTCCAACCATCAGCCCAGCACCACTGTGCCTCCTAAACCCTGTCCTGAAGTGCCACATCTACACATTTCTTGAACTGCACACCTGCACTTAAATATTAGAATCATAGGATCATAAGGTTGGAAGAGACCTCTGAGATCATCAAGTCCAACCGTGCCTGTCTCCTACTGTCCATCAAGTAAACTGGTTTCAGAGCAACGATCCAAGTAGCAATCCTAATTCGCTTGGGAGCTGAATACATGCACCAAGGCCAGACTGATTCCTAGACTCCCATATATCTCCCTTTACTTCCTCCACCCTAAAAGATAAGAACTCATAATGACGTAAATACCCAATCAGAGAAAGTCAGTGACCCATTTTGTTCCAGGAACTGAAAGAAGAAATCTAGACATCATAGCATCTCCAATACTGTACACGTGATAACAGAGGCTTTTTAAAAGCCTGGAGTTATGGGAGCTACAGTGTAATGTCCACGTCTGCATATAAAAAATTGGTGGCTAAACATATTCTGTGAGAGAAGTGAGGCACTGTCATTAATATCTTAGTGTTAGAAATGCCTTAGACACTACCTAATGGTGTCTCATACATACTTCCAATATTCACATTTATTAGTGTTTGGTCATTTGCAGGCAAGCATAATGGTAAACCCACACCTTCTATAATACGTTCTGAATCCTTGTCTAAACCCAAACACTGTGGTCAGCAAGTGACACTTGTTTTCTCTCAAGTAAGCAAAACAAGTATGATATAAATCCTAAAATAGCAGTGTCACTTTTCAGATTTTCAGGGGAGGTTGAGGCTTGACATTAGGAAGAAGTTCTTCGCTGAGAGGGTGATTGGCCATTGGAATGCGCTGCCCGGGGAGGTGGTGGAGTCACCGTCCCTGGAGGGGTTTAAGGAGAGATTGGATGAGGCTCTTAGTGCCATGGTGTAGTTGACGAGTAGGAGTAGGCGTAGGTGTTGGGTCATAGGTTGGACTTGATGATCTCAAAGGTCTTTTCCAACCTTATGATACTGTGTGATACTGTGATAAAACATTGTATTTGGTCTGTTTCTATTCCTGTGTTCTTCAACGTGGAAACACTTCAGAACCACTTACATTCACCGTGTAAAACGGGCAGTGACTTAAGCTGCTGCTGCAGCCAGTAGATGCTCAAGCTAGTGGTGACCAGCCAGTAGGTGCTCAAGACTGGCAAAGAAAAAAGCTATTGTAGAAGACGCTCACCTCCAGCACTTCTGTATCGGAACTGTCAAACAGCATCAACGACTTCAGTGGAAGAGTAGATAATTTATTGCCCAACAGTGAAATCAAGGCACCCCAGCCAACAGAGGCAGTTGGAATTCCCGTATAAGCTATGTGCCTTATCCGTGCTAAACACCGTGGCAACTTTAGAACCGCAGTGGGTAAACTAGAGAGCCTGGCAGGAATGCAGTGAATGCAGGTGTCTGTCTAGAGCTTGGCAGAGGAGATTTCTGCTTTGGATTCCAGCGTGTGAATGATTTGGGATACCAATAGGTTGAAACTCTGGCAAGTTTGTGGGTTGGTTACACCTGGTTCTGGTAAGTGCTCCCAGGTAGAGGCACTGAAGCAGAAGGAAGAGAGGAGGCACAATTAGAGGGTCTTTTCTGGAGCACAAGTGTTAAGAGGAGCGGCAGAGGGAACTGGGGTTGTTTAGCCTGGAGAAGAGCAGGCTGAGGGGAGACCTCATCACTGTCTACAACTGCCTGAAAGGAGGTTGTAGCGAGGTGGATGTTGGTCTCTTCTCCCAGGTAACAGGTGATAGGATGAGAGGAAATGGCCAGGGGAGGTGTAGATTTGATATTAGGATAAATTTCTTTACTGAAAGAGTGATGAAGCACTGGAAGAGGCTGCCCAGGGCAGTGGTGGAGTCACACTCCTGAAAGTATTCAAAAAGCCATGTAGATGTGACACTTTGGGACAGGATTTAGTAGACACAGTGATGTTGGGCTGATGGTTGGCCTGGGTGATCTTAGAGGTCTTTTTCAACCTTTATGACTCTGTGATTCTAGGAAGGAAGCACCCAGGTATCATAAGCAAAATATTTGAAATGTTTCCACAATGAATGCAGCTGCTTGCTGTCTGACCAAGCCCTGACCCACTTGGAACCCCAGAAAGACCTTTTTTACTGCACAGACAGTAAACTGTTTGGTCACCTAAGGAAGTGTTTTGCAAATACCGTTTTCCTTTTGTGCAATACTTTGGCAAACGAATTAGAGCCTGAGGTGAGAGCAAGCTGCTCCGCTCGGTAAGGATACCTGACTGCCCAAAGGGTAAGAGCTCATCTCTGACATCAGAGAGCACATCTGTCTTCGGTGCTGCAAAAAAACATCTCTGCTGGGCAATAAGGTTTTTTTGTTTCTCAGAGATCATAGTCTGTATTGTGTCAGAGTTCAGACAGTGTGGTTTTGGACCACGAAGAATAAGCAGACGCGTGGCACTCCCTCTCTCTGCTCTGTTTCTACTCTGGGTTATTTCCCATTGCTTATGTCAGGCTGGCTGAGCTTGGGAGCACTCTGCAGTGTGAGATCATGTCCCAGAGCAACAGAGCTTGTTTGCTGGGATTGGTTGGGATACTGCGACTTGAGAAGGGCCATCCAAAGGTAAACGAAGTTTCTTTCTCCCTTCTTCACTTTTTCCCAAGTGGAATATAAAGCTTTTGTCTTATTTTAAATGGTGAGTCAAGGCAGGAGCGTTCTCTGTGATGCTTATTGTATCGAGGCTTTGTCTGCTTCCCATAGAGCACAAATCCAGATCAAGTTTAGAGTCTTTTTTTTCCAACTGGGTGGACTAGTCTGCCCTAGGTCAATTGGCCAAGATAGCGGTCCAGCCTTGAAGCTGAGAACAGTGTCCTCTTTTTAGTTATCACGTTGGTACAGCATTTCTTCTAGGAAAGTTAGCGTGATCTAACACCTAAAAACAGGGAAAAAGTTGGATCTTGCTTCCTTGCGTAGCTCATCATCTGTATGTCTTTGGTCGGCTGAGATTCCTCCTCTTCCAACTACACTGTTTAAAAAATAGATATAAATTGTGTTGATGCTGTTGGTACATAGAATATTCTGAAAGTAATTCTGGGCTTGTCCGTTGGTGCATGTGGATCTGGCAGTGTCAGACCTTTCTGAGCTGTCCATGTTGCAGTCGTGCCAAGTTTTACACATTTCCTGAGTTTGCTGGTGCATTGTTTAATTCCAAATGTCAACGAAGCAATTTACATCAGCAGAAGCACACAGACCGTACCCGTCTGACTCTGGCGGTGAAAATCCAATAAAACACCAGGGAATTTCAGAGCTGATGGCGGATTTGTCAGCTGCCAACAGTAAAACCTGGGGCTTGCCCAGCTGGTGGAAGTTCACAGCTCTTCAGCTGGAAAAACTGTGGACACTGCAAGAAGCCAACTACAATTGCACAAGAGGCCACCTTGTAGGGAGAGAAAGCTTTGTTCTGGTTTCCATGTGCAGGCGTTTAGAAGGCTTGGTCCTTCAGATTTTCTGCTGAAGTCTGTTCTGTGATGTGATTGTGAACAAACCAGGGGATCACCCAGTTTCTTCCTCGTCACATGAAATCCTTCAGAAAGGCTCATTCTGCTTTTACCTACAAGGGTCAAAAGGCACCTAGAATTTTTTCTGTTGTCCTCCTATTACAGCTGTTACCTCATGTGATCCAGGGCTCGCAAATAATCGTGCCAACCGTATTTGTCAGTAGGATCAAGCAGGAGAAAAGGATTAGCACCTACTTTCCTGTGCCACGTTAGCTGGGCAAGGGGAGGAAGGAGCTGAGCCTGGGGTTTCTCTTTGCAGAGTGTTTCCAGCAATGCCTGCTGTGGAACATTATTTATTGGAAAAGGATGGAAAATGCATCCGACGCTGCCAGAAGAAAAGATTGTAGCCATTTCATGCTATTTTTGAGTGCTGTTTACTCAAATGCTGTATTCTTCCAGTACCTAAGCTATTGTTTTCAATCCTCATTGACTAGAACACTTGATGTTGTTTCTCTTGTGGTGTATAATCCAAATTTACTCTGGCTAGCATAGAAACCAGAGAGGCACCTAAATTAATAGCTGCTGGTACAGTGTCAAAATGCTGTCCAAGCGTCCCGTGATCAAGTTTGCATTTTGGCTTATTATGCTCTTACTCAGACCAGACTGAGCAGAGCAGTGGCCTCATGATATCTTTCATACTTTGTAAAATTCAGTCTGTCCTCAGGTAAATCAGAGACCAATAATCTCCAGGCAGTTTGCGCATCTGCTTTGCTACGGCTCTACTTTCAAGAGCCTTCTGGTGTGGTTTCCCTATCAAAGGTCTTGCAGGGGCTGAAGCAAATAAAGAGCCGCAGTGCTGTGGCCGTTTCGAGATCCCCAGAGACCTTCAGATGAAGACAGCCTCTTCATCTAAATTTAATTCTTTGAAAAATCATTACTTTGGTCTTACTTAGTACCTTTTTACTTGATGACCTCAACATTAGGAATAATTAGAGCCTTCAGGTCATTCCCTCAGGGTTAGTTGCTTTTTTTGCATGTCCAGGAAGGTCCTTCCTAGATTCACATCCTTCTTCCATGTCCTATTAGAGCAGGTCCAGAGGAGGCTGCAAAGGTGATCCACGGGCTGGAGCACCTCCCATAGAAGGACAGGGTGAGAGTTGGGCTTGTTCACCCGGAAGAAAAGGCTCTGGGGAGACTTTGTAGCAGCCTTCCAGTACTTAAAGGGAGCTACAGGAAAGCTGGGGAGGGGCTCTTTCTCAGGGAGTGCAGGGATAGGGTGAGGGGGAATGGTTTCGAGCTGAAATAGGGGAGATTGAGATGAGATATTAGGAAGAAATGCTCTCTGAGGGTGGGGAGGCCCTGGCACAGGTGGTCCAGAGGATTCATGGCTGCCCCATCCCTGGAGGTGTTCCAGGCCAGGTTGGATGGGACTTGGAGCCCCCTGATCCGGTGGGTGGTGTCCCTGCCCATGGCAAGTGTTGGCACTGGATGGGTTTTGAGGTTCCTTCCAACCCAAACCATTCCATGAATCTGTGATTGTTTGGATGGCCGAGCACAGAGAGTGATAGTGAACGGTGTCCCATCCAGTTGGCGGCCGGTCACTAGTGGTGTTCCCCAGGGATTGTTGTTGGACCCCGTCCTGTGTAATATCTTTGTTGATGATCTGGATGAGGGGATCGAGTCCTTCATCAGCAAGTTCGCAGACGACACCAAGCTGGGAGGAAGTGTCGATCTCCTGGAGGGTAGGAGGGCCCTACAGAGGGACCTGGACAGGCTGGAGAGATGGGCTGACTCCAATAGCATGAGGTTTAACAAGTCCAAATGCCGGGTTCTGCACTTTGGACACAACAACCCCATGCAGCTCCAGGAGGTTGTAGTCAGGCAGGGGTTGGTCTCTTCTCTCAGGGGACCGGTGACAGAACAGGAGAACACGGTCTCAAGCTTTGCCAGGGGAGGTTTAGGCTGGACATTAGGAAGAAGTTCCTTACTGAGAGGGTGATTGGCCATTGGAATGCGCTGCCCGGGGAGGTGGTGGAGTCCCCGTCCCTGGAGGTGTTTAAGAGGAGATTGGATGAGGCTCTTAGTGCCGTGGTTTAAATGATGAGTAGGTGTAGGTGTTGGGTCATAGGTTGGACTTGATGATCTCAAAGGTCTTTTTCAGCCTTGTGATACTGTGATTCCCTTGCGCTCAGAAAACACCTGGCACAACTCTATGTTCATTCTGAAGTTGCTTGGGACAGGAGTGATTTGGTCACATGGATCGAATTTGGGCAGTGATACAAATTCATATTAAAGTGCATACTTGCATCCCAGTTATTAACGTGAATTGGCTGCAGAAAGTCTTGTTCTGTGTTGCATGGGCATCCAATTGGCAGACAAGGAAGGAAAATCAGGACTAACCTGCAGAACCTGCTGCTGAGACCTGTGTTTGCTTGACCTCCGTCCTCAACGTCACTGAGAAGTATCAGTGCTTTCAAAGCTGGTTAAGGATTTTCAGGACAAATCTTTTTTCCAGATGGGTGTTTCCAGACTCTCACTGATCTGTCATGAGGCTTTTTTCCTCTCTGCTTTTTTTAACTGCAGGTTTATGGAATTTTATTAAGTGCAATAGCTACATCATTGTCTGCCTTTTAGATTTATCTGTGCCTTAGCCTTTCCTAATTCAAATTTAATGTATTTATGTCTGAATTCTTTTATTTTACAGCCATATCTCATTGTTACCGTGCCACATCAAGAACAGAATTTGATACACTTAGGTCTACGAGCTTTCTATTTGAAATGGTCTGCAATAAAATAAGTTCTGGGATCTCTTGTCTGAGAGCTATTAGTATCTTTCTGTTCTGTCTAGAGCTGCCTCACCACTCAGGAATAGGTATATGTGAATAATAAAAGTAGACTCTGATTCATTTGCCTTGAGAGAATGATGTTGTAATCATAACATTCCTGTTTAGCAGTGCTTAAATCCAAAGGCAATGGGATAATTACAGAAAGAAGTACCGGTAAGCATATCCCAGTTCTACCCTCATGCAACAGTCCCATTGATTTTGATATAAATATACTGATTAAATATAGGGAAACAGAAGGAAGCCTCACATTCAACTGTGTCATTACGGCATTCCTTGTTCAGAGTGGACATAAAAATGTGCCCCTCTTTATTTAAAGAGAAAAAGCTGTTGATGAAGGATTAGTTTGGTAGATGTATTAGAAGAATAAGAAGGCTGCAAACAGATACAATCAGCTTCCTTCACCAACACTGACAACCTCTGACCGTGTATTTTTGACCATTTTAGACTTTAACCAGTTAATGTCAAACTTAATTGTGAGTGGCCCTAATTTAGAGGCCATTAAGCTACAATCAAAATGTATCTATTGGCTAAAATTCCCTGTTCCTTGGCAGTGGCGCTCCTGACTTAGGGTTATTTATTTGTTGAGCCTGTAGTAAATAGAATCATGGAATGGTTTGGATTGGAAGGGACTTTAAAGATAATCCAATTCCAATCCCCCTGCTGTGGGCAGGGACACCTCCCACTGGGTCAGTGGGCTCCAAGCCCCATCCAACCTGGCCTGGAACACCTCCAGGGATGGGGCAGCCACTACTGCTCTGAGCAACCTGGGACAGGGCCTCCCCATCCTCACAGGAAAACATTTCTCCCCAAGATCTCATCTCAATCTCCAATTTTCTTAATTGTTCATTTCTTTATAGTTCAAAAATTGCAAAATGGGAACACGAGGGGTGACCTTGGCAGCAGTGAAGGGATTTAACTGCAAGCCCTGAAGATCGTATTCATCCAAGGGTACCTGCTGAAACCGGCAATGTTGTCTACTCTGGATTTTCCCCATCTGTCTTTTATGTTGTTTGTTTAAGCAAACACCACTCAATTTTTTTTTAGGTCTGGCTGTCTCACACCTCCTGCCTGTAAGCAATTTGTAATGTGGCTGGAGTGTTTCCAAAGTTGCCTGTATCTTCTGATCTTGATGTATTGGAGCAGGGGTGCGTTACAAACATGGATTATTTAAATTTTCTTCAAAATTGCAAGGATGAGAGTCTCGCTGTATATAAAACAGGTTTAGATTGGATATTAGGAAATGATTCTTTACTGAAAGAGTGGTGAAGCATTGGAAGGGTCTGCCCGGGGAAGTGGAGTCACCATCCCTGGAGAGGTTAAAAAAATGTGTAAACATGGCACTTCAGGACATGGTTTTGTAGGCACTTTGGTGTTGGGCTGACAGCTGGACTGGATGATGTTTTCCAACCTTACTGATTCTATGAAAATCGAACGGCATAGAGCAGACCGTGAAGAGCAGAGCGACTGCCTTCCCATGCCAGCCTTGGCATCCAGGGAAAGCGCCGCAGGTCAAACAGAGCATGCATAGTAAAACAGAATTTTACACTAATGGCTGCATGTGAGGCCATGTGCCAGAAAGTCAGGCTCTTTTGATTGTCATAAAACCTTGCTGTTGCTTGTGCGCTGGTTTACATGGGCAGTAGTTAAGGATGGTCTGCGAGGTGTCAGACGTCACAGATAGAAGCGTGCAGGGGGAACAGGTTACCTGGTCCTGGGCAACCTGCTCTGCCTGACCCTGGTGTCGAGCAAGGGGATTGGACTGAACAATCTCCAGGGGTGCCTTGCAGTTATAGCTGTCCCATGGTTCTAATTAAGGGATTTGTCCCTTGGAGTCGTTTTACACGTGTCAACCTGGGAACTCATCCCCAGGCATCGATGCGTTGTTCCCTAGAACTGGCTGTTCAGGTTGATCCTTACCACCTACCTAGAGAAGTAATAAGGCATTTGACAAACTTTGTCCTATCTGTTACAAAACATCCATATGAAAACCATGATTTTCTGCTTTCGTAGGCATTTTTCCAGCAGACCTTAGGGCTTACTGGGAATCCCCGGAAAAATATCTTTGACCTAAGCCGTTTCTCTGTAAAAACATTTCAAAACTAGATAGATGATCTTTGGCTGTCTTGTTTAGCAACGAAGAGATGACAGCCATTGTGCGTGTAGTTTGTTTGTGCCAGCACCCTGCAATTACTGTAACTACAGTTCCAGTAATTACCGTAGCTACTGTAAAAATGTCTGTGTTAAGTTCTTGGCTTCTGCTTTTAAGTTTCCATCTGTTCAGATAAAAAAGAAGGTGTGAGAAAATGAGAGCCTGGCAGCTTAGCTGCCTGGATTCTCAGGGCTGGTACAAACAAATCTTCAGTGCCTGTAGGCACCCTGCGTTGTGTATTGTTTGTTTTTTGTTGCTTTACAGGGAGAAGACTAAGCAGAAAGGCAGCATCAAAAATGAAGGGAAAATAATCCAGGGAAACTTAAAACCAAACTGTTACAGCATATGTTGCTAAAAAGGCATTGTAGAAACAGAGAAATGAGTAGGACAGGGTCTCCTGGCTTCTTGAGCAACCTGATCTCGTTGAAGATGTCCCTGCTTCTGCAGGGGAGTTGGACTGGGTGACCTGTAAAGGTCCCTTCCAATCCAAAGCATCCTATGATTCTTCGTCCGCCTTTCGAGCAGTGGCTGCACATTGAAATAGTAGAGGATTGACTGAGAGTCTGAGTTTTTCCACTTGACTCTTGCTGGTTTGCTGTTATTTAACGTCAGCCTGTCTTCGTTTTTGCTAGGCATAGATCCTTACAGACAGCATCGTGATATTAATGTAATAGTTCTCTTGTCACTAATAGAAGTGAAGAGCAGTAACTCTATGGAGGAAAGGTTCTGAGTAAAGAACGGTGATGGTTACAAGCCAACAAGCTGCTCCTTTTTCAATAATTGCTGTTTGCAATTGAAGTTAATATGATTTCCTATTGGACTACATTAGAGACCGTCGCTTGCAGCACTTGCCTGTTTCCTGAGGAAGGAGTTAGCCGGTGCTTCAACAAAGGCCACGCTAAATAAAGACACAATTCGGAGCTTTTGCTGTGTGGCAGCCAGGGCTGGCAGGTTGTTGAGGTTTTTGCTCTCATTGTTCCTGACATCTTGGTACCAGAGTGCGAAGAGCCAAGGTTTTCTGAAGAGTAAGCGTTTCTGGATATAATTTATGATAATAGCAACAACCATTCTTTCTTTTTGACTTCATGGAGATTAGAAACGAAGCTTTCCCTCAGATAAATCTGAGATTGCTGTGTCTCTGCTTTGTTTTCTTTCTTAAGGAGACCCTGGTGGTTGGCACTTCCTCATCCCGTACCTGTGAGTGGGGGGAGACCTTGTAGCAGCCCTCTAGGAGTTAAAGGGGGCCTAACAGGAAAGTGGGGAAGGGGCTCTTGATCAGGGAGTGCAGGGATAGGGTGAGGGGGAACGGTTCTAAGCTGGTAGAGGGGAGATTTAGATTATAACTCGGGAAGAAATGTTTTACTGTGAGGATGGTGAAACAGTGGTGCAGGTTGCCCAAAGAAGTAATAGATGCCCCCTCCCTGGAGGTGTTCCAGGCCAGGTTGGATGGGGCTTGGAGCCCCCTGACCCAGTGGGAGGTGTCCCTGCCCATGGCAGGGGGTGGCACTGGATGATCTCTAAGATCCCCTTCCAACCCAAACCATTCTACGATTCTGTGACCTGATGAGCTCTTACAAAGCTAAACTGTACTGTTTTCATCGCATGTTTTTGCAGTGAATGCTGAACTGACTGTTTTAAAAAGCAGGCAAGACAAATCCTATTCATACGAGTTACATGTCTGAGCTGATTCAGCTCTGGTTCATGGATTCCTCTGGAGCTTAAACAGCCTGTGTTTATACAAGGCACGGTCTAACGTGTTTGCTTTGAAAGGAGAGCGACTGAGCTGTGTTTTGCTTTCACTGCTTGTCAGCGTGAATCTGGAGTGATGCTGCTGAAAGGGACGGTTTCATTCTGGAGTGAAGCTCCTGGCAACTCCAGTTCCACTGAAGAGTTTGTAGCTGAAGTTCTTTCTTCCATGGATTATAGAATCATAGAATCGTTGAGGTTGGAAAAGACCTCTAAGCTCATCCAATCCAACCGTCAGTCCAACCCCACCGTGCCTGCTAAACCGTGTCCTCCAGTGCCACATCTACGTGGTTTTTGAACCCCTCCAGGGATGGTGACTCCACTTAGAAAGTGTATTGTAAAGGCTGGAGAGTAGAGGGGGGCGACAGAAGCTGTGACTTTTTATTCCTAGGCTTGCTGAAAAACGCTGAGACTGTCAGGAATTCACATAGCCACTCCTCACCTTTTTGACTTCCTTCAGAAATGCTAAAGGTCCTTTCAGAGAAACAGGGGGTTCTTCTGAGCCAAGTGCTTCAGAATTGGTAGGCTTTTTCAGCAGGAAAGGATGAGCTCCGTGTGATGCAGTACTGGGAGGAGATAAGCTAGTTGAGAGGAATACAAGCGTGTTAGCATGAAATTAAAATAGGACTAATATAACCTGCTCAGAGTGGCTCATGTTGTAATTACATTGCTTCCAGCATCCAGACTGTGTGATTAAGAGTTACCACTTTGCCAGGCAGTCAGTGCTCAGTTCCATGTTTTGGCTGCCAAATTTTTCAGGAAGATCGCTCTGAAGAGTTGTTGCATTAGAACCTCACAGAAACATATGTTCCTTAAATGCCGTTCCATCTGGGCATCCCCTTCTTTCTGTACAAGAAGTTACAGTAGTTTAATTAACTCACTTTGGAACCTCTTTTAGTCTGTTAAACTCTCTGCATTGAGACAATGTGCGTAAGGGTAAGGGGCCAAGCTAACTTAATCTGACTCCACATGTAGAGAGGATGTTCACCCCAATATAAGTCATGTATTATAGATCTGGCTGTATATCCTGTATTCACATAATCAGGGCTCAGAGGTACCTGCTGTGAAGAAAGGCAAATGAAAACGAGTTTATTTCCCAAATAATTTAGTTTCTTTTTCTTTGAGGTAAAAACTCTGGGGAGAGAGATACCTGTTTTGTTGAAGTCTTGTCGGTTACTCTTCCTCTGCATTTGGAATGCAGAGCACTAGATGTTGGTAGAAAGGTTTGTTCAAGTAACAGGTAATGAGGTGTAGAGCAGATGAAGATTTTGAATGATAATGTTTTTCTCGACAAGCTGAAAAATATGATTGTGCACACTGCACTTGGTGTTAGAAGTGTCATTTTTAATGTACCATTCATCCATGCCTCTGTGGTTTTAGGTCTGCTTTCTCGTAGCAGAGTTTTAACAGGGCTGACAAGAGAAAATAGCCTTGTTATTTGATATTAGAAACTAAAATTAGCATTTTGTCCTACTGGCAGCTTGAAATTCCTCCGTGTTCCTGTAGTAACCACAGTGCTGCTCCCTCTGCCGTGGCCAAAGTGAAGCAGGTTGGACCTGTTGCAAGAACGGGTTTTACCTGTGTATAAGGAACCTCCGTTCTCCTACCCCCCATTAAATTATTTATCTCATCTATTAATATATGACTGTTGAAGTGTACCTAGAGAGAGATGGGGAAGCAGATAACGTGGATATGGTGAGTTGTACGGCAGTTGGGTTTATTAATCTACCTCCCAGCCTGTACTGCAGATGTCATGGGTACAAACATTGCTAGTGCCTTACTCGGTCACTTGCCAACTCAGCATGAAATCTGCAGTCCTGTGGAGTACAAAATACAAAACTTTGGTAGTATGACAAGTTGCTTTGTAGGAAAGTGTTGCTTTATGCTGCTGTGCCTGCTGCTGGCCTCCTGTTTGGGCTAGTGGTCTTGGAGACAAAATTCGAAGGTAAGGCCTTTGCATCTCTTGTTTGTGAAGATTCCCCCTACTTCTAGTGTAGAGTACATGTGTTTTGAGGAATGGTTGAAGTTACCTACTAGCTTCTGCAGTGCATAGATGGATAACATTGTCCTTCGGAAGAAACTGGAAGAGCAGTTCCGTGAGTGAGCGTTATGGTTTGAAAGACTTGAGACCAGACCTTCCGTGGCTATTGTCTGCAGCATGTGAATTAACTACGATGGGAACCCTACGATTCTGCCCTTAGATCTAGAAGGACTAGGGGGTATGGGTGGATGAGAAGCTCAACATGAGCTGACAGTGTGTGCTCCCAGCCCAGAAAGCCGACTGTATTGTGGGCTGCATCAGAAGTGGGACCAGGAGGTCGAGGGATGTGGTTCTCCCCCTCCACTCTGCTCTCCTGAGACCCCACCTGGAGTCCTGTGTCCAGGTCTGGAATCCTCAGCACAGAGACATGAATCTGTCAGACCAAGTCCAGGGGAGGCCACGGAGATGACCCAAGGGCTGGAGCACCTCCCATAGGAGGCCAGGCTGGGAGAGCTGGGGTTGTTCACCTTGGAGAAGAGAAGGCTCTGGGGAGACCTTAGAGCAGCTTCCAGTGCTGAAAGGGGCTCCAGGAAAGCTGGGGAGGGGCTCTGGATCAGGGAGGGCAGGGACAGGACGAGGGGGAATGGTTTTAAGCTGAAAGAGAGGGGATTTAGACGACATATTAGGAAGAAATGTTTTCCTGTAAGGGTGGGGAGGTCCTGGCCCAGGTTGCCCAGGGAAGATGTGGCTGCCCCATCCCTGGAGGTGTTCCAGGTCAGATTGGATGAGGCTCTGAATAACCAGATCAAGTGGGAGGTGTCCCTGCCTGTGGCAAGGGGTTGAAACTGGATTATCTTTCAGATCTCTTCCAACCCAAACCATTCTGTGACTCAGAGAGCTGTGGACATTTTTCTAAGAGAAAGCCACACAGTTTTTACAGCTCAGTAGGGATGTCAGGAGGCTGCTGATACCCACGGTGGCAAAATCTTAGATTAACTTTACATATGTCCTGTCTGCATTGTTCTTTATTAGACTGAGCTGTTATCTGTTATTTTTCAAAGTCTCCTGCAGGTATATGTTGAGGTTTTGTAACATAATATTGTTATTTAAAATGCATTGGAAGTTCATATCCAGTGACAGTCGAAGCAGGAGGCTGTTCAACAGCAGTGCTCGCAGATCTGAGTAACCGTGCTGAAAGCAGACGCAATAGCTGGAATTTGTGGCATCTGCTGAGACACACTACAGCTCCAAATGTTGAAATTTAATGCGTGCGTGTTCTATATTTAGGATATTTGGGAACTGAAAGAGTTTGAACTTTACCAATTAAGTCCAAATATCAGAATCCCATAGTTAAGCAGTTAGGTCTGCTGTTTGTAGTGCTACTTAGCTTCGTTGATATCTATTGATTTGCCTGTAAAAATCATAGAAGGAGTTTGAAATTGGGAGATTTCACAAAAAAACCCACCTAATGGAAGAGTGAGGGAATTTAGAGTCTGGCATAGAAGGACTGAGTTCATGACACTAGTTGTTTTCTTTAAATTCAGAATGCTTCTATTGTTTGTATTTCTCATATCTATACACTTAAATGGCAGTATTTATTTAATTATCTAAGGCAAAATGCAAGCATATAACTCCTTATGCTTTCCAGTAAAAAAGAGGCACGTTCATTAACCACTGGTACCAAACATCTCTGCATGCAGGAGAACTCTCTCTTCATTTCCGCACGGCAACTCTTCAATATTTTAAGACAAGAACCAAGATAAAAAACAGAAGCTCCTTGAAGGCAGAGGTGAAATACGTTCATCAAGCAGCCCGCCGTTAGGACAAAGTGGTGTTCTCTTGCAAAATAATAATTCAAAAAATGCCACTCCGGTATCTATTTCATCCAGCAGTGATGTTACTGCTCTAATCCTTCATAATGACATTTTTTATGTGTCTTACCTGGCACTGACTTAGAGAGAAGACTACTGGCTTTTCATTCGCAAATGCTGCACCGTGTGGGCTTGATCGCCTTTTATTCAAGAAAACAGACTGTTTAATTTTGCCTGGTTTGTGAGACCTTGTGTGATTGTAATACAGGAGCCTGAACCTGGTTTATATGATTACACTATTGGGTAGCGTTGTTACCTGATTTTAGTGCGCGTGTTGCCTTATTGTACCTGAGAGAGCTCCCAAATCAGTTCTTTTCATCTGTGTGTATCGGTGTGTTCCTCGTGGCTTCATTCCAAATTAGTTTCTGGAACTTCTCAGATTCCAGGAATGTGAATAGCCAAATGATTACTTAGATCTTCATTAAGAGAACCCTGACGTCAGTGTCAGGCGAGACTGACGTTAGGAGAACGCCGTGCTCACCGTAGCGTGACACGGCACAAAAGCGTTAACATCAACCAAGCCATTAGAAAAATAGAAGCTTCATCAACTTTTCTTTTAAATGAATCATCGAATGGTTTGGATTGGAAGGGACCTTAAAGATCATCCAGTTCCAACCCCCCCTGCCATGGGCAGGGACACGTCCCACTGGATCCAGGGGCTCATCCTTTAGCCTTGAAACGCTTTGCCTGTAGATACCATTATTTTGTGTTTGAAAATTCCTCTTTTGAAATATTAATTAGTTTTTGGCTTGGGCTCTGAGGCAAATGGGAAATATTTCCCTATTTATTGTGAAAAACCCTTTGCTCTGGTGAGGATTGTCTTTGTTTAGCTTAACAAACTTTTGCAGTTATGATTAATTAAACAGTTTTCAGCATTCCAGAGCTCCACGAAAATATTTATCTTTCTGGCTCTTTGTTCACACAGTTGTAAGTCGGGCTCTTCAGGCAATTTTCTGCCTGCAGGATTTTACAGCTGGGCCCTGAAAATTAGTTGTGTGATGGCATCTGGCAGATTGGTTTTGGCTTGAGAAGCAGCATATGCTTTTAACATATGCATGTTGGCAAATCAGATTGAAGTCAGAACTGTTATCTCCATCCTGCTACGGCTTTGGGGGATTGAGTAGGACAGGCAAAAAAATGATGAAGGTAGAGTCTCGGTGCTGGATAGTGAAGAGCTGCACTGATCCCAGATAAAAGGTGTTTGAAGCCAGGTTGGATGGGGCTTTGAACAACCTCATCCAGTGGGAGGTGTCCCTGCCCATGGCAAGAGGGTTGGAGCTGGAGGAGCTTTAAGGTCCTTTCCAACCCAACCCATTCTATGATTCTATGAAATCTGCTTGCAGATAGCAATGGGTTTTTTTT
Source organism: Neomorphus geoffroyi (assembly GCA_033558235.1). Classification (NCBI taxonomy): domain Eukaryota; kingdom Metazoa; phylum Chordata; class Aves; order Cuculiformes; family Neomorphidae; genus Neomorphus; species Neomorphus geoffroyi. The sequence continues at coordinate 21,653,747 of JAUMJM010000033.1, read as the reverse complement.
AGTTTGCCAGCGTAGCTGCTGGAATGAACCGTAGGAGTTACCTCTTGGTGTTCCCACCCACGGGATCGAGGCTAATCCAAGAATAGCAGACAACCCATTGTGGCTCTCTGCCAGTGTTTATCTCTCCCTATCGCATAGCACGCTGTTACAGGCTCATTTCTTTAATGCATGTAGTTTGCATTCACATCCTGCTCCAAAATGTACCAGTGTTTTCCTTTGCAAGAGGAATTGTCCCATATGGCGAGGTTTCCTCGGTCAGTTGTTCCTGGCTACCAGGCCTCCTTCACATGTCAGACTGGTTCAGGGGGGAATAAAATGTGCCAGCCGCTTAGTTTGGGTTAGCCAATGATGCTAACTAAAATAAATAAATCAGTAGTTTCTAAAACAAGGACATGAAGGGACTTGTTAAGATTTTCCATGTGAGTTTATTTTGAGGGACAGCTGAAAATTTGAGACAGTTTGCCACCTTCTGTGTAACTTGGGCTTTTAGAAACTGAAATTCTAAAAGCAAAACTGACAGCAGTTTCTGAGGGACGTGTGGATGCGAAGGGTGGATGTGAAGGGTCCTTTCTGCCTGTCTGGGCAGGTCTGAGGGGCAGCAAAAGGTGTGTTCCCACCGCAGCTGCCTAGCGGATGCAAGCGCTGCTTCCTTCAGCAGGAACTGTCGTGGAATGCCTGGACCCATGGTAGGTCTTGCCCAGAAAGTGCTTTGTGTTACAAAATGGAAAGCTTGCAAACCAGGGAAATGTTGGGAGGGACCCTAAACATCATCCAGTCCCACCATGTCCATGGGCAGGGACACCTCCCACTGGGTCAGGGGGCTCCAAGCCCCATCCAACCTGGCCTGGAACACCTCCAGGGATGGGGCAGCCACCACTGCTCTGGGCAACCTGGGACAGGGCCTCCCCACCCTCACAGCAAAAACATTTCTTCCTAAGATCTCATCTCAATCTCCCTTCTTTCAGCTTAAAACCATTCCCCCTTGTCCTATCTCTGCACTCCCTGATCCAGAGCCGCTCCCCAGCTTTCCTGGAGCCCCTTTCAGCACTGGGAGCTGCTCTGAGGTCTCCCCAGAGCCTTCTCCTCCCCAGCTCTCCCAGCCTGGCGTCACAGCAGAGGGGCTCCAGCCCTCGCATCATCTGTAGAAGGAAGTAACCTTTTTATAAGAGCTGGGAAAGGTGTAATAGATCTGATGCGATGACCCCGCCGCAGTCACTGTCTGTGGTGGGAAGAGCCCGTGTCTTGGTGAGGATGCAAGGATGCCCTTGGCTGGACAGAGGTGGGGTTTGAGACCCAGGTCCTCTGGAGGAGCGTGTAGAATTGACCTTTGCGAGTCTGGTGGTACAAGGTGACACTCCTGGGTCACCAGCAAGTGCTGTTCTCTGTGTTTGATTCAGCAGATGGAACAGCAAATCAGTCCTCATAGTTGCATCTGGTCTCCTTGCAATTGATTTAAACATGCAGCTGTGTATTAATTGGGGTCAAGACTGCAGTGAGGTCCAGAGTCATGCCAGAATAATTCATCTCCCAGATTGTTTGCGGTAGTTTTCAGCTGATGGAGGAGGATTTTAGGATGTCAGGGACTTGGGAGGAGGAAGAGGAGCACGATCAGTGGTTTCCCTTCTTCCACATTTCCTCTGTGGAGGTGGCGACTTGCGCTGCCCGTCGGGGATCAAACAGCTCTGTGTGCGTCTGGAGGAGGCAGATGGAAGTCAATCACATCTTAGACCACATATCCGTGGCCATATTGTTATACTTAAAGCTCTCGTGTATTTCGATCTGACTCTTATCATCAGCTATATACAAATTAAGCTGGTTCTAATTCTTTTCTGTCTGTCTAGAAACCAAGAGTTCCTTTTGCCACAGCATCCAGATGTTACAAATATGTTTTTCTAATGAGACATATGGTGTATTCCAGAGCAGCACAAGTACTGAAAATGGAATCTTTTCCCTGTTGTTAAAACAAAGTTTGTAAAATACAATTATAATAAAGAAACCACAGACTTGAGGATCTTTTTTTTAAGATTCATAGTGAGTTCCTAATGATTACTTCTTGGATTTTTTTTTTTTAGTAAGCTTAAATTTAGTGTTTTCTCTGCTTTGCAGTTAAAGCAAAATCTGCCTGATGCTGACCTTTATTTCTAAGTGCAATTTGCAGACGAGGGCAGAAAAGGTGGGATTTCTGTCTGTGGTTACTAGGATTGCTAAGGAAGATCAAAGCTGCCAGTTCTAGATTTAAACTATTCTTATACCACTGTATACTCTGTAAGCAGAGGAAACTGTCAAGGCAGATTTGATGGAGAAAGGATCCCAATAAATCTGATATTATCCAGATGTTTTTCATTCCATTAGAAGGATAACGCACTAAACTGTGGCAGTTAGTGTCATGGCAGATCCAAGCCAAGACCTTGGTAATTTGGTTAACGATCCACTCCAAGCTGAGAATTCTTATCTTCTAAGATGTGAGCCAGTCACTGCTTCAAGGGAATGCAAAAGAAAACTTTCTTTTCGGGCCAGTTGCCTGTGATTAAATTTCTTCCTCCTTGTCTGTGAAGATCTGGGACTGTCTGCTTTGAAAGACGTGGCACTGGTTGAGCTGATCCTTGGGTCAGATCCAGCATGGTAATTCCTATCTTTGCTCCGTAAACGTGGGAGGTTTTTGCAAATCCAGTAAAATATTTTGAATCCAGAAGGAATGGCTCCTGTCTTAAGCATGTTGTCCTTTGGAGCAAAAATTTTTCTAAATCATCATTTCTGTTGTTATTTTATTCACATATAATTCCATACTCAGAGACATTTTTTTCCTGCAGCTTGAAGAGAGCTGTAGTGTTTGAGAACGCACTGTTTTCCCCATCAACGTGACATGGCTTAGGTTTTGGATACTCTGTCTTGCCTCAGAGTCTTTTCCCTTCTCCTGTTAATGAGACTTCACTCTGTTTTCTTACTGACTCTGTTGCCTTTCCAGGGTTTTTTCCATCTTGGTGTAAAGTTCAACAACATCTTTTAGCTACCTTCCTACACGATTCACCGTTTTGCTGCAGATCAGGCTTATTCCCATCTTTTTCCCGTCTATATCGCTCTGCTCCTCGCTTGTGGGTCTCTCAGGATCCCCAACGAGGAGCCTTGAAGAGCTGTGGAGAAGCCTGCTTGGCTTGTCTGCACTCTGGCAGGCGTTCCCAGTGTCTCTGCTATTCACATTACTCCCTTCTCTGTGTGCACACGTGTGACTTTCAAGCTTATTCCTTTAAAAAAAAAACCCCAAAACTGACCCAAAAAGTAACAGGTGAGACTGAGGTATAGCTTTTTACAGCTTTTCCTTGAGCTAGTGACTCTGAGCTCTATCAGTTCAGAAGGCCAGCTGTGTCCTGGGCTGCATCAAAAGAAGCATTGCCAGCAGGTCAAGGGAGGTGATTCTTCCCCTCTGTTCTGCTCCCGTGAGACCTCATCTGAGTAGTGTGTCCTGTTCTGGAATCCCCAACTTCAGAAGGAGATGGAGCTGTTGGAACGGGTCCAGAGGAGGCCACAGAGATGATCAAAGGGCTGAAGAACCTCTGCTGTGAGGCCAGGCTGGGAGAGTTGAGCTTGTTCAGCCTGGAGAAGAGAAGGCTTTGGGGCAACCTCATAGCAGCCTTCCAGTATCGAAAGGGGCTCCAGGTAAGCTGAGGAGAGACTTTTTACAAGGGCATGGACTGATAGGACAAGGGGGAATGGCTTTAAATTGGAAGAGGGGGAGATTTAGATTAGACATTAGGAAGAAATCCTTCACAATGAGGGTGGTGAGACACTGGCCCAGGTTGCCCAGAGATGTGTTCAAGGCCAGGTTGGATGGAGTCTTGAGCAGCCTGGTCTAGTGGGAGGTGTCCCTGCCCATGGCAAGAGGGATGGAACTGGGTGATCTTTAAGATCCCTTCCAACCCAAACTGTTCCATGATTCAGGGTAAAAGTGAGGCTGAACCATGGTTTGGTTCCAGCATTAAATGCAAACATCAGCTCACTGCACTGAAAGCCTTTCTATTTCCTTCAGTCCCTTGCCAAAAAACCCAATGATCTCTGAAGATTTGTGATTCTTCTCTGCTCACAATCTTTGTATAGTTTCAGTAAATCAAATATGGGGGAGGTTTCATGGCCCACACTCCTCTGCCCTTACGTATTTTGGTATTTACATGGCTTTTGTGGTGCTCAAGTTTGCACGTGTTTAAAGTGTGAACAGACGAAGGGAAGGGAAGGCTTGTTCAGTCAAACCATTTAGAAGAGTCCAGGACAGGCTGGGTGGGAGGCTTGTCTGTTCCATGTGTGCATCAGGACCAGCTGGGACTGCCAGGAGGGAGATTTTTCTCACCTGCTTCCATTAGGACAATATTTTCCTTCCTGCTTTAGAAGAAGGAGGTTCTTGTTCGGAAGAATAAGGGATTTCTTTCTTGATGTTGCTGTCACTGTTGGCTCCCTCTTTGTTTTGCTGTAGCAAAACGGTAGGCAATGGAAAATAGCACAGGAGGAGAAGAGAGGTGGCTGCAGGGAAAATTAGGAGTTGGACTCGATGATCCTTTTGGGTCCCTTCCAACTCAGGTAATTCTATGATTCTGTGTTTCCTCCTCGCCTCGCTCCTCCTTTCATCAGCAGTCTCGTCGCTGGAGCCTCCTGGAGGCCCAGGCAGCAGAGAGGAATTTGATAGCAAGGCTCTTTCTTCTGGGAAGATCTCCTGTTTCCATGGGAGACACCAGGGCTTCCTCACCTCTCCAAGTCCAGCTTCAAGTGTGTTGTCTGAGCATTCAATGCAGAGGAAGGAGGACAGAAGTTTCTAACTCCTGTGAAGGTCTTTCCTCTTTTACATCCAATTAATCTCCCTCTGCCAAAAATGTCTTGGCCCCAGGGCTCAGAAGAGCCCACTTTAGGGTCTGGTTTCTTTATGATGCATGAGTTAACTCTGAAAGTCTGCGATCCCACGGCACATCCTCAAGGAGTGCAGCACATGATCTCCACATGCCAGTCATGGCCCAGGCCGTTCCCATCAAATGAGTGTAATACATTTGCCAGGAAAAACTTACAACTTACAAATTCTGTGCCGAGTGCTGCTGCCACCATCCTTCTCGGTTGTGTCTAAAGAGAACAACGCAGTTTAGATCAAATGGGGGGGGAAAAGCCCACAGTGGAGTCCATTCTTTCTCGGAGCACATCTCACTCGGCTCCAGCCTGATTCCCTTAGGAATGGCGGAGAAAATTTCATTTTGTATGGATACAAAATTGACAGCACGTGACCTGGAGAGGAGAAGGCTCCAGGGAGACCTTAGAGCAGCCTCCCAGGACTGAAAGGGGCTCCAGGAAAGCCGGGGAGGGGCTCTTGATCAAGGAGTGCAGGGACAGGACAAGGGAGGAAAGATTTAAGCTACAACAAGTTAACATGAAATCTTAGGAAGAAATGTTTTGCTGTGAGGGTGGGGAGGCCCCGACCCAGGTTGCCCAGAGCAGCGGTGGCTGCCCCATCCCTGGAGGTGTTCCAGGCCAGGTTGGATGGGGCTTGGAGCCCCCTGACCCAGTGGGAGGTGTCCCTGCCCGTGGCAGGGGGTGGCACTGGGTGGGCTTTGAGGTCCCTTCCAACCCAAACCATTGTGTGATTCTATCAATCTCTGACCATTCCAAATACCCCTGCAGTTCTTTACAAGGTGTATGGTAGGTGAACAATGTCTGTTCTACTTCCCGCTGCTGTATCCTCTCCCAATTTACATGTGGCATCTCTTGAAGACAACTTCATGGCAAGAAGCTGAACAAAGCGTTGGTCACGTCCTTTATAGAAATCAGAGAGCAGATGTCCCTGGTGAACAACTGCTGCACGTATGACAGTGTCCCAGGGCTGGATCACTTCATGTGCAGGATTTAATGAGCTGCCAAATGCTTCTAAATGTCACTAAGTCCAGAGGAAAATGCACGGTACAGAGCGTGGCACAGACAGAAATGTACAGACAGAAATTAATTCCTTAGCTCACAGCATCTCCCAGTTAATTTTCCATGAAGGTTTCTCCCCTTCTCCTCCTCCGGTGTTTTTCAGACTGTGAAATGATCAGTGTTTCCCTAGAGGCAGAGAGACACAGGTGAAGGGCCGCAGGGATGATAATTGCATTTATTTTCTGGTAAGTGAATAATTGCATTTATTTTCTTAGAGCAATGCAACCTGATGTTGGCATTTCATTCCGGGATAAAACTACTTATCTGATGTGGTGTCAGCGAGCAAAGGAACGCAGAGCTGTTTTCCGTGAAGAAAGGATATAGTTGGATAAAAGAAGAGTGTCTGTGTGTCAGGGAGGAGAATAGAAAGCCCATCCTCAAGCTAGAAATTTTCAAAAGAAGTAAAGCTGTTACAGCAAAATACAAAAGGAAATTATTGTAATAAAATAATGATTTATCCAACTTGCGCAGTGATGCAAGTGGTGGGATTGGGACAAATTAGGATAGCACTGTGAGGAAAGCATCCTTCCTGATATTTCTTCTTGCAATCCAGAATCTCCTGTCCTTCGGGCACCGGGGTATCTAGGCAGTCTGTTCTTAAAGCCTTTGAATCTGTTGAGAGTGAAAAAATAAACAACACCCCCCCCCCCCCCTTTCTCCTTCTCATTCCGAATTTTCCACACGTATCCGTGCACGCAGGCCATTTATAACCCTGGCACATGTGAATTTTTTATAGAATGGAAATTCCTTCACGATAATATTATTTCTGGTGAGGATTCTGTGGTAGTTTGTGTTGGCTGACCGTCCGCTCGTGCTGCCCGGCGCGGCGCGGTGACTAAGATTTGGCTCACTACCTGATAAGATGGATCGACTTGGTTCTCCACTCAGTTCTATTCCCACCATGAAAGTGTTAGGGAAGCTGTGCTGTGGCCGGAATAGCTTCTCTACCATGAAAGGTGGTGCGTACAATCACTTGTAAGATGTGTTTTTCCATTGCTCTTGAGGTGTCCATCCCATCTAACTCGGAATATTTAAATCTGGTGCCTGTCCTCAGCCCATCTTGGGAGTTTTGCATCCTATACTACAGGCTCTGCTGAGTACGTAGAAAATGTAGATATTAATTTAGGTTCCTCCCTTAAGTGCCGGAATTTAAAAGGTGTCAATGCCTCTTTTGAAGGCCAGATAAGAATCATAGAATGACCTGAGTTGGAAAGGACCCACAAGGATCGTGGACTCCAGCTCCTGTCCCTGCACAGGACAACCCCATCATTCACCCTGTGTGTCTGAGGTCGTTGTCCAAATGCTTCTGGAATATTGTCAGGCTAAAGGTTGGAGTTCTCTAGAACAAACTGCTGAAAGGCATCTCCCAAATGCCTGTTGGATGGATTGCCGCGCTTCCCTTAGGGAATTCAACTCTAAATTGGCTGTGCTGGAGGGATTCATCGCATCCAGTGTGTTTGGGACAAGTTAGAAAGCCTGAACAGGTTGAGGGATTTGAGCTGGACTTCAGGGAAGCCTTTCACCTGGGTGAATTTCAAAGTAATGAATGTAGCAGCCCTAATATTTCGGTTGTTTGAAGTAGAAGTAAATTGGTAAAAGCAGTAAGGAGGTGTCCCGTTAAAACCACCCTTACGTTGGCGATGCAGGATTGATCAGATGCTTCAAAGGACCTTTGACTTGGTCAACACTGCTTTCTGCTCAGAAGAGAAGGAGCAGAGGGAAAAATAGTGCTGTTATTTGTCAAGGCAGCGGTTTAGAGTGCACCTGGCAACCAGTCATGTGGAAACAGATGGCACGGATTGTACAAAGTAGAGTTATTCCACCCTGAAGGATGTTTGAAGTCATACAAAGGGAGTTCTGCTCGCAAATTCCGTTCCTGATAAATGGTTTCTAACGGGATTGGTGCTGCTTGCTCTTACTGTGCTCGTATGTGTGCAAACCTGTACCTGCACAGATCTGAAAATACCTTTCAGGGCTTCAGCTCTTTTCATTAAGGCCAAAATCATTTTATATTTTTTGGTATGTAATTTTTTCTCCAAACTTTATGAAGGAATTGGTGTCTTTTCTCCTCAGTTATTTTCTCTTGAATCATTAAATGAAAAGAGGTTGGGTTTTTTTTTTCCCAGTGTTAATAAATTCATTACTGGAAGCGGGAAAGGTGTTTCAATTACAGCTGGTCTGAGCCTTCTACCAGGATGGAGGTATCCTTGGGGAAGGATCAAGCAAATAAGAGCTCAGTCTGGCTCTGTATTGAGAGGATGCCTGAAATATGTTGTGTATGAAAGTATTACAGTATCTATGTATTAATTGTGTAATCTCAGTACTGCATTCATTCTTTAGCAGGACTAAAGGGAAGGGTTTCATAAACTCATCCAGAATGGCTGTCATTGCTGTTGTTATCACCTTATTTATAGTCCTTTATTGCCTTGCAACCTTTCCCATCAAGCAAAACCTCACTGCGTTGGATGCTGTACAAATTAGGAACAGATAGATTGCCTTTCCACAAACTGCTTGCAGTTTAAGTAACGTTGGACGTTTATTCTTGCGCAGAGATGCCTGCATGCTAGTTGTTGTCTTTTTTTACTCTATTTATTCCTCCCTAGCAAAACGGTTCACATGAAAACATAGCAGCATCAGTTTAATTAAAACATAGGCGCATCGGTTCCGCTGCGGTCTAGAGGGTCAGTTTGCAAAAATAGAGGCTCGAAGGAGAAATGTAGAATGTGAGAAGCCATGAGGTAGTGGTAATGCAACGTAAAAATGGAGTTGGTGCTGAATTAGCCTGGTTTAATGGAAGTTTCAAACAATGGAGTATTTTCAGTGTTACTAAGTGAGCCTGTACCTATGGATTGTTTAGAATAACAGAAACAGTTATTATAGGAGCTGCAACCCTAGATGAGAACCCTCTGACCCAAACCAAAGCATTGGCTGCTTGAGCGAGGGGTCCCGACCGATAGCTGATAATGGTAGAAGGAGGTCCCATATTTTCAGGCTTGGCCCAACACAACCGGCGTGTCCTGCATGACCCTGGAAACCATTCCACTAACCAAGGCTGCGCAGTTCCCATTCCTTCCACCCACTGCGAGCCGCCCGCCTCGCAGAGCCCAAGGGGTGGTTTACCCGTGCCAACCTCCCACGGGCACACCCAGGGAATGGTCTCAGTGCAAGGCAGCGTTATCTATGATGTGTTTTTTCCCTTGTTCACACAGGCCCTTCATGCTTCTGCCGCCGCTGATGGAGTGGATGCGAGTGGCGATCACCTACGCTGAGCACCGCCGCAGTTTAACGGTGGACAGTGACGATATCAGGCAGACAGCCAGACTGCTCTTACCTGGACTGGACTGCGAGCCCCGGCAGCTAAAGTAGGTGGACTACGATTTATTAGCAGCTAAAGGAACTGTCACTGCTTACAATGTCCCCCTTAGTGTTTTTCATGGGAGCCAGGGCTCAAAATACTGTACAGGTGATATGTTTAACCTTTTAGTGTTCAAAAGTAAGAGAGAGCACGAGGAGAGCAACGAGGATGGGGAAGGGGCTGCAGCACAAGCCCTGTGAGGAGCGACTGAGGGAGCTGGGGTTGTTCAGCCTGGAGAAAAGTAAGCTCAGGGGAGACCTTATTGCTCTCTACAACTGCCTAAAAGGAGGCTGTAGTCAGGCAGGGGTTGGTCTCTTCTCCCCGGTGACCGACGACAGAACAAGAGGACACGGTCTCAAGCTTCACCAGGGGAGGTTTAGGCTTGATATTAGGAAGACGTTCTTCACTGAGAGGGTGATTGGCCATTGGAATGCGCTGCCCGGGGAGGTGGTGGAGTCACCGTCCCTGGAGGTGTTTAAGGAGAGATTGGATGAGGCTCTTAGTGCCGTGGTTTAGATGACGAGTAGGTGTAGGTGTTGGGTCATAGGTTGGACTTGATGATCTCAAAGGTCTTTTCCAACCTTGTGATACTGTGAAAAGATAAAGACACTTTGGCCAAACACTATGGTTGGGGTAGAAAGACTGTCTTGCCAAAAATTATGTAGGAAGGATAAGACAGAGAAGGACTGAAATACAAGTATTTAGGGGGGTTTTTTTCCTCAGCCTTTATTACAAGGTTATTCTTTGCTTTTTGAGAAGCCAAGATGAAAAGTATCAGTACCTTTTAAAACCCTCCCCATGTTGAACAGGGTTTTATAATTAGCTCGGTTTATTACCATATCATAGGTGTTGAAGTCCTTCAAGTTGCTGTCATTAGCAGTTTGATATCAGGGTTGCGTCTTGAACTTTACTACAAGATAGATTCTTGCTTTCTGAGTGAATTCTGCCCCCCATATAACTTTGGATTAAATAAGTGGGCAGGATACATTAATGACAATAAGTAATACCCTTATCGTGCTCTTAAGTGATGAAATGATCACAGAATGGGTTGGGTTGGAACTGACCTTAAAGCCCACCCAGTTCCAACCCTCCTGCCATGGGCAGGGACACCTCCCACTGGATCAGGGGGCTCCAAGCCCCATCCGACCTGGCCTGGAACACCTCCAGGGATGGGGCAGCCACCACTGCTCTGGGCAACCTGGGCCAGGGCCTCCCCACCCTCACAGGAAAACATTTCTCCCTAATATCTCATCTAATTCTCCCCTCTTTCAGCTTAAAACTGTTCCTCCTTGTCCTATCCCTGCACTCCCTGATAAAGAGCCCCAGGGCATCACCTCAGGATCACCTGAAAAGATAAAAATGAACCATTACTCTTAGAATTACATTTCTTGAACCGCAGAAGCAAGAAGAGGCTTTTAATTGGGAATCTTGGATCTGGTTTTGTTGTTTTTCCTTCTAGCAGCCAAAAACACTCCTGGTTTTTGCTACAATTCTGTCTCCCCAGAAAGAATAGAAAGGTCATACTTATTCCCCACAAATTCAAATTCCCTCACAGTTGGACTCTATGATCTTAGAGGTCTTCTCCAACCTTAACGATTCGATTGATTCTGTGATTCTAATGCAAAGCTGAATTAGTTGACGAGTGTGCTGGTGCAACGAGGTGCCTGACAGTTCCTTCGGCTGCAGCTGATTCTGTCTTGTTCTTGGTTCCTCCCCTTCTCCTGATAAGGTGGTACCTGACCCACTGAAGATGCCGCTGTTGTTTTCAATGCAAAGTTAAAGGAGTAATCCTCAGTGGTTACTTAAACCCTTTGGCTTCAGACTGGGAGGAATCAGCTCAACTCGGACTTGGCATCCCCAAAGCAGGAGTTGTATGCTTATTCCTGGAACGCTTTCCTCTCCCTTTTCTCTGCCAGTGTACGTTGTTGGACGCGATGATCTTAAAGGTGTTTTCCAACCTAAACTCAATTAAAGCACAGGCTGCTTTGCCTTACGTGTGGATGGTAGGGGCTGGTGTAGGCAACTTAATATGAGCTAAACTAATTTTACAGATGTGCCTAATGCTTGCCAAAGCCTTTGAACTTCTTTGATGAAGAGTACAGCAGAAGGCTAACTGATTCACGAGTCCTTCCAACCAGATTCATGGGTTTCCTTCCAGTCCCTCTTTTAGAAAGACTTGATTTCAAAACTGAATCCAAACCTTCCACTTCAAAGACATCCTGCTCTATCTCTGCACTGGTTTTGTGTGCGTGTGTGTGCATGAACATCCAAAGCACAGGGAGCCCCTTACTTTATAGGCCTTAAAACATCTTAAAAAAAAAAAGAGGGCAGAGATTTGGGTGTTTGATTTTGCAGTTGATGTGAGCTAAAAGGGAACGCTTGGAAGCAGCCTTTGTGAAAACGGGGTTCATCTCAGTAATTTCAGACTGAAGCTTGTGATTCGGCTATGAAGTGCAGGTCTTGGTAGAAACCCAGGAGGTCCAAAATAATGTAAGCAATAAATAAAAGTGAGAAGAATACATCAAAGGCCTCAGTCCCACTGTATGGAATAATTCTGAATAAAATACTTCAGTTGCTGGGTTGTTGAGGATCAACAGTGCTGGCCCAGGGAAAGGGTTAGAGATTTCTATCCAGTTTGTTATTGCAGAAAGAATGGCAATTCTGTAAGAAGGCAAAGGTCCTTTTACACCTCTTGCCTTACTGAACTGTTCTTCCATAAAGACATGTTCCTCCATTCACTGCAGGAGAAACAACCTCTGCTTTGGAGTAGCACACACCAGGTTGAGAGAGGGGATTCTGCCCCTCCACTCTGCTCTCATGAGACCCCACCTGGAGCCCTGTGTCCAGGTCTGGAATCCTCAGCACAGGGACATGAATCTGTCAGACCAAGTCCAGAGGAGGCCACGGAGATGACCCAAGGGCTGGAGCACCTCCCATAGGAGGCCAGGCTGAGAGAGCTGGGGTTGTTCACCCTGGAGAAGAGAAGGCTCTGGGTAGACCTTGTAGCAGCCTTCCAGTACTTAAGGGGACCTACAGGAAAGCTGGGAAGGGGCTCTTGATCAGGGAGTGCAGGGACAGGACGAGGGGGAACGGTTTTAAGCTGAAAAAGGGGAGACTGAGATGAGATCTTAGAAGAAATATTTTCCTGTGGGGGGTGAGGAGGCCCTGGCCCAGGTTGCCCAGAGAAGTGGTGACTTCCCCATCCCTGGAGGTGTTCAAGGCCAGGTTGGAAGAGGTTCTGACCAAGCTGTTCCAGTGGGAGGTGTCTCTGCCCACAACAGGGAGCTGGAACTGGATGGGCTTTGGGGTCCCTTCCAACTGAAACCATTCTGTGATTCTATGGTCATCTTTGTAGCAGAGGACAAAAATCAAAGTTAGGCTTGCTCAGGTTTTTTCTGAACTGTCTTCCCTGAGTTTTTAGAGGTGTAAAGATGCTCTGTGCCATTTGGTAGGAGAGATGTGTGTCTTCTTGCCGCACAAAAGATTTAAGCTAACAAACAAAACCATGACGAGACAGCCGTGCCTTGTTTCCAGCGCTCATTTAATGATCCTTTACAGCAGGAAAAGAGACTCTTGGAACTGAAGCCAAATTAATCCCTGGCTTTTTTTGTGTGGCTATAGGCAAATTGCAGCTTGCTTTTCCTCGTGATGTACAGGCTAAAAGCACAGAATGCTAGTGCCTTGCAGAGGTGATACATCAGGTAGGGGATGTTGGAATCCCTGAAGGAGAAGTTGTGCAGAAGAACAACGTGTAATTTGCAGAACCCGAAATTCAGACCTCTAGTATCTGTTCTTTGGCAGAGACTGCTTGGGCAGTGTTGTCTTCCACAAAAACTACTTGTGTCTTAGGGGATGAAGCCTTCTAATAGGATGCTGTCAGTTTATGTTTGCCAGACGATTCATAAACAGCTTCAATAATCACTTAAATGATAATATAAGTAGGAAAATGCAGAGAACTGTGTTTCTTATCCACCTACTTAAATATCAATGTTGAGATTTTAGTGTTAGGTTATTATCGCACACTACTTTTTTATTATTATTATTATTATTATTTTTCCTCACTGCGGGCCAAGTTTAAATCAGTCACAACCAGTATTTATAGTAGGAGTTACTGTTCATGAATCCCAGGCTGCTGTTCCCTCTTCAAGCTGTTGCTTCCCGAAGTAGGAGCTCAGCCCTATCCCTTCCCCTGCTCTCTGAGCTCTGCCCCCCGAATGTCTCTCGGTCCAATTCTTCAGTTTATCCCCTGGGATTACATGGGAACTGCTCTCTGGGTGACTCCAAGAGCACAGGCTTTACCCTTGGAAGCGTGCAAGAGTTTGCTTCCCTTCTCCACAGGGTAACAACTCACACATGGAACTCCTGCTGTGGTTACAGCTGCTGCACAGCAGTTGTGCGTGTGTGAGCTTCCCCCCCCCCAGCTCTGGTAGGATGCTCTAACTCTTCTGGCACTCTAAAAGGAAGAGCTGCTTTGCATCTATCGTAGAGGAGCCCGCTGCCATCAAGGGTGCAGGAACTTTTACACAGGCTGAGCCTGCAGGTCCTCAGGAGTAAAGCTCACAAATTCTAACTTCAAATCCTTGCGCCTGAACTGGCTGCTCCACCCCAAGGACTCCAGCCCCAGTGCTGGGTCTCCGACAGCTCTCTCCAGATTTTGGGTTGCTGCGTGTTCTGCAGGGCTCTTCAGTGAATTGTCCCACCACCACTTGTGCTCCAACAGTGCCTATAAATCACACCTGTCAGCAAAATAGGAACAATGTGCAAGGACAGGTACCATCCCTTCAAAAACATTTATTTTCTGAGGTTCACTGGATTTCAAGGGATGTCATTTTATTTCATTTTTTTACATAGAATTCTCCTCCGTCTTCTCCTCCGTCTTCTCCTCCGTCTTCTCCTCCGTCTTCTCCTCCGTCTTCTCCTCCGTCTTCTCCTCCGTCTTCTCCTCCGTCTTCTCTTTCTTTCTTCTCCTCTTTCTTTCTTCTCCTCTTTCTTTCTTCTCCTCTTTCTTTCTTCTCCTCCTTCTTTCTTCTCCTCTTTCTTTCTTCTCCTCTTTCTTTCTTCTCCTCCTCCTCCTTTCTTCTCCTCCTCCTCCTTTCTTCTCCTCCTCCTCCTTTCTTCTCCTCCTCCTCCTTTCTGCTCCTCCTCCTCCTTTCTGCTCCTCCTCCTCCTTTCTGCTCCTCCTCCTCCTTTCTGCTCCTCCTCCTCCTTTCTTCTCCTCCTCCTCCTTTCTTCTCCTCCTCCTCCTTTCTTCTCCTCCTCCTCCTTTCTTCTCCTCCTCCTCCTTTCTTCTCCTCCTCCTCCTTTCTGCTCCTCCTCCTCCTTTCTGCTCCTCCTCCTCCTTTCTTCTCCTCCTCCTCCTTTCTTCTCCTCCTCCTCCTTTCTTCTCCTCCTCCTCCTTTCTTCTCCTCCTCCTCCTTTCTTCTCCTCCTCCTCCTTTCTTCTCCTCCTCCTCCTTTCTTCTCCTCCTTCTTACTACTATTACTATTATACAGTCTCATTGTATCATGTTCTACACAATATTGTAGCATCATGATTGCAATAACCTCCCCAGGGAAGTGGTAGATTCCTCTACACTGGACGCTCTTTGAGGCTCAGCCTGACAGGGTACTTGACCATCTCATTTAAACTAAAAAAGTTGGACCAAATGTTCCTAGAGGTCCCTTCCAAGCTTGCATTCTGTGATGCTGTTCCAGTTGACACAACAAGATTACTGATTGAGCGGGCTGGGACTGACGTAGGTCTAGCGTTAAACCTGTTGCCTCACTGTCCTCTGGTTCTGCGCCGTGTGTCCTAACTTAGTAGCTGCGTACTTCAGAGGTCTTGTCTTCTGATGCACTCGGCTGCCTCAGACGCGCATTTGATTTGCAGATGTATCTCCAAAGAGCGGGTGACTCCAAGACTGTCCCTTTGCTTCCCTGCTGGCTGTTCCCCAAACCATACCCTGAGGTCGTTCCTTTTTGAAAGCAGCCCTGGTGAGATGCTGGTTTCCCCTGGACAATGTGACCGGTCACCAGACTGCGGAGGGATCCTAGCTCAGCATCTTGTTCACAGCATCTGCTCACCATTCGTTATCCACCACCGATGGAAGTTCAGAAGTAGCTGACCAGCTGAATTAAAACATGAAGAAGATTCATCTTGAATCTTCTCTGTGAAGCGATGAGTGTTTTTCTTATCTAGGAAGCCGTACGAAGTTCCCAGAAAAGGTTTGCCCTGTTGAAAGGATCTCATTTTTCAAAGGAAACTTGGCAGGCTGATATCTCCCTCACTGAGAGTTTGCACAAGAGCGTGGGGTGAGAACCAGACAGCTGCAGAGAAGGCATTCACCCCAAAATAACATCAAAGGGCTGCCCCTATCATTGCCCAGCTGAGATAGGAAACACCTCCAATTCAGCAGTGTTTCTTCAGAGAAGGAGATACACTACCAGGTCTGGAATTCAGAAGTCTCCGAGCAGATAACCAGAGGGTTTACCGTAATCTCTGGACTCCTTCCAAATGAGATAAAAGTCTTTGATAGTCTGAAGGATAAGGATTTAATGGAGCCTCATAGAAACACTAACACACTTCCTTTTATTGAGGCACTGGAAAAGAGTCGAGAATGTTCCACTACCTAAAGTTGATTTTGATTTCATGTTTTTTTTTTTTCATTTTGATTGTCTTCTCCAGAAAAGAATAAGTCTTATTATCTTCTTTCAGAAATTACTTTTATTTCAAAATAACAGCTGGTAGACAGACAATGCAATTGTTCCATCCTAGAACTACAGTAATATTTTATTATAAACCCTTCCTCTCTGCCTCTTTCTCCTTCTTGCAGTATATTTTTGTGCCTGTTTGATGGCCTAACCTAGAACAAACGGGAAAATCTGATATCTAAAGTATATACAGCTCATTATATAAAGCAAAAATATATAAAGGTTTTCTTTTGTGAGAAGCAGAACTAAGAAAACGTGGTTGCTGCAGGTTTGCAGGCTGTGGCAGCAGTCCTACCACAATATCCCCACTGCTGCAGGAACCTGGTTACGCTATGGGCATATTCTGGCATCCCCTTCTTATTTTGCTGAATAAGATGCAGCAGAAACGGTGCCTGATCCAGAGCTACTCTTATACAGGTGGAAACTACAGCTCTTGGCAAGGAATAAGGATTTCCTCCTGCCTTTCCCTCGGAGGAGGGCACCGGTGAGGTTTCGCTACTTGGACACCTTTATTTGTGCAGTGTTTACATGAACTCTAAGAACTGGAACTTCTGTCTCCAGTATGAGTGATGCTAGCTGGATTTTTCAGAAATGATTACTCAGTGAGGAAGGTTTAACATGGGTAAACCCATGAAAATCCACAGGGCTGCAGCAGCACAGTCAGCCCAGCACTCAAGAAGCTGTTAAAGACAGCAATACAAGTAGGGTCAGACAGTGTTTAAGACAATGCAAGTAGAATCAGTCGATGTTTAAGACAACAATAGGGGTAGAGTCAGTCTCTACCAGCTGATTTCTGCAGGAGATGGGGCTACAAATAAAATAAAAGAAAAGAAACACAGATTTTTTTTTTTGTCTTTCACAGGCCTGAATGCTGCTTTAGTTCTTTCCGGAGACTGGATGCTAAGGCTGCTACTGAAAAATTCCAGCAGGATCTGGGTTTCCGAATGCTAAACTGTGGAAGGACGGATCTGATCAACCAAGCAATCGAAGCACTGGGACCTGACGGGGTTAACACCATGGATGATCAGGTATGGTGTACGATTACGCGTACACAAGTTCTGCCTGGCAACGAATTCCATGTTCCTGTGGTAAATCAATCCACGAGGTCCTAAGCGATCGTTGTCTCTCTAAAGCTTCGTTAATTCTAGCTTGTGTTTTAGTCTGCAAATCTATCCCTTAAAATTCAAAAAAATAACGCCTCAAAAAGCCAGTCAAAGCCTGGCGAGAACTGTTTCGTTATCGGCTGGAATGTAGCCTGTTGCTGGGATGGGCTGACTCCAACTCTGATGGAAGACAGTTTAATGCGCTGCCTGCGGATGGAAAGTCTGCCGTTGCCTTAATGCTAAGACAATGTCAGAACAAGGTGGGTTTTTCCAGTGACACTCTCTTCTGGTTCAGCAGCCCCAATCCAGTCTGGGTCAGCGACGAGTGACCGGAAGGTGTTGCTGTCTGATGGTTTTCAGGCGCGAAGTGAGTTACGTGTTGTCAGTAGAGTCTGACATCTAAGAAACAGCACCGAGAACCCCAGTGGCGTTGGCATCAGTCAGGATTAACTTTGTCGAAAACCCGTCGCACTGATGTGGCTGTTTTTTCAGTTTGACCTGTTCCCTGCTCAGCTACGTTGAACCGTAGGGATTTGGTGGTCTGGGGAATCTTTAGCTGCTTGTGCTGTCAGTCCCAGCAAATAACACCGGTCTGTCCTCTGGGGCATCATTCAGTGCATTGAATTAGCTTTTCATTAAAAAAAAAGCCCAAACCTACTCCAAATAAACACTCGTTAGAGCTGTCAGAGCAAGGAGAATGAGCTGTCACGCTAAAGAGAGAATTCTAACGTGTCTGGGGCTTTGAAATCTTGGGTGATAAATGAGCATTAGAAAGACCGTGGAAGAAACTGGATGGGTTGTAGGAAACCTAGAGGCATTGGCAAATAATAGAATCATAGACCCACAGAAACATAGAATCAAAGAATCTGTAAGGTCAGAAAACACCTCTAAGATCATCCAGCCCAACTGTCAACTGTGCCTACTAAACCAAGTCATGAAGTGCCACATCTGCACGTTTTTTGAACGTAACCAGGGATGGAGACTCCACCACAGCCCTGGGCAGCCTCTTCCAATGCTTCACCACTCTTTCAGTAAAGAAATTGTCCCTAATCTCCAATCTAAACCTCCCCTCCGCAATTTGAGGCCATTTCTTCTGTCATTGTCACTGGGAGCAGAGCCCAGCACCCCCCTCACCACACCTTCCCTTCCGGAGCTGCAGAGAGCGATGAGGTCTCCCCTCAGCCTCCTCTTCTCCAGGATGAACAGCCCCAGGGCCCCCAGAGCCCCTGTTCTCCAGCCCCTTCCCCAGCTCCGGTCCCTTCTCTGGACGCGCTCCAGCCCCTCAAGGTCCTTCTTGCAGTGAGGGGCCCAAAACTGACCCCAGGATTGGAGGTGCCCTCACCAGTGCCAGGGGGACGATCCCTTCCCTGCTCCTGCTGCCACCCCATGGCTGAGCCAAGCCAGGACGCCGGTGGCCTTCTTGGCCACCTGAGCCACTGTTGGCTCATTTTCAGCTGCTGTCAAACAACACCCCCAGGTCCTTCGGTGATTCTGAAACAACTCATGTCTCCAGCTAAGCAAGCGTCCTCCGTTGTGCTGCCAGTTGGAGAGTTAAATCCAGACCCTAGCCGTGACTCTGCCAGAGCTGGAATATGAAACCAACTCCCTGGGAGGGCATAAGCCAAAGCCAGGAAGTGTAAACTTAGGAAAACTGACTTGGACATGACAACAGAAAGCCGGTCTCGGATAGAACACTTAACGCTGGCACCTGGGAAAGCTCAGTTCATGTATTTTGATTTCGTTTGGTCAGGATGAACCTTCTCACCCTGCACAGCAGGCTGGCACCTCCAAGGTACCATGAACAGGTGAGGTCATCTCTTCACCTGACAAGTGCAGCCGAGGTTTTGTTGCAAATCCTACGACAGACAGAACTGTTGGACTAAATTAACATGGAGGCTTTGGATCCAGGTTCAGAATTTGACCGCTCCCAGAATGTGAGAAGTCCTACGCTGAGGTGTGTTCAGACTCACCTCTAGGTGTATGGAGGTGTTTCTAGGGAGAAGGCCAGGTTGGATGGGGCTTCGAGGCCCCTGGTCCAGTGGAAGGTGCCCCTGCCTGTGGCAGGGGGGTTGGAAATGTGCTGATCTTTAAGGTCTCCTCCAACCCAATCCATTCTGTGGTTCTGTGAACTTAGAACCTATCTTCAGGATCTTGAGTTTGGGGCAGGACCTTGTATTCAGTTCTCATGGGGACCAAGCAGCACTCCAGTTTCACAGGATTTGAGGCGTTTAGGGAATCAATCTCTTCTTCCCTTTGAGTACTGAGGCACATCAGGGAATGCAAAACTGATATTAAGAATTAAAAGAAGAAGGAAAAGTTAGGTAGGTCTGTACAAACCTACAGTTCCTGAACCCTGACGGGGGCAGTAAATACGGGCTTGTGCCTGCACACCTCGGGTTGGAATCCGCACTTAAGTTTACCGTTTATAATGAGAATGGATCCTCCCGAGTGCCCCAAAAGCCAAATCCAGCCGCCCTACTTGTCCCCAAAACAGCTTTGCTGATGTGTGTAACTGCCTCAAACGCAGGAAGCTTGGGATTGTGGCTGTTTTCACAAGATGCCTCTGCAGATACAAGGTCAGAACTCCTCTGCGTGAGAGGTAGTTCTATTTTATGATACATTTCCCTCTCTAAGAAGCTGCGTTATTACACAATGAGCAGCAGAGATGCTGCCTGTGAAGAATTCAAACACTTAGGATAATTAAGGAGAGGGGGGGAAAGTCATGGGATGTGGGCAGGAATGGATTTTACTCGGCCATTTCCTCTCTGTCCTTGGCTACTTCTGGAATGAACTCCATAAGCAAGGCTCATTTCTCTCATAATTCATCTCTGAGCCGTCATGGTTTGCTGGTTAAGTAGAGAGAGAGAGATTTATGGGATTGAATGCTGAAATATCGTGGCAAATAGGATTTTAGCAATGGGGATAAGTTGCCAAATAAATTCATCTTATGTATTTTTGTGTTGTTTTCTCCTTTCGGTTCATCCGGCTACAAATGATCCAAGAAATGGTATTTCTTTTTTTGGCAGCCTTGAGAAAGCTCAAGAATTGTGGACAATGCACGGCTGGGATTTTCAGTGATCCCTTCTTGATTCTTGCAGTCGTGTCCCCTGATGTTTTGTCCGCATCACTTGTTGATATTGGTGCAATGTGCTCCTAGAAACCAAAACGGTTTGAACCTATACGTATGCTGTCCCTACACGTGCAAACTCTTCTATACGTTAAAATTCAAACTCCTCGTGTCCATGACTGTTTCCTTGTTAGTAAATATAGAAAGATAACCTTCTTGTTATCTTCTTCCTGCAGGGTATGACCCCACTAATGTACGCCTGTGCTGCTGGAGATGAAGCCATGGTCCAGATGCTTATAGATGCTGGAGCAAATTTGGATATACCAGTGAGTAATAAAGGACCCTCTCCCCATAATTATTCATCTGTAAACTAACAAGAGCAGTTATGAAATCTCTCCTAGCAACTGAAGGCTTCATTTCTGGAAGGCACTTCTTTCAGAAACCGTTGCTTCAGGGATTTGGGAGGGGGATGAAAACCTTCAGAAGCTCTTGGAGGACTCAGTGGCTCCAATTACCTTTGGTGTTGGCAAGGCTAATAGGCACGGTGGGGGCAAAGGGGCCTCCCTGCTGGAAGAGCTGCCACTAGGAGAAACCAATAAGCCCGTTAAAAGGGCCCAAGGGACTGGACGGAGTGACTGGTGCTGGCAGTGTTCTCTAAACGGCCTGAGTTGTCATCCCCTGGGGTTGTCACTTACAAAGGAAAAAGCCATTTATGTGCAAGTCTGAAGCTCGTGGCAGCAGCTCGTAACCACAGGATTCCTTGCTCCCAGGTTCCCAGTACGTCTCCACGATACCCTTCGGTCCATCCCGACAGCCGGCACTGGACCGCTCTTACCTTTGCCGTGTTACATGGGCACATCTCTGTCGTTCAGGTAAGCAGAGGAGACGCGGCACCCTCGCTGCCAGCCTTCCTGGGCACGGGTCCAGCGTGGGATCCACGCGTGCTTTGGTGGAAACCTTCTAAAAACCAGGGTAAAACTGCATTTTGAAAATGAGGAGAATGCAACCAGTGCTTTTCTTGGGGCTCATAATTCCTAGCGAGGCCTCAATAACAAAACACAGTGTGTTTCCTGATTTTCCTTGGTTTCAGTATTGATCCAGGGCTTCTCCCTTCCAGATCAATGCTGCACCGTTATTTTGCTGGTATTAGATAAAGCAGTGCTTCACGTGGACAGGTTGCTTGATCAGGATGCTTTCTGGCAGTAGATGTTGATTGCTTTATACATTTATGCGTGCAAAAATTAAGTGTACACTGGTTTGTGCTGCAATGGCAGCAAATGATGTGCAACTTCCTTTATAATCCTTGAGAACTGCATGAACAAGACTTAAGCTGTCGTGGGAGTTGAGCCTCTTGCGTCCTCCCCACTCCCTTTTCCAGGGAATTAACAGAATGGGGTGGAGTCCTGGGAAATTCTACCTGAAATTCCAAGAGGAATTCAAAACTGATCACAGCAGATAGTTGATTGCTGATGAATTTAATTTCTCTTCTCCTCAAAGAAAATCAAAAAAAAAAAAAGATGTGAGCAAATGAAGGCGGCACACGTTCGTGTCTTTGCTTGTGTATATTTGGAAATAATTGCAAAGATTAGATTCCACCTGGCAAACTGCGAGGACAACCTTTGGTATTGCAAAGGTTGGACAGCCTTAATTTACCTGTGAGATAAGAGGATGATTCTCCCAGGAGATGTAGCCAAGTAGATCAGAGCTCCTGTTGGACCACATTATCCATAAGGTTTGTTTCTTTTATTCTGGTTATAATTTCTTCTTTTATTTTCATTTGGCAACTAATATTGAAAGGTTAAATGGCAGCTTTGGCTGAAGGTATTGTATAGAATTGCATATATAAAATTGTGTAACTGGAAGCCAGTTGAAGCCTCCCGTGCAATACCGGCCAGTAAACTCGCAGTCGAATTCTGCAGAGAGGTTTGTAATAAAAATGTGAATGTGTCCCTGTTTGTGCCAAAGTCATCGCTAGCTGGGGATGGTTGAAACCATTAAGTGGTGAAAATGTTGTAGGATAGAGCCAGGTGGACTCAAAACCAGCGGGGGAGCCTCTGCTGCTGGCGACGCACACGCAGACAGGGCTCATCCTCCCTTCTCTGCTCCTGCAGGCGGAGCCCTGGGTGCCCCGCTGCTGTCTGCCAGCCCTGCCTGGCCCTGAAACTCCCCATCATCTTGTGACCTTCTCCCCTTTGATTGGGAGGATGTCATTTCCCTTGCAGCAGCTCGATGCGTTTGATGAAAGCGGGTTCTGTGTGTGGCAAATCACTGCAGCTGCCAGGGCTCCGCAGGCTCCGAGAGACCAAGAGGTGTCTTTGGCCTCCAGGGCCAATTCCCTGGAGGAACTTCATTTCCTGCGCCCAGCGTGAAACTAAATGAGATGGACTTCCTGCAGTGATTGCAGAGCTCTTTGGGAAATCACGCTTGCAAACCCGTGTTCATAAAGGAGAGTTAAACAACAACAAAAAAGCCATAGGTGCCGTTCCCCGAGCTGCCAGCTGAGCACCTTTCCGGCACAAACCCGCTATTTGACAGCACTGTGAAGCAAAAGAAAACAAGAAAACTCTAACTTGACAGCCATGTGAAGACTTTAGCCCTAGGCTGAGCGCGGAAGCAAGAGTAATTTGCCTTGTAATGGATATTTTGCTTTAGCCCTTGAGATGGTCCCTTGAACCTACCGGTTTTCCTTTCTAACACACAGCCTCTTCTGTTTTGTCTTCCTGAATTGCTCCTTTCTCAGCTCCTTGTCTTTCGTGTGTCTCTTGTAGCTGCTCTTGGATGCTGGTGCCCATGTTGAAGGCTCTGCTGTCAACAGTGGAGAAGACAACTACGCCGAGACTCCTCTCCAGCTGGCCTCGGCAGCAGGTAAGCGCAGCGCAGCCGCGGCGCACTTCGGCTCGTCACCACGGAACAACCGGCACCAATTCACACGTAAATGCCCTAGAAGTCACTTTGTGCTGCATTCAAAGGTACCATGAGGACATTAGGTGTCTACAGGAAAGCTGTGGAGAGGTGCTCAGGGATAGGATGAGGAAGAACAATTTTAACCTGAAAGAGGGGAGATTTAGATGAGATCTCAGGGTGTGAGGGTGGGGAGGCCCTGGCCCAGGTTGCCCAGAGCAGCGGTGGCTGCCCCATCCCTGGAGGTGTTCCAGGCCAGGTTGGATGGGGCTTGGAGCCCCCTGACCCAGTGGGAGGTGTCCCTGCCCATGGCAGGGGGTGGGAGCTGGATGATCTTTAGGGTCCCATCTGGCTTAAACCGTTCCATGATTCCATGACGTTAGAGATGGCAAGTGGGTTTGGCACAGCAAGCAGGTTAGGAAGAAGTCAGCATTTTTTTCATTTCTGAAGCCCTAGTAGGAACCTGGTCTGTGTTGGCAGCAATTGAACAGCTGTCATCACGTGGCGACAGCCTGAAGGGCACTAAATGTTTCTGCTTTTGCAGCGAGTCCCAACACTTTCCTCCTGCCGGTGGCCTCTGTAGTAAAGCTGACTGAAACAACTCCTTTGCACAGGGCAATGGCAAGAAACATAAACCAGCTACTGTCTAGTCTGGGCATGCCTTGGATCTAAAGGACTTTCAGATGCAAAAATTAACAAGTTTATTTTTCCCCGGGATGAATTGAAAGAAATTTGTTTTATTAATTTATTAAATACGAGCAAAATTCTGCATTTCTTCTACGTAAGTGTCAGGAGAAGATTTTATCATTCTGGGGACAAGTCCGTGCCAGCCTAGAAGTGCCTGTTGGCTTTCAACACTTTTCACCTCTAACTGGTTTTACCTTTTCCCCCTTCACTTCTTTCTGCTTCATTTTTGTGTGGTGATGAAGACAAACCTCTGGTCTCTTATTTTACCTCATTGAAGGGATATAAAGACCGGTCTCCTCACCTCCCAGGGACAGACACTCCTTGTGCTGGCTCTCCTCCCACCGCTCAGCGCTCCATTTAATGAAAGCGGTGGAGAGGAGGCTGTGGACTGCACCACATCCTTCTCTGGTTAAACTGGTTTCATAATGGTGTGTATTGGAAGCACCAATCAAGTTGAATCCTCTCTTCATTCTACCTCTAACCAGTTGTGCGTTATTAGGTAATTTAAGTGCTTTGTGCCTCAGTTTCTCTCTCTGAGGTTTTTCTGAAGATTAACCCACGCTCGCAGGATGCTCTGAAAGCTTAGCTGGGAGCATAAAATTTGTGGTACGGTGTGTGTTTCCAGCCCTACGTTAGATGCTTTCAAAGAGGTAACAGACACGGAATGATCGTGATGTTTGTCATTTTTCTCCCTAGGGAACTACGAGTTGGTCAGCTTGTTGCTAAGCAGGGGTGCTGATCCACTCCTGAGCATGCTGGAAGTCAACGGTGTGTCTTCATCACTTCACGAAGATATGAATTGCTTCAGCCACTCAGCTGCACACGGGCACAGGTAAAGCTCCGTTCGTGCTCAGAACGAGGGGGGGGGTTGCCTACAGCTATCGCTGTGGCTATTCCTGTGTGACTTTATATTGCACATCTTGTACCCAAACCTTTGGGTGTGCAGTTAGAAGACAGTGTTAAGGCTTTCCTGGTAGCAACCGTGTTTTAGTGCAGCACGGTTTGGATTCTGAGGTTCTCCCCTTTTGAGCACCTAGGGGAACTGAAAGATCCTTTTAACTGGTTGACGAGTAGGAGTAGGTGTTGGGTCATAGGGTGGACTCGATGATCTCAAAGGTCTTTTCCAACCTTATGATGCTGTGAACTGGTCTCTTCTGCTCTCTGTTAAGTCCCTTTGAGAAAAAAACGATGCAAGACTTTGATTACTTAGCAACTATAACTTTGATCAAAGGAAGGCATTATGTTTTAGTCAAAAGCACAAAAGGCAACAGAAAGATCTTTGTTTGCTCTTATCCTCTCCCTTGCTGGTCCAGCTCTGGAGCACTAAGAGGCAGTAGGAGCTGGTTCTAGGCTGCGTTTGAGCAGATTAAGTCCCACCTATATAGGGTTATGAGATTGTGGTTCATGTGCTGAGACAGAATCTGATCACGTTGAGGTGGCAAAAATAATCTGCGGCAGAATTTGTTTGATTGCATCTCTGCATTTCTGGATGGCTGACCAAGAGATCGGTCAGTGTTCAAGGCCAGGTTGGACGAGACCTTGAACAGCCTGGTCTGGAGGGAGGTGTCCCTGCCCGTGGCAGGGGGGTGGAACTGGATGATATTTAAGGTCCCTCCCAACTCAAACCATTCTATGATTCTGTCATTCATTAAAATGCTGAAAAGCCAGCCTGGGTTTTCCAGCCCCATTTTCAGGGTAGTTATTTAGAAATAAGAAAAAAATAGAAATAAATACTTACTGCCTCATCCAGAAATCCCTCTGTTCCCAGGAAAAAAAACATGCTAGCTGAACAAGGCAATTAAACCAGCCTTGAAACCGCCCATGCAGATGGGCTGAGAGCTGTGCCCTCAGTGCTTTACAGTGGTGCCAAAACTGCACCTCCAGGTACCTCGCGCATCTGGATACACCGGAGAAAATATCCCAAGCACAAAGGAGGCCCAAACTCTGCAAAGCTGGAACAGCCCGACGCAGTTATTTACAGTGTAAAGTACACAGAGGCTGTTCTGTTCCCAATTCTGCTCCCCTCCCACAAACTCCTGCAACATCGGACTGCGCAGACTGTGAAATTTCAGGCTTATTCTCCCATCAGATAGAGCGGGAAAACACAAACCTGACTTTTTTTTCAGTCCCTACAGAGCAGCGTGGGTGCAAGGGAAGCACCAGCTTGTGGCAACGCAGCAGCCCAGCTGAGGACTGGGGTGGGCTGGTTGGGCTGGGGAACGTCTGCTTGCAGCTGGCTCCAGCTGTGGGGACACGAGGGATGGGAGCTCTCTAAAGTGCCCGGAGACAAACAAAAAAAAAAGCCTCTTTCTTGCAACTGCTGTGTGAAATTCCAAACCGAAAAAAATTCTCCCTGGATTTAACGATGCAGAACTAGCATTTTTTTATGGTTTCTGTTTACTGGTGCAGGAAGCGAGGCTGACTAAAACCTGGAAGAGGTCATTTGGGGAAACAGCAAGGGTTCGAACAGACACTCTCTGTTAAACTAAATCTTACTTCAGCACCTAAGATGTTACCACGTTCAGGGCTGGCAGAGGGAAGCGTGCTCCTCTGCCAAAGTACAGACTGCAATAAAAACCAGTTTGCCCTCACACTCTGAAACGTGCCCTCGCTGCTGCTACGGGAAAAGAGAATATTCCATGCTTTTGTCCTTGCTACCACGGCATGCAGGGTAGGGAAGGAAGAGTGTTTTAAGATGGGCTTGTTCAGCCTGCAGAAAGCTCTGGGAAGACCTTAGAGCGGCTTCCCAGTATTTAATGGGGGCTCCAGGAAAGCTGGGGAGGGGCTCTTGTTCAGCGAGTGCAGGGACAGGATGAGGGGAACGATTTTGAGCTGCAAGAGGGGAGATTGAGATGAGATCTTGGGGAGAAATGTTCTCCTGTGAGGGTGGGGAGGCCCTGTCCCAGGTTGCCCAGAGCAGTGGTGGCTGCCCCATCCCTGGAGGTGTTCCAGGCCAGGTTGGATGGGGCTTGGAGCCCCCTGACCCAGTGGGAGGTGTCCCTGCCCATGCATGGACATGGTGGGACTGGATGATGTTTAGGGTCCCTTCCAACCCAAACCATTCTGTGATTCTATGAAATGCTGCTCTGTATCTGCCAGCTGCCAATCTTTGGGAAGGAAATTATTATTTACGGTGCCAGACCCCTAAATCTAAACCACCGTAGTCCTGTTCAAATTGTTGCTGTTTCGTTTATTAATGAGTGCTATCTCCTCTTCCTCCTCAGGAATGTTCTGCGTAAGCTCCTGACCCAGCCCCAGCAACTGAAGGGAGATGTCCTCTCGCTGGAGGAGATTTTAGCCGAGGGAGTGGAGAGCGACACCTCCAGCCAGGGCAGTTCCAGCGAGGGGCAAGTCCGGCTGTGTAAAACGAGAATGAAGGCTCTGCAGGAGGCCATGTACTACAGCGCTGAGCACGGCTACGTAGACATCACCATGGAGCTCAGGGCACTCGGTAAGGTGTTCTCTTTATTTTAAGCATTGTGTACACTTAATGCGTGAAGGGCTTTTCCCTCTGCCCCTTTCACTTGGAGAAGAATCCATTAAGCCCTACTGCAAAGCTGTCCCCTGTTTATGGGAACCAGCTGTCTAACTTAAATAAATAAAAAAGTGTTTAAGGCTGCTCACATTTTAATTTTTTTCAAATTCCCACTGATCTGGGATGTCCCTCGCTTTTGGCTGGATCCTCTGATCCCAGGTATCAAAAGGAAGGGCCAGGTCTTTTCATCAGATACCGACACCTGAGATTCGGTGTTCACCACGAGGCTGGTCTTAAAAACAAAGATAACATCAGAGAGTAAATGGTTTAAGGAGAAAAGAATAGATTTGATCTAATGGTAAGAAAGAGAAGCTTTGAAGTTTGTGTGTCTCAACCGTTACGGGTAACGAGGAGAAAAGGCCTCACGCCGTGTTTGCGTCGGGTTAGGTATTCTTACAAGTTCAGTTTAAATTTATTTTGTTTCTCTGATCGTGAGTCAGAGGGACGCAATGAGGGGGGTCGCTCGTCCTCAGTGATCAGCAGCAAGTTCTGACTTAGGTCCGGGTACCGCTCCTCTGCTGTTGTGGACAAGTCACGCAACCTGTCAATGACCCAGTTCAGTCATCTTTAATATAAATACAAAAATGCATCTGCTGTTGGGATGTATGTGGAGCTCTGCTTCGGTGCTGCTGAGCGTTAGTAATAGCAGCAGGGCAATTACTCACAGCAAGTCATCCTCTTTCCCTGTCCTTTTCTGCAGGAGTCCCATGGAAGCTCCACGTGTGGATCGAGTCACTGCGGACAACCTTCTACCAGTCTCGTTACTCGGTTGTACAGACCCTCTTACGGGAATTTGTCACCATTAAGGAAGAGGACTATAATGAAGAACTGGTTAACGAAGGCTTGCAGCTCATGTTCGATATCCTCAAAACCAGCAAAGTAATTATGACTTCAATACTGTTACAAAATTCAAGTGTTTGGTTTTTGCTGTTGTACAAGAGCACAAGAATGAGTGACAGGCTGTGCAGGGTCCTTAATGACTTATGGTGTGAAAACAGCCTCGACAGCCTCCATCTAAATTCACACACAGCCCCCAGAAGGAGTCCTCACAGCAGAGATAGTAATTTCCATAGAAGTGAAAGCCAGTCTATTAAAGTCCCATTCAGATGCAGGTTCTCTCAATAGCATCTTCTAGGGGTTTTCTGAGCAATGCTTTTTTTCAGCAACATTTTCCTTTCACCTTTCTCTTTTATTTAAAGGCTGTGACTGTTTTTTCCTTGCTTTTTAAGGCATGTTTCAGATGGATTTGATCCAGGGTGTACAGTTTAGATGTCCCATTTGGCAGATAACTTTACTACTGTGTTCTCTTCCAAGAGGCTGGTGCCCTCTGCGTAGGAGGGGGATGCCTCCTTTCCAGCAGGGATCCATTTGAAACGCACAGGCAGGGGAAGCCGAGGAGTGTATCTGGCTCTTGCTACCTCCATATCTGGTCATTACAACGCACGTTGTAACTGTCCTTTAAATTAAAAGCACGAGCTATAACCATGGCAGAGGGGTTGGAACTGGATGATCGGTAAGGTGCCTTCCAACGCAAACTACTCTATGAGTCTGTGAATTAAATCCAATCGCAAAATAGGAACCAGAACTGTACCAAGCGCATTTGAAACCTGCCCCGTACGAAGTGCTGATTGATGATACCTGTTCCACCCTCCTTACAGAACGATTCTATCAACCAGCAGCTTGCATCCATCTTCACCCACTGCTACGGCAGCAGCCCGATACCCAGCATTCCTGAAATCCGAAAGACACTGCCAGCTCGGCTAGGTAAGATGCTCAACTCAAAAGTGATGATCTTGTGACTTTTTTCATTTTTAAAGCATCCATGGTTTCAAAAAAATATTCACCCTCTTTTTCTGTTCTTCTTACCCTAAACAGACCCTCACTTTCTAAACAACAAGGAAATGTCTGATGTAACTTTCTTAGTAGAAGGAAAGCTTTTTTATGCACACAAGGTCCTGCTGGTTACAGCATCCAACAGGTGAGTCGCTTTCTGCAGGTGAACAGAAGGTTTGGCCCTTCGGTCTCTCACGCGTGTGCCTGGTGCTCAGTCCCTCACTGCACTGGGGCAGCTGCTGAGGACAGGAACTACAGACCATAATCGAGGGCTGCAGCACCAAGCCACATCATCTTTGCTACTGGTAAGAATAGTAGAGGAGTAAAGATGAGTTTTTGTACCCACGACTGGTATGTGTTAGGAATTCCCTGAGCTCTATTGCCACAACTAACCAGATTAACCCTAAAAACCCATGCAGTAGTTGGAGTGCACATACCCGGCCGTTCACTGCTTTTCCATTCCCCCTCTCAGAGTCCGTTAGCTCGAGCTACACTTGCTCCAGGCTTCCTGGAAGTCTCACCCTGACCTGGCACACTGGCAGTTACCAGTTTCTTTCTCCATTATTGGCATAGTTAACAGGATTTTTGCAACTGCTGTAGGGTGGGAGTGGATCAGACCCACTTTCCAGGTTCAGCTGTTCCTGAAGTTCTAAAGTAGTGGTCATTAAATAGAACAAAACGTTTCCACTTGCAAACAAGAAAGGATCTTTGTTTTCCCCAGCTCAGGCTCTTTGTCAATAGGTAACGAGTACGGGAAGCGCTAATACAGAAATCTATTAAAACCATTCTCAGGTTTAAGACGCTGATGACCAATAAAACCGAACACGACGGCCACGGCAGCAAGACTGTCGAAATCAGCGATATGAAATACAATATTTTCAAGGTATGTGACTTTACCTTTTATTCTTTTCATCTTCTCACATACTTGGAAGCTAAAAGGGCTGAGGCTTAACACCACAGGCAGTTTCCGAGTCGAGATGGGGTTTGTTTAGACACACCAGTATTTCAGGAGTATTCTCGTCTTTGTCAAGACGTTTCAGCTAGGACCAACCTTACAATGGAAACCTCAGGCCCATATTCTTATTTTCTTACTAGGCAGCTGACTCCTCCCTACAGCAGGAGAATTCAGTCTTCTACTGAAAGTAGTTTTATACTTTTAAGACATCGTTTCCGTACTTTTTAAGGCACCGTTTTCATGCTGTGCTAAGTAAGAAGTGAACTTATTTACAGCAGCTCGACTGCCGGGCTGCTCATTTATTCAAATCTGATGATCAGAAATCAATGGTGTCCCGTTCCAGAAAGCCTTAAAATTGTGACTTGCACTTTGCTTTTTTTAGCATTTCAGTATTTAATGGACCTAAGGGAAGTTCAGTCGTGATGGAGAGAAAGTAGGTTACCTAACACACTCAAGGAAGAAAACAAGTCAGTGAAACGTGATAGTGTTCCAGCTCTGCATTTCCAATTTGGAAGCGCAGTACAGAACAGGGAGCTCTGAAGTGCAGGAGAAGCTGTTCAGTTGTTTCACTACAGGGTTGGGGATTTTCCTTTTTCTGTTTTTATAAGCAAACAGAACAGCAAAGCTGTTGGTCAGCAGCGCTGTCACCTCACGTGGAGGGAACGAAGCTGACCATAAGAACATCTTTGTTCTTCTTGAAAGGGACTGTACGAGTGTTTTGTTGGATAAGATGAAATCCAAATTTTGCAGCTCAGGCCACGTTAGAAAAAAGAAAATATAATTGAAAATATTGAAACAAGCCTCCTAAACAACATTTTTACATCACAGGCCTTCTAAAGATAAACTTTTGCTTCACCAGAGAGAGCAATAAATCAAAAAGTATTAAAAGAGTGAAATACACCATGGAATTAAACAACTTGATGGTAAATAAAATCAGATGAGTTAAGGAGATGATGGCATCACAGCAATCTCGGCCACCAGAGATCCATGTTCTGCTCAGGGCTCTGCTGGAAGTGGCTTTGCTGCCCTGTATTTCCATTATACAAATGAGACAATTTTAAAAGCAGAAGTTTAGTTTTGTTAACCACTACTGTTAGAAATGGTAAGCATAGCATTCAGCCCCGACACCCGCTCGTACAGCACTCCTGACACCAGAAGGACTTCCCTTTCCAGCACCAAATCCTGTCGATCCCTAGTTAAGGCAGGAGGGGTTTAGCTGGGGGTGCACGAGTAGATCAAAGAGTAGAAGCTGCCTCTTGCTCTCCCTGCAAACAATCAGACCTTTTCCTCTGGCCACGGTGGGGGGCACGGGGGTGGCTGGTAGCTGATTAGAAGCACAGCGGGGGAGGTGAGTGGCTGGGAGGTCCCCCAGGCACACGAGCCCCTGGCATGGCAGTTTTGGCTCCAGCGAGCTGGCAGCTCTGCGTGGGACCAGCCTGCAAGGCTTCACAAAACCCGATCCAAGGAACCATTTTACAGGGATATTTATGTTGCTCAGAGACACACTGTCACCCTCAGCCCCAAATCCTCAACAGGGCTCTTTTCCGAGCCCCGAGGAAGAAAGGAGTATTAGAAACCAGTGCTAGAAAAAAGCCAACAGCAGAGGCGAGAGCCAGCACACCCCACGATTCCTTCCCGCTCGGGAAGGGGAGCTCCGCCGTTCACAGCCTTTTGCGACTCCAGTGGTCACAGCTTCGTGCTTGGCCTTCTTCCCATTTCAGATGCTGATGCAGTATTTATACTACGGAGGAACAGAATCTATGGAAATTCCCACCGCTGATATCTTAGAGGTGAGAGAGTTTTCTTCTAAGTCTTGCCAAGGGCACTGGGGCGTAAACACAGCTTAAAAAGGCAAAATCCAGGAGCCAACAGCAAGCTTCCAATCCAGGAGCGCGTGGAACACTTCAAAACAAGCTTGAAGTTTCGAAACATCATTACTTGGAAATGAGAAACAGCAATTAAGTGTTCAAGGCCAGGCTGGATGGGGCCTTGAGCACCCTGATCCAGTGGGAGGTGTCCCTGCCTACGGCAGAGGAGCTGGAACTGGATGATCTTTAAGGTTCCTTCCAACCCAAACCATTCTATGATTCTATGAATTAATTATAATTTATTATGTCCCTGGGATGGTGGGGGGAGCAGAGGGTGGGTGGCAGAAAGAGCAAGCCTTCGCTAAGAGGGGAAATCTGTCCCTTTGGCTTGGCATCGAGTGGCTTTTCTGCTCTTTCACGAGGATTTGGCCCTTAAAACAGGGAGCTGGGGATTGTTCAGAGAGGAAATCATCGATTCCGTCTGTCTGCCTTCCCTTTCAAGGCTCATGATCTCAAATAGCCTCTCTCTTGTCCCCATAGCTGTTGTCGGCTGCCAGCCTGTTTCAACTGGACGGCCTCCAGAGACACTGTGAAATCCTCTGTGCCCAGACGATCAGCATGGAGAACTCTGTCAACATCTATAAATACGCAAAGGTAGGGGCCAAACCGCCTTCTTTAAGAACCACAATGGAACGGCACGAATGCTTTCTGCGGGCGCGATTCGTAACTGAAGCCAGCAGGCAGCGAGCGGGTTCCTGCTACGCTGGGGACTCTACCCCAGCCACAACCACGGGTGAGATGATGTATTCCAGTTCCAGTCTGTAAAGTCCTGCACAGCCCTGGTACGTTTTCTTGTCTAAAGCAATCATGTATGAAATTGATGCGAGATCCCTACAGAGAAGGGAGAGGGGTCTCAGCAGGCTGATACAGCAACACCATCCAGTAAAGCCGAGGAGACTGAAATCCTCAGAGCAGCAGGGGCAATTGATCACAGCACAGCAACTAAGTAAACCCTTTCCTAGCACTCCTCCTGCTAACACACGCTCTCTACAGCTCCAGAAGTAGCACAGACTCTGTTGTGTGACGTATGTTCACCTCTACGGCAAATAACCCACCTGAGCAATAAATGCATAGAGAAATACTCTGCCATTCCTGAGAGTTTACAGGGTCAGATCCCTTAAAGACAAGCAGAAAGACAACACAAAGGGTTGATAATGATGTACACATTTACTTTGTGGGTAGTGTCACACTGACCCTTTTCGATTCCTGACTCACACTGGGCCATTTTTTTCTCCCCATGGAATTCTGGTTTCCTTCAGGACCTGAATTTTAACGACGGTAGAGGGGGAAAGGCAGCATTCCCTACTGGTGTTTGGTACTTTTCTTTAAATTACTGTTTGCACAAAGTTCCCAGAAAGAAATGTGTGTGTGCAAAGTGCTTCTCAGTACTGACTTCGAATTCTTAAGTTTCATTTTCTCTTATTGCTGAGCTTCCCCCACTGGTTCTAAAGCAAAGGGGAACCAGATTACGGCCAGAAACCAACCTAACATGTTTTGGAAGTGTAATATCCCCATTTTCCTGCATTCAGCTCCTTTCTCTAGGCGTTAGGCTCCCATCCTATGAACCATATTCTCATTGCCATGAGCCGTGCGTGCCATCTGCTGTTTTATCTTGCAGCGCACGACCTCCCCGCTTGCAGAGCTAACCAGGTATCTTGGCTGCTACACCAGCCAGCTGCTCTGCTCCTTTAAGAGGAAGAGAAAGGAGCACAGGGCAGAGCCTCTGCCAACAGCAGGCCAGCAGGGGAAGGAATTAAAAAAGCTTGAATGCCTCCCTGCTCACACCTGTGCCTGCAAAAAGCACCAAAAGAAATTATCAGTCATCAGTGGTCCTACCTTCAGTGCTTTTCCACTGTTGTTTATCATCCTTTTTCTGGCTTAGGAAACACTAGAGGGAAAAGCATTAGGAGGGAGAAGAGCTCAGCATGTCCTTTGGGTGTGTGATGTATAGAAAAGGCTAATTGAGCATCCTCTCTCCTGCAGATACACAACGCGCCTGAACTGGCCTCTTTTTGCGAGGGCTTCTTCCTCAAACACATGAGCTCCCTTCTGGAACAGGACTCATTCAAACAGCTCATCTACAGCAGGAACAGCAAAGTGCAAGGTCTGGACCCCCTGCGGGACTTGCAGACAGCCCTGGCCGGCCGCCTGCACTCCGTGTACGTCACCTCCAGGGTGTGAAGCAGAAACAAGGCAGTGGCAGGAGCGCTGGTTCAAACTGCACGGGGATGCGTCGTCAGGCAACGCTGTGGCTTTCCCGTTTGCCTTCTGGATCTTGCCAAAAGTCCCCTCCAAGCTAGGCAAGGGTGCTGTGCCTCGTGCCGCTGACGGAGGGGGAGCTGGCTTCTCTGTGCTACTACTGTCACAGAAACACTGTCACAGCGCAAACAAGAACTGAGGATGCAAGTGGAGAACCTGGACCGAGGAGAAGATCAACGCTGCCATTTAAAGAAGCACAACGCAAGGCTGTAGAGAAGTGAGACGAATTACCTAGACCCAAGCCCCAAAACGTAGTCTGCAGTGTCTGTCTGCGTACCGTAACGGCCACCAAGTTGATACGCATCAATGTTTGACTTGTAAAAAGGCTGCACAGAAGGGATTTTCCAGTCCTACGGACCACTGCCCATCCCGTGGGTCACCTGCTGATCACAAAGGCTGGTGCGCACACGTCACTTCATTCGAGGAAGAAACACCAGTGTCTACACGTGGCAACGGCCTCCGACATAAATTCTCCCCCAAAACTGTTTGCACCTTGAGAGAGAGATTTTGTAGATGTTCAAGGCTGAGTAGAAGCTAATCTTAACTCTGAAATTACTCACTCTTTAAACCTAACAGGAAGAACTGAGCTGCTGGGGCAGGGAGGGGAAAATTGGGAGTTTGTATGTTTTTTAAGACGGTTTCACTGTGCGCGTTGTTAATCTGGATGCATTTTGAGGAGAGGGTGGGGAAAAAAAAAAAATCTGCCTGCCTTTTCACTATAAAGGTTTGATAGTCCTAATCACTTTTACCTTAAAAACCTGTTTCTGAGTGT
The DNA here is from genome assembly GCA_033558235.1 of Neomorphus geoffroyi. Classification (NCBI taxonomy): domain Eukaryota; kingdom Metazoa; phylum Chordata; class Aves; order Cuculiformes; family Neomorphidae; genus Neomorphus; species Neomorphus geoffroyi. The sequence goes on along the minus strand of JAUMJM010000033.1, from coordinate 21,618,783 downwards.
TGTCTGTGAGACCTGACACCATAAAAGATGCTTTCTAACAGACTCAGGTGTATAGTAGGTGCTAGCACGATGCTGAAAAACTGCCCAATAGCATAAATAGCAATAAAAGTCTCCCTGAGACCCTGACCAACATCCGATGGTTTGTTCTCCCTCTGGAGCTGGTTAGGATTAGAAGCTCTGACCTCTAGTCTTCGCTTCCCCGTGGAATGATGGTTGTTGTTTCCAGAGATACGCTACCTCAGCGGGGACTGGGCATAGCACCCACCAGACTGGTTCCTAGAGCTACGCTGCGGTCTAACATTTAGGCAGCAGCACTTGAACAAGATGCCTCAACTTTAATGCCCACAATTCACATTTTTCCTTTGTTCACAGCAGACAGATGTTTGTGGTCCCGGAAGACTCATTCTAAGCCACTCTCTAGCTGCCCTGGAGCTTAAAAGGAGGCAATTCACTCTACAATTTTGTGTCCGAAACAGTGTTTTCATGTGTGTGGTTTTGTTTTAAGTAATCCCAACAGTAGGAAGGCTGCGTGAAAACCCAGACCTTGCTCTCACCCATAGCTTTACAGAAAGACCTTTGGGTGTTCCCACTGATCTTGGTTAGTACCCACCAAAAGTATTTGCCTAAATGCTTTAATTCATTATAGGGGGGTGAAGGAGAAGAGAAAGCCAGGTTTTCAGTGGAGAACTGCTGCTTCTTAAGAATTCAACCCTTCATTGTAACTGAACACACTGGAAAGAGGCTCAGCTGGGTCCCAGCTCCAAGGCACGACATAGGCACAGTTTAGGTAGAGGAAGGGAAGGAAAAAAACCCTCCAGCATCTCCCCAAAAATCTGCCTGCCTCATTCCTGAAGGATTTAGATCAGGGCAGACTGCATGCAAGGATAAGGATGATTAGTCCAGGCTCAGTAAAGCTGACAGACAAGTTAGTTCGGGCACACTCCAGTTTGTGCTGTAGGTACACATCCACTTTCGGAGATCACCAGCTTCAAGAACCCTATTTATTGTCTGAAATCCATACAGGTGTTTCAAAATTATCACTGGTCTGTGAAAAATACCACAAAAGGCTTTATCTTGGAAAGTTACTTTCAAGTAGCAGCTCCAGCTATCTGTACGAACCCGTAGGTCCTCTTTTGTTGCTGTAATATTACATTGCTTTGTTAATTGTACATTAATGTTGTCATTTATGTAAATGTACCGGGATTTTATTAACAACATAATTTTAAAATACACAGCTGCTGTTATTTATTCTGCTCTTCTAACAATGAGAAAAAACATATTTAAAGATACTTGTGTGGAGAAAGCTGTTGCAGTTTTAGCATCTTAGATTTGTTTTGGTAGATGTACCTAGTGCTGTGCTTTAAAACAAGGGTTAAAAGGCCATCCATTTCCCCTTCCTAGGCTCAAATGCTTTTGGAAGTAATAAGTTTAACTTGCATTTTCCCCAGCTGAAGTAACTTTACCTGCTTTCCATCCAAAAGTGTCTAAAAAAATCCTGAATCTAGGATTCTTCTCTGCAGCAGAGACAGTGCTGGTTAAAGCAACTGTTAACGTGGAGGTATTCAAGCAGTCCTCAGAAATTAAACATCCAGTTCCCTCCCAAATGAGAATAAATAAAATAAAGAGGCAGGTAACTCTTCCTTTCTAAGTCCCCTCGGAAGCCAACAAGGCTAAAAGGGCTCTGGCTGGTGCCTCACAGCAGCTGTAGCAGGATTCACATCAGAGCTGAGGATTTAAGAACAGGCGTGCCGCACTCTAGCAAGCAAGGGCACTGATTTATCGATGAAGCAAGAAGTATAAAGGTTTAATTCCACTGGCAGAGCAAGAATTTGACCCAGAAATCTCACGCCCCCCTGTCTTAAGTTTACCTTGTAAATCTTGCAGACCCCCACCGAGTCTGGGGATGACGGCTGAGCTCTGAATGTGGGGCTGCCTCCACAGGACCCAAATACCTTCTAAAGGAGCTAAGTGCCTTTCAGAGGAAACCATTAATACAGCCAGAACCCACACCTGGCTGCTGGGAATCTTTCTGTAATTCTTTCTTTCCTTTAATTTCCCTCCACACCTCCAAACAAGGGGAACCGTGCAGCGTTTCTCACTGGCGGAGCAAGACTTGCAATCCAGTTCTGTAATAAATTAATCACAAGCATCTCTTAGCGTTTGATTTACATCATCCAAGAGGAGCCTGCTGGGAACGCTTTCTCTTGCGTTGTGCCCTTACACCATCACGCTTGGACACCCACCAATGTCAACACCAACTTGTTCTCAAGAATCGTGGAATACAAACACCCGAGATTGCCTTTGGAGCACTTTTACTCTAACAAGTAGATTAAATAGAAATTTATTATGAAACCAGTTGCACGCTGCCTCTGTTTCATACACTGCTGCCCTGGGAGTCCTGGGAAGTAATGGAGCAGAGTTTGCCCAGTTTGGGGGAAGCACAAAACTTTGCTGGCCATGATTTTCTCATTTCATGGAGGAGGGGACACAAGCGGTGCTCGCACATCTGCCTGAACATGCTGGATGACTCGCAGCCTAAAATAAAACCTCTTTGCTTTATAAGCAGCCTTTTGCACAGCAGGCAAGTGCTGGTTAATGCAGCACCGCTGCTGACTGGCCCTTTGCCCTCACCAAATGCTGCCCAAGCCACCAGACGTTGCTTCCTGCACCTGCTCTAACGGAGGCAGCCAAGGAGACACGAGAGGAATAAAGAGGAGGGTGGCAACTCCCTCGAGGAACCGGATAGCAAGCGGCTGTCTCTGCTTGTGACAGAGGACTCAAAAGTGAGGTTTGCCTCCCCAAAGGATGGGTTTGAGGATGAGGGAGTCATTAATCCAGGGCACTCGGCACTGTTCGCTCAAGCAAGAGAGAGGCAGAAAAGAAGGTTTCTGTCGTTAAGCACAGGAAGGACCTGGAGCTGTTGGAGCGAGTCCAGAGGAGGCCACGGAGATGATGCGAGGGCTGGAGCCCCTCTGCTGTGAGGCCAGGCTGGGAGAGCTGGGGTTGTTCAGCCTGGAGAGGAGAAGGCTCTGGGGAGACCTCAGAGCAGCTCCTAGCGCTGAAAGAGGCTCCGGGAAATCTGGGGAGGGGCTCTGGATCAGGGGGTGCAGGGACAGGGTGAGGGGGGATTATTTGAAGCTGCAAGAGGGGAGATTTAGGTGAGATCCTGGGGAGAAATGTTCTCCTGTGAGGGTGGGGAGGCCCTGGCCCAGGTTGCCCAGAGCAGTGGTGGCTGCCCCATCCCTGGAGGTGTTCCAGGCCAGGCTGGATGGGGCTTGGAGCCCCCGATCCAGTGGGAGGTGTCCCTGCCCATGGCAGGGTGGGGAGAACGGGGTGGTCTTTAAGGTCCCTTCTGACCCAAACCATTCTGTTAGTGTATGATACGATGAAACGTCACAGCACAGCAGGGAAAAAGGCCTTGCCAGCAGCAACACCCAACCCCAGAGCTGGATTCTGTGCTGCCCATTTTCCTACTGTTTCTAACTAGAAAATGAGCTGCCCCATTCACAGCCGCCCAGCCACACAACTACCCTCATCCACAGGGCAGTCAATCCCCGTTACTTCACTGGATGGGCAGGTTGGTAGAGCACAGGGTTTCACCCAACGTTCCTGTCTCATCTCTAGCTCGGGCAGGAGAAGGCTCCCCGAGTCCCTTGCAACCTCTCTCCATCCTCTGCCCTCAAGTGCCCTGCTAACAGAAAGCAGTTGTAAGAAAACACACGCCATGAGGTGCGTGGAGTTTTGGAGCCCTTGCCAAGAGACAGGTTCAGGATTCAGAGCCTGCACAGGGAAGGAGTAGTGACGCAGTCAAACAAAATTCCAACTATGGAAGGCAAAAAAAACCAAAGCTCCCAAGGCAATATCATGCTGGCCATGACGTGCTTACTCCTGCCCTGCCCTCACCCAGCCCACCAACCTTTGCTTTCCAGAGAGCTCCCTCCTCCCTCACAGCTGTGGGTGGCAAGACCCCTCCTGCAAGTACAGCCAGCTCAGAGCAGCAGGGATGATGCTCAGCTTCACTGGTTGTGCTTCCTCCCAGATAACCTCGCAGAGGTCAGCTCGCTCCAGCTGTCAAAATAGCTCACGGGTCTCCGAGCAAGCAGGATGATTCCACTGACAAGTAGGTCACATCTACCCACCACCTGCAGAGAGCTGCTCAGCTCGACGTGGCTTTCCCATTTCCCTCCAATTAGCCACAGCGCTCCATCACTGCGGGCAACCAAGCGCAGGAGAGCAGCCAACCTGCAGCAACGCGACAGATAGCCAGGAAGCACTGAGAAAAGGCCATAAAGTGACCTTGGAGGTTTAAAACAGAGCCTGAGAAACTAATGCATGTGGTTACTGGGCTGTGCAAAGACCTGTGTCCCCCCCCTCTGACTGGGAAAGGAAGAGTCAAGAAAATGCACGCTGCAACCAGGCTCCTTCAAGCATTCACAGCCCCATCTGCAGGGGATGTGGGTACGGAAAGTCCAGGAACGCGTTCTAGGCAGGGAAAACAGGCTCAAAAACCAACCAAAGCACCCCAATCCTAAAAGACAAAGATACAGAACGCACTCTCTCCCCAGCTCCCGTGTTGTGTGGCATTTTTGGTGCGCTTCTGGCTACAGAAAGGCAGGCATTCTTGCTTTGTTGTTGGATTGAATTCAACTAGCCCTTACTCTAAATGGAATTCACTGATGGAAAGCACAGGCAGAGGAAAATGTGGTTTGACTAGACTTGTTATTAAAAAAAAAAAAGAAAAATCCACAGTTCTCACTTATTTTAGTATCCGAGGAGCTTTTTTCCACTTTGCTGTTCAAAGAGCGACAGACAGGCAGAGGAATCCAAAAACCTGCCAGGAATCATAAAACATACACGGAAAACCTGAAAAAGAACGGCGCAACTGAATACACGCGTTTTCTGTAGAAACAGCAAAGTTCTGCTTAAATACAAGTCCCACTCAGCAGTGGAGGGGCAGACACGCAGCTTGGGTGGATGAGTTTCTTGGGGACAGGGTTTAGTAGGGAGACAGGCACGGCTCAACTCACAGGTCTCTTCCAACCTTAGGATTCTATGACCCTCCAAGCTTTTTAGAGCGAGTACAGGACAGCCAATTCACAGACAACACAGCAAGAACTACTACAGCGTAGAGAAAGCAGTGGGGCAGCTCTAGGAAGGTATCAGCCAAATATTATAGTAAAATCCTAATTTGCCTAAAGATTCCAGTTTAATTTTTAATCTTCCTACTTGATTTATAGACCATTTCCAAGCATCGCTGGATCACAGTAGATCAGCTCCTGCCCTGCCTGTCATCATTAATGCTTCCAACATACTTTCCCCAAGACATTGCCAATAAGTCAAGCATAAAACTTTTCATAACTGCCACCTATCAGCATGAAATTGTACAGCCTGAAACCACCAGAAACCCCAGTCTGACTTAAGTCTTACACAGCAACAGCTTCATCACACCCACGTGTGGATGGGGACCACCAGGCTGTGGAGGTCACAGCTTTGGCACAGCCCCAACAGAAGCAGAGGACAGTGGAATGCATACACCGTGCTTCAGAGCTATCTGACGTGGTGTTGTAAATAAACAGAAATTTTGATATATTCTTCATATTAACTTTTTTTCAAACTTCTTGGTCATTTGATCACAGAATAGTTTGGGTTGGAAGGGACCCCAAAGCCCACCCAGTGCCACCCCCTGCCATGGGCAGGGACACCTCCCACTGGATCAGGGGGCTCCAAGCCCCATCCAACCTGGCCTGGAACACCTCCAGGGATGGAGCAGCCACCACTGCTCTGGGCAACCTGGGCCAGGGCCTCCCCACCCTCACAGGAGAACATTTCTCCCCAGGATCTCATCTCAATCTCCCCTCTTGCAGCTTCAAATCATTCCCCCTCATCCTATCCTTGCCCTCCCTGATCAAGAGCTTTCCTGGAGCCCCATTCAGCACTGGAAGCTGCTGTAAGGTCTTCCCAGAGCCTTCTCTTCTCCAGGCTGAACAACCCCAACTCTCCCAGCCTGGCCTCACACGGGAGGCGCTCCAGCCCCCGGATCATTTTTGGGGCCCTCCTCAGCGTAGCCCTTAAAAAACACAACCCAGTTTCTAAGCCCTAACAGCACATGGGTGTTCTACATCAAAACTTCTCTTAAACCCTAGTTTTGAGCCTATTAGCAGAACCAGAGTTTAACAGCCCTCCCGAGACACACACTGTAATTTGCACCACTTTTACATTTTCAGGAAGCTCAATCAGCTTTTTTTTAGCAGAAGAAATAACGTGCAATAAAAACCAATGTTCTGATACTGTCACATTTATTGGACAAGACCCAGAGAAGGTAAAACGCTACCACCTGTGTGAACAAATCCAGCTATCTGCATAGTTTAGAGAATCCAAAATTACTGCTGCTCCATTAGCACAACACACTTCAAGAGGACTATCAAATGGTTTAAAGCCTTGACCCCCAGCCTGTTAAAGCACAGCTGAATCTCGCCAAGCAAAGCACATGAAGTGGGCAAGCAAATGATACCCAGTAACCACTTGATAGCCGTTCCTTACCTGACCACCCCTGCAAGCACATCTTTGTTATCCCCTTCCTCAAGTGGCTGAAGGATTTGACCAGCCTGGGATAATCCATAAACCCCTCTTTACTGCAATAACCATCACTCAGAGATGTGACCAACTTAAGGTATCTGCATTGAGCTAAGCAAGACATTGGAAAACAACAGTCCTAGAGGCATCTCCGGGAAATGCGGTTTTATTTATGCTGTGCTTCCCAGCATTAAAGCTGCAGAGACCTGGGCTAGAGAACAACCTCCAGGTGCAGCCATAAAGCCACACTGCTCCCCTTTGTTGGACCTGCTCTCCTCTCACCTGGCCAGAGAGTGTTCCCTGAAAGGGCTTCAGCACAGCTCAATTGTCTCTCAGGACCATAAAATCATAGAATGACCCGAGTTGGAAGAGACTCACATTCCTGCACAGGACAACCCCAACATTCACACCGTGTGGCTGAGGGAGCTGTTCAAAGGCTTCTGGAATGTTGTCAAGCTGTGACTGCTTCCCTGGGGAGCTGTTCAGTGCTCCACCACCCTCGGACAAAGAACCTCTTCCTAATATCTAACCGAAACCTCCCCTGGCATCTTCCTGCCTTTCCCTCAGGTCCTGTCCTTGGTCACCCAAGAGAAGAGCTCAGCACCTGCTCCTCCTCCTCCCCTTGTGAAAAAATAGTAGAGGGCAATGAGGTCCCCCCTCGATCTCCTCCAGGCTGCACAGACCAAGTGCCTTCAGCCTCTCCTCACACAATTTCTCCTCTAGACCCAGGGAGGCACAGGCAGCATCCAGACACCAACCCTGTCCCTCAAAGCCAGGGGGGCAGCTTTTCACACAACCACCACTTATCCTAATTTTAACAATAACAACAGCAAAAGCAGAGAGAATTCACACTCACCTTGTTTTCTGCAGACTTCCTGGGCAGCTGTGAGGAGCCTCACACTTCTTGCCTTCTGTGTCTGCTCCTTTCATAACTTCAGAGCTGGTTCAGGGCAGCCAGCCACCACCTCACCCCTGCCAGCGCTGCTCTTTCACACAGCTGGGTGATAACGGGCTCCTCAAGCCTTTAAGGGCTGCAGCTGCAGATCTCCCTACTCAGGGCTCAGCTGTGCCCTGCAAGGTGGGGGATGTGCCCTCACCACTCCCTGGTAGCCTCTGCTATCCAAAGGTACACACAGGCTGTGCAAGGCTTAACACAGCTGCTTCACACAACAGCCTCCTGGAGAAGAAACCCTGCCTTTTCCTAGGAAGAAACAGTTTCTTCAAGGATTTGCTGGGAAAAGGAGCTGTGAGATCTACAAGTAAATATAATGCAGATCTACAAGTAAATACAATGCAGCTGTGTACCAGCTGGAGGCAATTCTCTGCTCTAAACCCATAGGGGGTGAAGCTGGAGCACGAAGACAACACAGCAGGGCACTCAGGTTTGGGACAGGGATGTTTTGTGTCACAGGTTCGCCCTGGTTTTGAAGCCTCTGGAGTCTGACAGGTGCCAGACGTGCAGTACTACAGGCACAAAGTCCCAGCTCCAGATGGGTACATATTTATTGCCAAGCAGGGAGCACAGAGCAGCAGAGCTGGGGAGTTCAGTGGTTCACCTGCTCAGCTGGCCCCTGGACTCAAAGAGGAGATCACTGAGACCAGGTGCTGGTATGATAGTGCTGATTTCCTTAGCACAAACCTTTCTGACGAAGCCAAGCATCACCTCTAGGTCTGAACAGAGACAGAACAGCCAAAGCAGCTTCCCCAGCACCTGCTTTAGAACTAGGAAATTTAAATTACTGAGCTATGGGAATGCTGAGACCCTGTAAGCAAGTGTGAATGCAAAAGAGCAGTCTTTATTACAGCTGCTTGAGGAGCACAGTAAGCAGAAACTATGGAACTACTGTCCAAAAGAGAAGGGTTCATCGCATACCCTGAACTCCTGTGAGCAGGGACACAATCCTGAGGCTGAAATAACAACATGGTTAGTGCTCACCGAACAGCCAGCCCCAAATAAAAAGTCAGTTTTGTTCACACTAAAAAGTCCCTCAAGCTACAGGGGAGTGGTGGTACTACCAGACCAGTAGCTGCTTGTATCAAGATGTGCTGTGATGCTAAAAAGCAGACTCACACACCAAAGTCTAACACATTTCTATCCTTTGTTGTCCAAACTTGTTTTTAATAAAGATACCAAGCATTACGATGCGGGAAAGTTTACAGATTGTTCTGCCCTCTTGGAATGCAAAATCTGTAGCTGCTAAAGCACCCTTGTAATATCCCAGCGTGTTGCACAGTGCCTCGCTTTAGCCCTGCAGTCACACTTCATAAAAACTCTTCATAGACTGTCTCCTGGCAGTGTCACTGTACTTCCCGTAACGCAAACACTTCCAAAAATGCCCCTAAGGCTTTTCCTTCCCTCCAGTTCTCACCCCACAAAAGACAGGCTTTTGATTTAAAGAATAATACTTCTTCAGTACAGACCCCATCATGTGTTAATTCAAGTTCATTGATTTGCTTTCAAGTCATTTCTTCCACTTCTGCTTTATATCTTTAGTCTTCTTAAATTTCTTCAGTTTCTTGGGTCCTCTTGCTGTTTCTAATTTTCTCTTCTTCTCACTGGGAAACAGGAACAAAATATCTGTTAAAAATACACTAGATTCCCATCCAGCTGGGGAATTTTTGTTGTAGAAGGAGGACAAGGGTCTACATAGAAATGTGGTTGGGAGAAAACACTTCCTATTTCTTGGAAAAGGAGATTTTTATTCATTTAAACTGGTGCTAGAGAAAGCAGCAACAAGTGATTGGCCTGGATTTTCTCATGCCTTCAGATTCTCTAACCCAATCTGAATCCCATAAGATGTTGATTTTCAGCACTTGTCATAGTTTTTTATGATGTCAAGTTATCTGTCCTGAAGGCAATTCATACAGGGCATCTGGAATTTAGAGCACCTAGAAAAAATATTACCACTGACAGTTTTAAGTGTATAATTTTGTGCCCACACTTGATTCCGACTAGAGCAAACACAACAGAGCTCTGATCTTCATAAGGACTGACAAGACTCTCTCGTTCCTGTACGGCTTCTGGAAACTCACAGCTTCCAGCATTCATGAAAAAGCCATGAATATAAAAAGGGTGGAATAAAGATCACATCATTATTTCATCTGTCAGGCACCCCAGGAAGGGGAACTCGGCACACAGGCAAGTCTGAGCTATAAATCCCCAAGGAAAAGATGAGAAAAGGCTCCACGCTGGGCAAGGTAGAACAAAGAAGATGGATGAAAAGGAAAGAACTGCAGAAGCTCAGACTCCATATTTTGCAGGCTTAAGCTCACATTTGAAGGAATTCTTCTTCCCTGAATTTGCATTTTCACCCATGGGAATACCATAGGCTCCCACAGCAAACGGGAGAGTTCTGGGGAATGAGTTCTTTCTTTAAAAACGACCCAAAGGAGAAATAGTATCAACTTCTGTGCGTGATCAGGATCAAGACTTAACCACGCCAGCTGAAAAATAGCTGCTTATTGTAACTCAGTTAAGTGAAAACAGGACTACAGAGCAACACAGAATTCACAGCAGCCTCACCACTGAGTACCCAGTAGAGCCCTCAAGTGCTCACACCCCAGTTTTGCCAGGAAAAGCGAGAATCTATCATGGACTCCAAGTTCATTTTATCTTCACTTAACTCTTCAGCTTCACTTGTTTGAAAAATGTTATAATAAAGCCAGTAGGAAAGACCAGAAAAAGCTCTGTGTAATATTTTAACTTGCTTAACCTTTTCAAACTGATGACGGAAGCGTTTTGTCCTGCTTTGCTCAGCACCTCATTCCATTCTTCATCATCACCCCGGATAATATATCTAAGTGAAAAAGGTAAAGGAAAATCTAAGTGAAATTGGTAGCACAAAGGAAAACCAAAATGTGATTACATTGTCAGGCACACAGGACTCTACAAAGCAACTGTTGGCTCCCAAACAAATCTGTATTTGGAAATGCACACAAAATGAGACTGGGAAAGGGATATTACGACTCTGTCAGCAGACTCTGTCCAAAACAGGTCAACAGCAACCAACAATTGTCCAATGCAGTTCTCTCAGGAGCCCCTACTGTAAACATCACAGAACTGTTCTAGGAAAGCCTCTCATCAGAAAAGCAGAGTGCTGAGTAGGGTAAATATGTTATGAAAGCAAAACATAAGGCCACAAAGGTTATATTTTCCATAACTTCTTTCCGTACACTTCTACTTTGCCCAATAGATTTCTTAAAATAGATCTTCAATCACCACAGCTTTAAGCCTGACAACCGCAATCAGATCTATATTCACTATACAGATTTCTTTATAAAAGCTTGAGGGCTTTTTTAATTCCCCTCCTCCTCAGAAAAAGAGGAGGATGGTTGTGGTGGTAAAGAAGAGGATGCAACAAGAATGGCTTATAATGGAAAGTCAGCTAAATTAGCAGCTGTGCTTAGAGCAGCAGCAAGCTCGAAGGGTACAGCTTTTCTGCATCAGTCTGGGAAAAACTGAAGACCTGCAGCTTTCTTTTTAAAAGAGAAATTAAGACAACAATTGCTATTCAAATAAGCTCCTGTTCTGTACCCATTGTCCGGGTGTTCAAGTACCCTGGAAATTACATTCAAATTTAAACCAGCCAAAGCGGTCATGTAGGAAAATTGAGTGGTTGCTCTCCATCTCAAGTTTTTAGAGATTTAGAATAGACTGGCCTTTGCTCATACAAGGCTGAACAATACTAGACAAAGCCTTTTCAAACCGAACTGCTCGCTCTCTTCTATTACTTTTCTATAACCTGTATTAAAGTGTTCAAAATAGATTTTTGTGTCTCTCTTCTCACAGAGAAGAACAAAAATCTATTTCTGAGTCAAAACAAAGAGAATATGGTCCAAAATGACAAAATAAAACAATATCAAAGCTAAGAAAATGGAATTAAAACTTTAAAAAAATTGTGGTCACGTTTTTTCCCAATGTGACTTGCAAGTCACTTCAGTTTAGATGCGGTTTTGTCCTTCCTTCAAACACAAGCAAAGGCTCAAAGAAGCTTTCATTCCTTTTCTCAGATTTAAGAGAGATGAATCTAGAACCAAACCAGACAACTTTTCTGGGATATCAGTACAGTAAACAAGATTTGCAAGACAAAAAGTGGGAGGATGAGAGACAGGAGGGAGAGTCAGTGGTATGAACAACTCCTCTTGGTCCAGAAAAAGAGACATCTGCTGACACTTCAAGTAAATTGCTGGTTCATCAACTCAGTACCCCATAAATTGTCCAGCTCTATGGCTGTTAAAAAGCACCCGTGAACACTGCAGTTAGTAAAAGAAGCTTCGGTTGGTTGTTCTTTTTCTGTTGGTTTGGGGGTTTGATGGGGTTTTTTTTTGTTAAAGAATACTGAAATTAGCCAGGTACTGTTTTCACTTGGGTTGCACACACAGCTAAACTGGACAGCTGAAAACAGGACCTGGGTAGATGGTTTGAGGAATCTAATGACTATTTCTAGAAGCACAGGAAACTGTAAAACTACAAACAGTCCACAGCCAGGCAACTTGTTTTATTACTCCATATTATAGAACTATATAACTTACATTGTATAACATACATACTGTACAAGACTGGCACATAAATGCACAGTAAGAGCTACTGCCATGAATAATTTACCATTTTAGTTACAAAAGAGAACACAGTTCACAGAACGGTTCACAAACAGCTCTCACTGCTGATCACCTGTGACCTGCTAACTTGAAGTTTTCTTTCTGTTCAAAACAGCAGCAGAAAAAAATCATAGAATCACTTGGTTGGAAAAGACCTCCGAGATCATCGAGTCCAACTGTGCCTGTCTCCCCACTAAACCCTGTCCCTAAGAAACTCATCCACCCGTCTTTTAAACCCCTCCAGGGATGGCATCTCAACCATCTCCCTGGGCAGCCTCTGCCAGGGCCTGACCACCCTTTCAGTAAAGAAATAAAGTCAACAAGTTCACATTTGGGAGTAGGAAACACTTCCTAGGCAACGAATTCCTGTACTGAAGCAAACAGGTGAATGGCCTTGAACAGAAATTGTTATTGAATTTAATCCATACTGGAAAGAACGTTTTGAGTGTGAAACAAAGCAACTGTAAACAGAGCTGATAAAAATTCAATTATTGGCTGTCAGGCACACAATATCCAAAATTTCTATTAGTGTAGCAGGATATGCTTATCCTACCTGGCCACTGTTGAAAATACCCAGTGCAATTTCTCATTTATTTATGGTTTGAGATTGAGATATTACAACTACAGCCCTGTGCACAAGTCTCAGCAAGATGCACCAGTGAAAATGATATCAGGGCAAATCTGGATTCGAGACTCAGACGGATAAATTCTTACTGTGTAAGGTCCATTTCTTTCAGCTTCCCTATGTCTCGCTTGTGTTTTTCTTGGAATTCCTTTGCGGCTTCTTCCTACAACGGGACAGCACACGAGATGCATTAAGTTCTAAGTGACCACATAATGCCTTTCCCACTGAAAGAGAAGCACATCCCCTAAAACAAATACCAGATGATCCTGAAGAGTTTCTCTCACATTATTTGTATGCACATATCTGTAATATTTAACTCCAAGAACAAGGTTCTGCAAAAAGTCTGTATTACAGGTTAACAAAGAGTGACTACAAGCATGTAACACAAAGCTGTCTGGTTTCAACTACCACGAAGTGCCAGAACCAAAGTGGAATTCTCTCCAGTCAAGAAAATTTAGATTACAAAGCTTCTACATCCAAGGGAACTCCACAACATGCGTACACACGGACAAAGAAGAAAGCTCATAATTACCAAATCATCATTTAAAGATTTCAGTGTTGGCTCCATTACAACATCCTTTGTTGCCACCATCTGCTCCTCCACAGCTTTTTCCTGGACCGTGTTGAACAACTGAAAATGAAGGAAGCCAACACATGTAAGACTTGCTCCAGGTTATTGCTTTAAAATAAATAAGAATTGCTGTCTGTCTCCAGAAAACTCTCCTAACTTCTCAAATATCATCAGGCAACCGTTTATTCCTGATGCATGCTTTCCACCATACTGAAATAAAAAGCTCAAAGCTGCTTCCTGAAAGCAGAATTATATACACCTTAAATAAAAAGTATACTAAAATCAGCCAGCCCTCAGTGTCACTTGCATAAATATCAGGATCTAACATATGTTATTAATAAAGCATCATTTGATTAAATTTGCAGCTAAAAAGCTGCATATTTATTTTTTTGTATTTTATTTTTTCAAGATAATTATAAGGGTGTTGTGCTAAGCAAATCACCTCTCCAGTGAGCCACCTATGCCAGGCTGCAGCAGCTTCTCGACCATATCCTGAGAACCAAAGGCTTCAGGCTCATAACTGCAAGCAATCTGTCTCACCTTTTGATAACTCATCACCTTATCACACACATTAGAGAGAGAAAAAAATAAACAGATATAAAACTTCCCAGTTATTTTATTGGATTTCAAATCTACCTCTGAATGACAGTGGAAAAAGCTCTTCTCAAGAAAAGCTGAGATGCTGCCAATGGAGTGAACAACCATAAACAAACGGCTCAGGCTCAGCTGGCGACGTGAGTTTTATGTTCAGGAGTTTGAGCAGGACATTTCAACGTTTAAAAACATAACACAAGCACTATTACTTCGGAAAACTTGGGATATAAATCAATGCCATAGCTACTTGCTTTTTCCATTGGGATTTTCCCATCTTACAAAGAAATTTACAGTCAACAACTGGGGACGTCTTAAAGATACACAGTTCGGATCCAGCTTTCTATTTTTTCTCAGTATTGGAATTACATTTTGGTCCAATACAACCAAGAGGAAGCTTGCCGTGATGCTCTCACCTGAACCACTTTACGGATGATTCTGTTGAAGAGCCCCATCAACTGACTGCTGGGCAGTTCTACCTCCTTTTCCAGCTGGTCCAGAGATTTATGCTGAAGGCCAATGCCCAGAAAAAGGGCCTGAGGAAATGATATGTATTTCAGTTATAGAGGCTTTTAGAGCAAGTACAAATCTACCATACCCTCTCCGCTCCCCACATTTTACCAAGTCCTTGCTCTGCTCAAGTAGTACAAGACTCCTCCGGTACAAGATGAGACTTTGCTCAGATGCACTGGAACACCTCTAAATCATTCTATAGACGGCTGGTGCTATTCCATACCTCATACAGACCAATAACTTTCTACTGAGGCACAGTTCAAGAGCTAGAAGATTTTTGAGAGGGTTTTAAGCCACAGTTCCCACCATATGCATCGATTGCTACACTGAACACACAACAAAATATGATCCCTACAAATTTTATTCAAAGCAAACACCAAGAGCGGAAGAACACTACAAGCAGGAGAAATCATGAACACAACTAAAAAAGAAGCAATTAACTGAAGCGAAGTCCTTTTTTTCACATGACACGAAACAGGAAACTTGCAAATACAGGAAGTCTGACAGAAAAACCCCTAAGACTAACCCTAAAGCTCAGGAACCAAGAGTGTGAGGGGAGAGACAGAGATGGTTACAGAACATATTCTGACTTGTCACAGTGAGACACGGCGCAACTCGATCACTTCACTCATTACAAGCGGACATGAGCTCAAATAGAGAACTTTTCTTACTCTCAGTTGGAAAATGTCAGTGTGCAAGAGTGAACAATGAGTGAATAGCAAGACAACACATCAGCCCATAATGCTTGGGCTGGGAAACAGTTTTTAGGTAATAACAATACCACTGTGCTTGAGCACCCACCCTGTTCGCCAGACTTGGCTCACTCTTCCCAAAAATGAAGTTGGTGCTCAAAGGGTTTTATCAGTAGAAGATGTGAAAGCAAACCCAATGGAGATCCTCAACAGTCTTTCAGAAAATGATCTGCGGAATAGCTTTGAATGTTGGCAGCATCATATGCAACTGTGTCAACTCAGAAGGGAATTACTTTGCACATGATCATAGCTGACTTCGTTGATTTGTTAAGAGTTACAAGCACAGTCTTGAGGTTTTTTTGTGTCAGACCTTGTATACGCAAAGACATGCACAGCTCGTTCTCACAGGAATACTTACCGACTGTGCAGCAGAGAGAGTGATATCACCCAGCTGGTTGAGAAAAAACATCCTGGCGATGGTAGGTACCATATCCATGATAAGATGATAGTCTACCATGTTGCGAGAGTACATCTCTAACCTCTTCAGGTCATATGGGATGAAAACTGATTCTAGTTCAGCACGGCTGATGGCTGACGGGTACAATAAAAAGACAACAATGTCAAGACTGTTATTCATAGCTATCCAGGATGTCAGTATTTAATAAGTTTCTTTTCACATCATTGAGCAAAGGCTAAGTGGTTCACTTCCCAACACTTCAGAATCCAACACGCTAGGTACAACACTGCTGTTCAGACTGGTGTATTTATTCCAAGTCTTTTCAGGCAGACACACCTCCACACGAAAAACATTGCAGCGGTCAAAACAGACAAGCATATCAAATCAAAGATGCCCGAGAGAATGAATAAGAGTGAGGGCTGAGAAACGCAGTTTGCCCAGTCTTTAACTGTCTTACACTGGTTTTCATAGAATCATAGAATAGTTTGGGTTGGAAAAGACCTTAAATATCAACCAGTTCCAACCTCTCTGCCATGGGCAGGGACACCTTCCACTGGAACAGATTGCTCAGCGCCTCATTCAGGCTGGCCTTGGATTTGCTGTTAAAGAGCTTTGTTTCCTTGTAGCAGCAACCAAAACTCTTTCACCGAGACAGATATGAAAAATGAAGACGATGCAGATTACCAAGTTCTCTCAAGAGGACTCCCCTGTCAGGCAGATTGAGAAAACAGCAATCTGGTTTTAAACTAGAAGTGACTGTTAGAACTGTCTTGTCTGGTCCCCTTTTTACACCGCCAGCGTGTTTCCCCCAACAAGCGCTGCACTGAGCCCAATAATGTGCAGTTGAACTAAAGCCTCTCTCCTAGAAAGACATCACATTCCGATGTCTAAATTCCTGATGACAGTGCTCTTCCTAAGATCCTAAGCAAGCTGCTCTGCCTACTGACCCTTGCTATACAAGGTTTTCCTTTTAATTCCATACTGGATTTTGCAGGTGTCAGTATCCATCCATGTTTTGTCAAGCATTTAGCTGTTACAATCAAGAGCTCTCTAATTTTAGGTTACTTAAGTCTTTGATCAAAAAAACAGGGAAAAAAAAAATATGAAAAAAAATCATTATGTGTTTTCAGTGAGAGAAAATGACCTTTTAGGTTTTACTCAGAAATACAAGCATTTTTATGGATAACAGGAACAAAACACAGTAAACTCAACAAGAGCAATTCACGGCACTTCACAAGAGACATCACATAATTCGTATATTTGAGACTCTGGTAAACACATATACAGACTTAAAAGTATGACCTAACTGAACATCATGAGCCAGGGTACTCACGTGGTTGTGGTTGCTGCTTGATATTTTTGTTCTGTAGAATATTCAATGCCAAGGAGGGAGAGAACGTGCTGAACTGGTAGGAAAGCAGAGAAATGAATCGCCTCCTAAAGTCTGTAGGACAAGATGATAAAAGAAGTGACTCTTGTGGACCTCTAGAATAAATATCCCAGAAGATTCTTCTAGCGTTGGCCAAATCAAAGTTACCTTTCCAGAACGCAGTAAGCCAAGGCTCCTGTTCAGTTTCCTCTTCATTCAGCATCTTCAGCATGATGCATGAATGCTCACCAGTCAGGTCATTCTAATAAACAAGACATGTTTCCCATCATCCCCGTGAACCTTTTGCACTGTGTGCTCAACTGAAGAAGGCAAAGGTCTTCTAAATCAACTGCTACTGATCATCACTATCTAAGGGAAAATCTATGAACTTCTAGAATATGGTAAATCCCAGCACTGAGGGATTTTGGCTTCCTCAGGTAACCAGTAGTCACCAGTATTGCAAATTCCAGGTGCACCTCAAGAGCCACAAAACCAATAGAAAAATGCAGTGACATAGGACAAACAAATTATTGTCTCCAAAAGCAGTACAGCTGCTGCTGTTATTTCTGTAAATACCTACAAAATGAAGAGTCGAAGGGCCATTTGTATATTTTACCAATTACCACATTAATAACCCTCAAGAGCTGCACCTTTGCTCTGATTTTTTAAGTGCAATCTACCACATTCGCAACCCTAAAACTTGACCCATTTAATTACCTATAGGCCCAAAGACCAAAAATGAACACAAAACACACCTGAAATGTAAAAACACAAACCCCCTCAGAAAACTTCTCAGGCCCAAATCACATCTCACAGAAGCTAACGGGAAAATGCTCGGTGATTTCAATAGGGCTGGATTTCAATCAGAAAGAGCACGCTACTTACTGGTGTCTGTCTCAGATAAACTGGCACAAACCCAGCACGTTTCCAAAACCTGGGGAAAAGGAAAAGAGAAAATGCACTGAGAATCATAGAGCTGTTGCTTCTACAATAATACCTGTGGTTAAATGTGATTTATCTGGTTGGAAAGTAGGCAAATGTCTGTAAGACATCAACGAATGAAAATGAACGCTGACAGAAAGTAGCAAAGATCCAACTGACTGAGGTTCTAGCTTAGAGGTCTGAAAAACACGGACTGTATTATCAAAAAATGTCCTTCTTGGAGTGAGGGGCCCAAAACTGTCCCCAGCACTCGAGGTGTGGCCTCACCAGTGCAGAGCACAGGGGCACAATCACCTCCCTGCTCCTGCTGGCCACGCTGGGTCTGACACAGGCCAAAATACCAGTGGCCCTCTTGGCCACCTGGGCCACTGCTGGCTCATGTTCAGCCAGCTGTCAACCAACACCCCCAGGTCCTTCTGTGAGCTGTCTCATTTGTAACAGGAAGCCCTACATGTGCACCCAGCCTCTCCCTATCCTACTATTCATCCTTTTTTTAATCTATCCCATCACAGCTAAACCAAGGAACTAAACGAAGAAGCAGTGAAGCACTTCATGTCCCGCTCTGCCCTGAGAGGGATCATTCAAATCAAGTAAGACATGTGAACACCTAGAATCATAGAATCATAGAATCATTAAGGTTGGAAGAGACCTCTAAGATCATCCAGTCCAACCATCAACTTGCTTTATAATTTGCAAAGATTAAGGCTATTTATCCCTAACCATTCTGTTTTGATGCTCTCCTGCACAGGTACACAATTCACCATCACATTTTCGGCAGGATGTCGGCAGCGCGCTTGCCATGGAAGAAAGCAGGGTACCGTCTCTGTATCCAAAATGGCCATGGCAGTCTAACATTTATTCTGACTGGGTCACCCACAAATAGGCCTCCATCGCTCTTACTTCTTCTCTTGAACTCAGCCTCATCTCCTGTACTTGTACAGCACCGTAGGTCCCAAATTGTGAACTCACAACTTCCCACACTCTGGCTGATAAAGTCTCAGAAACCCAGAGATTTTATAAAATTTGGGAATATTTAAAAAATTTACCATATCTGATCCATTTTTATACAAAACTCTGTTGTAAAGTGAGATATAACTTCAGAAAAATGAATTAATGATTTAAAGCTGCAGTAACTCAGTTCCTTCACGGTGAGAAAAGCAAGAGGCAGCTGCAGTTGCTGGTGAAAAGTATTTATACTAGTTAGGAAACTCACAACTAGCACTGAAGGCAGCAGCAGCTCAGGCTTCCACAAGTCATAGGAAGAAGTATTTAACTTCTTCCTATTTATTACAGGCTGTTCTTACTTCTCTAGCCTGGAAAACCTGGGCAATTAAAGCTAATTAACTGTTTAGAAAGGTCACAGAGATAACCAAGAAAGGACTGGATTTTCCCTCAGAAGGAGCTTGAGGAAAAACTACCCTGAAGGATGCTCTTAGGATCCACCCTACTGCACATCAAGCAAAGGTCTTACAGATGTCAGCTTGAAGCTGTCTCAGTTTTAGAAACCAAGTGAAACAGGTGCACATAAAGAGAATAACCGAGGGCTAAAATATCTGTATCTATTTATATTATATTTCATGATATATACATATATATAATTTATATAGTTCTACTGTTGCACTGGATGTAACTTGCAAATAGAATAATGTCTTACTTGAGTAATCTTGGTGTTAGGCCATAAGACACCCCTAGATAGTCCAGGTTTTCAGCTGGTCTCTCGCTTAATTTTAGAAGTAAAGGAGGTAAATCTTTCCGAGGTGTCAGAACCTCTTGTAATAAACAAAGAGTCTAAAAAAGAAAGTGGAAATAAGTGAGCAATCCTCAGAGAAATCTGAAAATCAAATCTCTTATTCTGTATAAAAAATAAATACGAGTGTTTGCTCCTCATGGACAGAAATCATTACCGAGACTTTCAGTGAAAGAAAAAAAAAACAGCTTAGCACATCAGAAAATAGAAGAAGTGTACTGAGTTCCATACCGCACTGCTCACGGTAGCGATTTCTTTTGGCTTTTGAATTGGTTTTTCTTCCAAACATGGGAATTTGCCTTCATAGTACAGCTGCAGTAAAGCCAGAGCTCTGCTGCCATAGCCCATCTGTGAAGCAGGAACAATACACTGTGAGCAAAACCACGTACCGAGGTTTTAAGACAAGGCAACCACATTCTCCCCTTACAAACTCCTTAACAATTACCAGTGCAGAGATCTCTCAGGCACTGCAAAAATGCATTTTCTTTGCTACCCAGCAGCTCCATGAAGGACACTAAAGAACCTGGGTGTCTGAAATCACAACGAGAGCCCGATTGGTAGATCAGGACTGAGTAATAATTCTTGGTGCTCAACTCCGGCACTCAGAAAACGCCAAACCCATTTGGTAATGTCACAAGAAATATCACTGGATCTTGATTTTACATGACTGCTTGGGATGCTGGCATGCTACAACGCTGCCTGGGAATGGCAGGCAGGAGCGCTGGATTGCTGCCCACCCAGAGGAAAGCAATGCTGTGGCACCTGATATTTCTGCACGCGCGACCTCATTCTGTTACTGCTGCTGGCTCGGTCCCCAAGCTACAAATGCTGAAAACTGGAGCAACTGCAATGTTTGCCCTGTTCTTGAATTCTGCCTATACAGCCATTCTCATGGTGCTACTGCTGACTACTCACAATAACTGGGTTCCAAAATACCTTACCCCCTGATAATCCGGATGAACTGCAATACGAACAACACGGCCACCAGAGAGGCCCCCAAAGTCTGGATCTTGGAACTGCATAAGAGACAAAAGTCAATTTCAAGAACACGGATGAGTATTCTGGAAATTAGAAATAGTGCTGAAATACATCCTGGGTGGGAATAGACAGCCAAATTATTCACCTGCTCTGAAATGGTCCAGGGAATAAGATCACCAGAAGCTTTCTTTCCCCGAGAAAGGCTGTTCATGATAGACTGGCGAGAGATCTCTCCCTCCATGCACACCTGCCAGGAAAGGCAAAAGAACATTAATGAAGATAAATTGTTTTCATAGAATCATAGGACGGTTTGGGTTGGAAGGGACCTCAGAGCCCATCCAGTTCCACCCCCTGCCACAGGCAGGGACACCTCCCACTGGATCAGGGGGCTCCAAGCCCCATCCAACCTGGCCTTCAACACCTCCAGGGATGGGGAAGCCACCGCTTCTCTGGGCAACCTGGGCCAGGGCCTCCCCACCCTCACAGGAGAACATTTCTCCCCAAGATCTCATCTCAATCTCCCCTCTTGCAGCTTAAAACTGTTCCCCCCATCCTGTCTCCGCACTCCCTGATCAAGAGCCCCTCCCCAGCTTTCCTGGAGCCCCTTTCAGCACTGGGAGGCTGCTCTGAGGTCTCCTTGGAGCCTTCTCTTCTCCAGGGTGAAAAACCCCAACTCTCCCAGCCTGTCCTCACAGGGGAGGTGCTTCAGCCCTTGGATTGTCTTCATGGCCCTCCCCAGCTTCCTGCAGGCCCCCATTAAGTACTGTTTAAGAAGTTTTCTTCCACACTCGCTCCACTACAGCAGCAGAATCAAAACTTATACCCAATTGCCGAGTCCATTATGCAAGTGTTAACATCTCATGCGATCCCTGCTTCGGGACACAATGAGCAAACACGTATGTGCCAACAAAACGAGCCTTGTCTCAAAAAACACATCAGCGGGCCAACCCCGTACCTTCAACACATCAGGCTTGATGAAAAGATTAACACATAGAAAGTGCTCTGTGCATTTTCTGTAGTCCATCAACAGCAAACATAAAAGCTTGTCCCACCAATATTTCTCTTTAAGTGTCAGATATTATTCATGTAAACGAGGCTTTAAGAAACAGTAGATTTAATTAGCTGCATTGAATCTGTGCTCTTAAGGAAGGAAGAAAAGTAGCACAGTCGGATACCCAAGAGTCAAGGGCTCAAATAGGTGTTCAAAAATAGGTGTTCAAGGTGTTCAAAAAGTATGTAGATGTGGCACTTCAGGACATGGTTTAGCAGGCATGGTGGTGTTGGGCAGACAGTTGGACTGGATGAACTTAAGAGGTCTTTTCCAGCCTCAATGATTCTATGATTCTATGATGTATTTCAACACCTCTAAGCACGTACACCTGAGGAGTTTGAGTTCTTCTTCAAATAAAAGAAACGCTGGAAACATGGGATAAGCAGAGGGAATCAGTGAACCAATTGGTTGAAATGGGAGGACAAAGTCATCTCTTGAAGCAGTAGTTCAGCTCCTCAGAAGGCTTCTCAGCACAAACACATCGTGGAGATTGGGAGGTCTACATGAAAGGATCAGCCTCACAGTGAACTTATACTGCAATTAGCGTTAACAAAAGAAAGTGGTAGGAAAAAAATGGCCTTAATAGACCATTGTAACACACACAAACCCACGGCCCTATGCTACCATCTGCTTCTAGACAGTGCACTGCTGTCACAGGACACTGATAGCACGCTGCCTGACAGGGCTCCCTCACCTGTACAACAGCAAGCACTTCTGGTAACGAGTTCTGGGTAGGTGGAACTGGTGGCAAAAGGCAAAAAAGATGATGGGCAGGTGCATCAGATAACATCTGGAGGTCATTGGGTGAGTTCTGGAGGGTAAAGACATAGCACAGAGTTAGAGGTATTCCATGAGAAGAGCTTTGAATTCCAGTATGATGCTAGTAGCTGACTTCTAAACACCACTGTTTTCTGAATTTAGGGCTACTGAGAAACTTGAAAAGAGTACAATACTGATGGTTGAAGAACCTCACAGGCCACTTCAAGACTGCTATATTACCAGACAGAATCTGTTTTTCAAAAGTGGAACCTAATTGTGTTGTAATACGTATGGAACTGATCTTTCATTTTTATACAGACACTTATCTCTTTATCTGCCAAACCTTAAATATTTTTTTTAAGTGTCAGATTTTTAGTACTTCAGCACTTACAAAATTCACCGCTCACGTGTACCAGTCACCCACGGTCTTGAAACCTTGAGAAAAAATTAGTCCTCTTTTCAGTAGTGCAATGGTACCACCCTTTTGGTTAACCTAAGGCTACTAGAATACGATAAAGCGAGTTGCAGAAGAGGTTTGTCACTGATACTACTCTGACAAGCTTAGGTTCATCTAGAATTGAGTCTCGAGAACTTCTCAAGACAAAAATATTCCAGATATCAATAAATCCAGTGGATTCAGCCAACAACAAGGCAGAGATCCTCTCAGAGTGGAGAATGCAGATCTGTATACAACAAAAAGCAACTGAACCTGTTCAGGAATCTCAATTAGACCAGCAAGGACTGCTTCCTCCACAAAATTCCTAACTGAAATCTTGATGCAAGTAGCACAAGCTTACCTTGTAGTGTGAAGCCACATAGAGGGCCATCAGTCTCTGCAGAAAAACTTCTGATGCTCTGTGGTAACAAAAAAGTGTGTCTCTATTTACGTAGTATCTAAAGAGAGGGTTAAGGAAACAACCTTCTTGAAAAGAAGGAAAAAACTTGTTAGTTTAGAGGTAATATTCTCAATACAGTCCTGGGCTTTTAGACTCTTTTAGACTCTACAGCTCTATCTACAAGAATGAATGACTAGAGAGGGTTCACAGCTTTCATACCCTTCAGCTACAAAGCTAAAGCTTTTATGACTCCAACAAGGATTTCTCTTCATTCAACCCTTCCTTAGGATTGGGTCTGCAGTAAAACTGGAGTTGGGTAACGTTCTGGTAACACACACCACCAGTCTTGCAAGGCAGAGTAAGAGCTTGGCTCTAAAAGTGTGGTCTTAATAGACCTTTGCCAAAAGACCATGTGTTGAGGTTATCACATTAGCTGAAGAACCCACGATTAATCAGCTTGAAAAAGCCTCCTTCACACAAAAGCAACATATTTTGATCAAGGCACAGCATTTTAGTAAGGATACAGGTCACACGTCTCAGGCAGCGGGCAGCCAGAGATAATTCGGGTGATGTTGAGACAGTCCAAACATAGCAGATCATTCAGCCACTTTTCAACTGGGTCACCGGGCGCATATCTGATCGACTCGTGGAGGGAGACTTCGTGCAATGTACGAGCTGCAACAGATTTCAGAGAATATATAGTGTTGGAAGTTACAGCCAGCAAAGAATCCAATAGGATCAGTGTCCTTTGAAAAGCTCCCAGGAGATCAGAAAATCATCACTACAACAGCTTTCATAGCTTTTAGAAGCCTTTACATCTGAAAACCACAAGGGAATAACAGACAAGTTCCTTCATTTTTCCATACCACTGCCTCCCTTCAGCTGCAAAGTACACGGACACCTGGGATATGCACAGTTTGCCAGTCAGGAGCACTGGAGACAGTGGTTACACACCACAGTCCAGAACACAACGGAATACCTGAGGCGAGTTTAGCTGTAGCCGTAGATTTGTTCTCTGCTGTCATGGTGACTTGGGTTTGTGCACTCTGTTGACGGAGCTGCTGAATGAGCTTCAGAGACAGTGATCGACCAGTACCCTCATACCTGCAAAGCAGAAGACAAAAGCCTGAAGCAAATAACCAAGTAGCAAACCTGAGCTATGGGGAAGCTCCAGCATGGAACCAGGTTGCCACCCAGAGCTATGGACCATTCTGAGGCCAGTGAGGGCCCCAACTACCTGCAAGAATCACTGCCTTTTGACATTCATGTATGTGCAGGTAGGACACGCAGCCTACTCTGTCACTTTCTTAGTTTCACCATACCAGAAGGAATCATAAAATAGCAGGGGTTGGAAGGGACCTCTGGAGCTGATCCAGTCCAACTCCCCTGCTAAAGCAGGCTCACCTCCAGCAGGCTGCACAGGAGCACATCCAGGCAGGGTTCGAGTATCTCCAGAGACGGAGACACCCTCCCTGGGCAGCCTGTTCCAGTGCTCTGTCACCGTCACAGTAAGGAAGTTTTTCCTCGTGTTCAGGTGGAACTTGTGCTCCAGTGTGCGTCCGTTGCCCCTTGTCCTGGGGCGACAGGCACAAACTGAACAGAGCTGAAGCTGGGAACAACTGAACAGAGTCTGGCCCCAACCTCTTGACACTTGCCCCTTAGATACTGATCAGCATCCCCTCTCAGTCTTATCTTCTTCAGGCTAAACAGACACAGGGCTCTCAGCCTTAACTCCTGAAAGAGAGGTTCCAGTTCCCTCATCACGTCTGTGTCCTCTGCTGGACTCTCTCCAGTAGAATCTTGTCTTTCTTCAGCTGAGGAGCCCAGAACTGGACACAGGACTCAAGATGGAGCCTCACTAGGGCAGAGCAGAGGGGGAGGAGAACCTCGACCTACTTGCTGCACCCCAGGACACCACTGGCCTTCTTGGCCACAAGGAAGAAGGATGGAACATCTTCCACAAGGAAGATGTCATTCTTCTCTCTCTCCTAAGAGACTGCAGAATTCTGTTTATATATTTGCTCCTTGTGGCAGAGCAGAAGAGGTGCAAGTCAAACTCTTAATGAATCCACAGGGGAACCAAAGGAAAGTAGCAAGTACGAGTACTGACTCTTGGTTACTTCCATGAGAAATCAAGAATTAGCATGACCTGACATCGTAGTGTGTAATAAAAAAGTACTGCAGATAATAAAGTGTCCACCCGCACAACTGCTTTCCCAGGCAGACAGCTGCTGCTCAAGCCTTACCCGTTGATTGTAGAAGCCATGAAAACAAGGTAAGGGCCAAGCAGGTTTTTCACCAGGGGTAGAGGAATGGCAGCAGCTTCATCAATCACAACAAGTTCAGCTTGACCCAGTTTCACAGAATCAGCAGGGTGTATGTACTGTCAGGAATGAGAGGACACTGTCATCATCAACAACAGCTTGTCTGGGAATTAGGGAAACGTTGGAGACGGAAAAGCTGGAGCCCCAAAAAGCTGGGTATGGCCGTGTTTTCCACAACCATCAAGCTAGAGACTGAAATATGAAAATAAGCAGCTGTGAAAGTGTTCACATTACCCTATCAAGGACTGAGTCACTCAGAAATCATGCAAATACAGGAAAACAAACCACTAGAAACCTTTTCCTTCACTCTTTCCTTTGCTTTTGTTTCAAGAAGAAATCCAGGAGCAACTACCAAGGGAGCTTTGCAACCTACAAGCTACTCACAAAAAGAAGATACCTTGTGAAAGTCAGTCAGCAGAAAAAAAGGTCTGCGTTAAAGCAAAATCAGTGAGGACAGTTACACATCACGTAAAATAAACAAGCTTAAAATCAAAACAGCTACAGCATTAGTAAAGCCAACAGTTATGAACAAAAAGCAGCAACGCAAGAGTGCAATAGAAGCCAGATACCTGAATGGTCTGCCTGTGCTCCTTGAACACATTCACTCTGACAACAGCCTTGTTAAACTCAGGATTTAAAGACTGAACAATCTCATAGTCCAGATGTTCCTGAAAGAAAATGTTATTCAATGTATAAACAAGCCAAGACCAATGAAAAATATCATTTACCATTATCAAAGTAAGTTCACTAACAGCACACTGATATTTCACATTCCAGCTAAAAACTCTTTTAATAAAAGCTTCAGAGGCCAAAGAACTGAGAAATTATTTACTTATGTTAAAAACTATTTCACAAAAGAAAGATTTTCCCAAATTAATAGAGAAGGAAATGTAACCGTACTACGAATCACTTTTGCAGAACAGTGCTAAAAAAGCTCGTAGGGGCAAAAGCCGGTAGCTAATACACGTAAATCAACATGACAAAAGAGATGCAAACCCCCTCCTAAACAGAAACGCTGTGAAAGTATCATAAAATAGCCTCCTCTCCTTACCTGATACTGCAATGCATCGAAGCCTTTAAATATGAACTCAAAGAGAGTGTGAAGGTTATCAGGGCTTGGAGAGGTGACAAAGATGTTGGAGTAACTGCACAAAAAACCAAGAGTTAACTATTTTCTACATGTACATACTCAGAGGGGTTGATTTTACATAACCAAAACACAGCAGATTCCTTTAGACATGTATCTCACTTTGTGAGTGATTATTTTGATTTTTCAAGACTTGGGTTTTCTTATAGAAAACATTGAATATCGGCATATGCAGCAATCAAAAGGTATAACTGCAGTAAAAAGGAGGGACGTGGGACTGGAAATTACAAATATATTCAGACCCTGCTATCTTATTTTAAAAAAATCCTCATGGATGCAAATAAAGCCTGGGAGACAGAGGGAATCACTCACCCAAAAGCGACTGCTCCAGCGATAGCCAGTCCCAAAGCAGCAGATTTCCCGCGTCCCCTGGCTGCTGTTAACGCCACGGTGCTCCGTAGAGTCTTCTCAGAGATGGCTTCAATAAATTTCAGGACTGCTTTTGCCTGATGGTCAGAAATAAAATAGAAAACAAAAAACAGTGGTATTTAAATTGCTTTCAGCACTACTTAGGCTTAGCAGTGGTACATGTCTTCTCTCAAAGACCAGGAAGAAGGAAAAGACAAGATGGGAGAGGTGAACATTAAAACACAGATAAATAATATACAAGAATTGGTAATCTCAGCCCACTGAGTTCCTGCAATTATTCAGCTCAAAACACAGATCAAGAATCATGACAGCAGTTCTCAATTACTGCCTTCACGCCACCGACCACAGAGTGTGTTCAACAAGGTAGGAAGAGGCACTGCTCTCAGAGAAGGAAGATGAGCATATCTGGGCAGTGAGAAGGTCTACAATAAACAGAGCCCGGCTCTGGGAGCTGCCAGGCTGAACCGCAATTTCTCAGTGGATACTCCAAACCAGGAAAGAATTGCAATAGGGTCTTCAGCTGCATTAGCCAGTGATTCTCAAATTGGAATAAAAATGGTGTAAGGGAGGCAGGAACACGAACGTAATAAAACATGATATGGATTTTCCACTTCTATTCAGAACTAAACTGAACAGAAACTTCAGGCTAAGTTTCCTGCTTGTTTCAAACCCTGAGACTCATCACCTTCTTAAATGTGGACTTCTCCAGATCAACTTCCCATCTCCATTCCAGTCCTTCCACCTTATTCTCAACTTCATAAAGAAAATCACTGATATTTTCATTGAGCTACCCTGTCCAATGCATTTCTCAAGGAAATTCTCTAAGACCACACCCACCAATGTGCACATCCAGATTTGTTTACACACAAGGGACACAACAACCCCATGCCATGTCCCAGGCTTGGGGAAGAGTGGCTGGAGAAGGACCTGGGGGTGTTGGTTGACAGCTGGCTGAACATGAGCCAGCAGTGGCCCAGGTGGCCAAGAGGGCCACTGGCATCTTGGCCTGTGTCAGACCCAGCGTGGGCAGCAGGAGCAGGGAGGTGATTGTGCCCCTGTGCTCAGCACTGGTGAGGCCGCACCTCAAGTGCTGGGGTCAGTTTTGGGCCCCTCACTCCAAGAAGGACCTTGAGATTCTGGAGCGTGTCCAGAGGAGGGGAACAAGGGTGGTGAGGGGGATGGAGAACAAGCCCTATGAGGAGCGGCTGAGGGGTTGTTTAGCTTAGAGGAGGCCGAGAGGAGACCTCATCCCTGCCTACAACTGCCTGAAAGGAGGTTGTGATGGGGTGGGTGCTGGGCTCTTCTCACAAGTGGCAGTGACAGGACAAGAGGAAACGGCTGCAAGTTGCCCCAGGACAGGTTTAGACTGGATATTAGGAAAACTTCCTTCACTGAGAAGGTGGTCAGGCTCTGGCACAGCTTCCCAGGGAGGGGGTGGAGTCACCATCCCTGGAGGTGTTTAAAAGACAGGTGGATGAGTTTCTCAGGGGCGTGGTTTAGTATTAGGCAGGTATGGTTGGACTCAATGATCTCAAAGGTCTTTTCCAACCTGATGATTCTACAATTCTAAGATGAGACACAAACATCAACACCTAAAGTGACCTGTCAAGCACAGATTATCTCAAATACCTGATCCAGAGTTTTACAGCCATCCACTAAAACTCCTACGGGCTGTGTGTCCTGCAAGCTCTCCTTCAGTTCTTTCAGCTCCAAGTCTTGCGGCCGGAGGGTGTCTTCCTACAAGCATAGGATTTACCAGGATTAGTAAAGGCCACTTCAGTACAATTACACCTTTGTGATGTCTTCTGATATCTTTTATCAGGTAGAGAAAGGTAACTGAAAGGAAATGTTACTACACATTGAATAATCTCCCTACAAAGAGAAAAATTTAAATTTGCAGACAGATATTTAACTCTTCAATTTCAATGCATCTTCAGGAGAAATGTGACACAAGAGGTGGGCATCCTGGCTTCCTCAGGCTTGGAGGAAAAAATGAAAGAATTTTTCAGTACAGAGTGACTGAAGAACGGCACTGCTAGGAAGAAGAGACCATGGACAAATTTTCTGAAGATTTAATTAATTTTTCAGTCTTCAGGCTATTCCAAAATTTCATGATCTCTGTTATACCTGTCATACAAAGTGCACTTATTGCCACATAGGGGGAAAAACCACTGCAGCAGTAATAGAACAGTTTTCAAATCAATATCGAGATTTTTCAGAGCCAAACAATAAGCTTGAACAAAAAAGCAATCAATTTTAAATAGGAATGAATTCTGAATTTCCTAATTGTCATTTAAAATTCCAAAGGCATCCATCTATCCATCCATCAGATAAGCACTTTCTGTCAATACTGTTACAATATTTAGGCGTTTTTTTTAGTTTGTTTTTTTAAAATCAGTGCTTTGTTAAAATATTCTTACCTTCTCTGAAAGAACCTATGTTGGTATTTCTTACATCAAACAAAGCAGTTCAAAGGATCATATATTTTTATTGACAACTGTGTTGTGGTTTGAGTGAATTAGTTTCTAACTTCAGCAAAGTTTTGTCTAAGTAACTTCATTTTCTGCAAGTGAACTGCATGTTTTTCAGACACGGTTTCTCTCTAGAAGTGACAACACAGAGCACTGGGATGCAGGAAGGCCATGGAATATATTTATTCCTACAGTAACCAAGGTCATCCTGGAGCTGGAGCAGCCATAAATCAAAGAGGTGAAAAAGGGTCGCACCTGCAGGGAGGGGCAAACAGGACAGGTGACCCCAAACTGACCAGCAGAGGATTCCATCCCATATACGTCATTCTAGGTATAAAACTGAGGAATCATGAGGCTCTCGCTTTCTTCTTCAATGGCCAACATCCAGCGAGGACCTCATCTGTCTGTCTGATCCTTCATCCCAGATCCGTGAGTGATCCTGAATCTAGTTGCTGTCCCAGCTCGCTTCTGCCACCGACTTCTTCCCTCGTGTCTGCTTTGCAACAGCCATGGAGGGGTGGGGGGCGCGATTTCATATACTTGTATTTATTTTATTATTTTCTTCTTATTTTCTTTATTATTACTATTTTATTAAAGCTGTTTTAGTTTCGTTTCCAACCAGCAAGTCTTTTCCTCTCATTTCTCTTTGCTTGGGGGTGAGGGAAAAAGGAATTAGGAGCCCAACTGATTGGTTTTAGTTGCTGAAATTGGCCATGCCAGGGCAAAACTACGACAAACTGGTTCCACTTTGTTCCACAACTGAAAGTGCTAAAAAGATGAGTGTCTAACAGTGCAAGCTGTATGTCTGGCTCATATTCAGTGAACGTTTCCTGAGATGCAGCATGTGTAACTCACAATCCAAAACAACTACCACAGCTTCTAGCTATCAGGTGTGCCCTGAGTTTGTAATATGCTCAGTTCCAAACCGCTTTCCCACCCCTCCAACCCTCAAAAGGTCTTTTGATCTGTCTCATCCCAGCTGTCCATCAGCTTGAAATCTCTCTATGCACTTCTGAAACAGCAACCCCAGCAGTTAAGCTCCAACTGGCCAGGCTAAACAGCAACACAGCAAAATCAGTAACAACACACAAGTACCCCAAAAAAAAGCTGTGACAGAAAAGAAAACAAGAAGGAAAAAAGAGCTTTCTATGCTTTACCCACACCGGGTATAATTTTTGCAGAACATCCTATCTCCTGTCTGCAAGGGCATTATTTGATATAGAGTGAAAAGTGAAAGCATCCTCTTTTTAAAAGCTTTAAGACACTGTGGTCAATCCACATCAATTTCTCCCAAGGAACAGCAGCTGATGTTGCTTACTGACCTGCGACTGCGGTGGAACCGGTGTGATGTTGGCAACGTGACTGGAGATGGGCAAGATATTCAGCTGATCATCGATCACGATGCAATTCTTGCACGAAGCCAGAGACAGAATGAACCTGAGCAGTCAAGCAAAGGCAATCTGGTAAGAACACCAGCAACACAATTGCTATTTTGGTAATTGATTTTAACTCTTCAATAAACCCATAGTGTTTATAGCTACAGCTACTTATGGATGAGCTACAGCAAGTCCACACAACTGGCAGTGCGCATCTTCCCATAAAAACAGGATTGTCTATGCAGAGCAGGGATCCAGTTACCAGGATGTCTCCAAAGAACATTAACTAATGACCTACCAAGAAGGGTAAGAAAGTGACTTCTAAGATTTAAGCTGGAGATAGCTGCAGATAAGTGTAAGGTGTGAATCCACAGCAATTATGACAAATGCTGACCCTCAAAGACCACAGCCAGCACTGGCTTATTCATCCTTCTAATTTCTGGCATCACATAACAACCCGCATGCTAAAGAATAAATTCCACAGTTTTCCTACGGCCAGAGACAGCGCTTCCTCACTCAATGAGAGCTGATTGTTCTATTCAACAAAAGCAGAGAAAAAAAACCTTTACAAAACACTTCTAAAAGCACAGAGAATACTCCACACTAAACAGTTCTGTTTCACAGTAGTGCAATAAGCATCTGAACTTCTGTGCATCTGGAGCATATGCTTCTATGCAGTGTTTCAAAAAAGCCACTCAGAACAGCTCTTACAAATTTAGGCTTATTTATTTTATCCCTTGTAACATACGTGAAAAGCTTGTCTACAATTCCTCCTGTATTCATTTCCTTCACAGAAGCAGCCAAGAAGCCCTGTTCTAATGCAAACCTATAGGATGTTTTCCTAACATGAATGCATGATGCTGCTCGAGATGCTTTTCTTGGGCACACAGCCTAAATCTTTTACATTCTTAATGACTTACCTCTCATTAAATCGTCCCACCACGTCCTGGTGTGCCTCTGTTCTGTATCGAGAGTGCACATCCTGAAACAAAACCACAAGTCAATCTGGAGAACGAACAGCAGCAACCGTGACTTGTACATAACTTATTCATGGGACCATCCAACTTATTTTCCACTCTTGTAGATTACAGTCTCCCTTTCCAGCAATATTTCATCCCACACAGGATTCTGAATTTCTGTTTGCCGTCAAACATCCACATTTTCCAACTACCTGTCAGAAACTTGCTTTTCCACCAATAGTTTTCACGATGGTCTTACTTATTCTTGCCTGGCTTAAAGGTCGATTCTGCCAGGTACACAATATTCTAAACACCTCAGGGATGCTAATTAAAAAACAGTCTATCACTTTAATTTGCCTACTGGCATTATTACTAATAGAAACAGCTCCTGCTCTAAGGGTAAGTACTGTCACCATCAACAGATCACACACAGCAGTTGTGAAGCTGATTCCACTTAGCAACAGCTCACAGAACACTCAAAAAGCCTGGGTTTTTACTGAAATTTTCTTTGACATGTGCAGATAGCATAAATACTTTACAAAACTATTGTGAAACAACAGAACACAGCTACATTGGTGAGTGATGTGGTTTTCCCTGGTAGCCCAGCACCCTTTCAAAACATTCAGGTTGGCAGAACCGCCTAAGCGTAAGATACATTCAATCACAGCTGAATTAAGGAGACATAAAGATGATGGGAGATTACAGGCCGTAACAAAAGCAAAAAACCAACCATTCAGCATCACCACGATTAACCTGCTAATATAAAACAGACACTTTGTGTTGAACATACCATGGTCATTGTATAGAGCTGCTTCAGCGAGTTCATAGTTCTCAGGAGAATCACCACAATTCCACCGCCTTCTACTGTTTCAACCGTTCTAGCCAGCAGGTTTGGAGTCAAGGCTTCAAAATCCTAGGAAATAAATACAACTTCAAAGTTGCCTCGAGTTCATCAGCACCTACACAAAGGAACAGGAAGGCTAAGACCATTATTACTCAAAATCTGATTCACACTTAGCTTTTGCATCAACCAATGTCTCACTAAAATCCTACCAACCAGGCTATCTCGCCCTCACAAAACTTGGGACACCTAAGGCCATCATAACTGAATTAACAAAAGCAACAAATACTGTCCCTGTGGCATTTAAAATGAAAGCAATCAATTCCACGTCCTTTTCAAGCCAAAAGTTTAAATCCTTACCTGAAGTACACACATGCCGAAAGTGTTACCGAGGATCTTATGAGTTTCATTGTAATAGCAGTAGCGAATGTTTGTGGCTGCTATAAACAACTCAAAAGGATCATCATCCTTTATGTTTAAAGTTCCACTTTTAATCTTCTTCTGCAGTTGTCTCATCCTCTTCTTCCGGTGGCTGGAGAACAAAATTATACGGAAGTTTTCTTGGAAAAAGGTTTCTGAAAAGTGCATTCAGGCCTATGTTCAAGTCTAACGGGAAGCAAGAACTCGGCCTCCAAGGAAAAAATACTTGGATCCCAATTCCTGCTGCCACCATATGCTCCCATGTGTCTCAAAGTAGTTGATACCACACAGAACAGGCTGGTTTTGCAAGAAACTGCTTGGCTGGAAACATGCGGTTCCAGGTAACCCTTCCTGACTGTAAGCACACACACAAATCTAAGAATTAAAATTGTAAACACTTTTTCCAAATGAAAGCACTGAAATGCTTGATCTGCATTCAGTTCTAAGTATTACTGAGGCTAAAAAGCTGAGAAATTAAAAGTTTCAGCCTTTTGAGGGTAAAAGGGGGAGGGAAACCCTGGCCCAGGACAAAACAGAGTTAGTGTTAAAGTTTCAGAAAGCTCAAGTACCTAGTGCTGATATCAACTGTATCACGGAAGCCAAATTTCAGTTCTGGAGGACCAAATGTCCTGTAGCTCCTCCAAGAACTGTGTTTCTCGTTACAACTGAATCGTGCGAACTCCACTCAGCAGAGCAGGCATGAAGATTTGCTTCATATAGAGCAGCAACCACAGCACGAGACACAAGGTTATCTCACCTGCTAAAGCCCAGCTCCTTCTTGTAACACCATAGGACAGAGGGTCTGGCCTTCACAGTTGCTTTAGACAGCATGTGATGAAGTATAACCACCTGGCAAAGCACAGAAACCTTCATCAATGACCATACTCACAAGATAACACAGAAGAGCAAAACATTCTTCTACGCTTGATTTTACAGTTATGTTTTCTACCAACCAACCCTGTGCAAAAGGATTCCCTGACATTTTGTGAAGGTTACCCTCCCTTGCACAGACCTGTGTGTCCGTGCCTTCTCCAGGGCTGCACAAAATTGAAAATACAAAATTATACCTAGTGTTTCCTTTACGCTCTTCTTAGGCAGAACTGCTAACAACTGCACAAAGCCAAGGCAATTATTCCAGGCTAAATACAGCGCCTGGAATTTACCTCTCTACTGCATTTTGCAGAGCATATTTCAAATTTCTTGCATGATTTAACAAGATTTAAATTTTGAATTTTACTCCTCTGGAGGGCCTGGCAGCCCACATCACTGCTACACAGCCTGCACACTCAGTTCCTGCTCTGTGATTAACTCATCAGTGAAAATATTGAGCACAACCAGACCCAGGGTATGCCCCACCAGCACTTAGCCAGGCACTTCAGCAGTAAATTAATGACAACTCTCTTGTACTGACACTTGAACAATTAATTATTTTCCAAATTTATTTTGCTTCCCCAGGAGTAGGAGCTAACTGAAGTGACTTAACTAAAAACATCATGGTTTTGCTGTGCTGTTCTTCCCCTTTCCACTTAAAATCAAAGTCTTTGAAGAGAAATGAGTGTGGCAGTTAACCCTTTGGTATGGTGTTACTGAGCAGGTCCAGTCCAGGTTCTCAGGCAGTGACACCTGAGAGGTGACTGAGGACATGAAACACGGCTCAGGGGCCAAACCGTGACACCTCACAGCAGAACTGGGACAGGGAATCATAGAACTGTTAAGTTTGGAAAAGACATCTAAGATCATCACGTCCAACAATCAGCCCAGCACCACTGTGCCTACTAACCCATATCCTTAAGTGCCGTATCTACACTTTTTATGAACTCCTCCAGGGATAGAGGCTTCACCACTCTTACAGCAAATAATTTTTTCCTAATATCCAATTTAAAACTCCTCTAGTGCAAGGAAGAGTTCCTGACAGCTGGAAAATGAAATACCCTTTGCCCCAGCTTAAACAAGTCCTCTGCTTTGCCTGAACCCACTTCTATTTGATGTGCATGTCTCCCCAGACAGGAGATGATAAAGGATCAAATCTCCTTTGCGGTTTCCAGTGCTCTTTGGGGTTCCTGAACCTCAGGGAGCAGCCGGGCACAGCGATCCACAGCGTTTGCTTTACAGGAGAAAATGCTGGTACAAGGAATTATAGAATCATAGAAGAGGTTGGAACGGAGCTTAAAGCCCATCCAGTGCCACCCCCTGCCATGGGCAGGGACACCTCCCACTGGATCAGGGGGCTCCAAGCCCCATCCAACCTGGCCTGGAACACCTCCAGGGATGGGGCAGCCACCACTGCTCTGGGCAACCTGGGCCAGGGCCTCCCCACCCTCACAGCAAAACATCTCTCCCCAAGATCTCATCTCAGTCTCCCCTCTTGCAGCTCAAAACCGTTCCCCTCATCCTGTCCCTGCACTCCCTGACCAAGAGCCCCTCCCCAGCTTTCCTGGAGCCCCTTTCAGCACCGGGAGCTGCTCTGAGGTCTCCCCAGAGCCTTCTCCTCTCCAGGCTGAACAACCCCAGCTCTCCCAGCCTGGCCTCACAGCAGAGGGGCTCCAGCCCTCAGATCATCTCCGTGGCCTCCTCTGGACTCGCTCCAACAGCTCCCCTTCCCTGGGCAATCTGGGCCAGGGCCTCCCCACTGCCATAATTAAGAAATTCTTCCTGATGTCCAATCTAAATCTCCCCCTTCCAGTTTAAAGCCGTTCCCCCTCATCCATCACTCCGAGCCCTTGGAAAAAGCCCCTCCCCAGCTTTCCTGGAGCCCCTTTCAGCACTGGGAGCTGCTCTGAGGTCTCCCCAGAGCCTTCTCCTCTCCAGGCTGAACAACCCCAGCTCTCCCAGCCTGCCCTCACAGCAGAGGGGCTCCAGCCCTCGCCTCATCTCCGTGGCCTCCTCTGGACCCGCTCCACCAGTTCCCACTGGGTCAGGGGGCTCCAAGCCCCATCCAGACTGGCCCTGAACACCTCCAGTGATGGGGCAGCCACAGCTTTCCTGAAGAACCCGTGCCAGGGCCTCCCCACCGTTCTCCAGCAGCTCCGGGAGAGCCTCACCTGGTCCTTGCCGCGGTCACCCACCACCACGAAGAGGGTCCGCTGCCTCTCGGCCACCCCGTTCTCGATCAGCACCCGAATGCGGTTGTCCACTTTGCGGCGCTGCATGGCTGCGGGGCTGCTTGGACCCTTCTCGGCGAGAGCCCAGAGCCTCCCCCGGCCCGAGCGGCAGCGCTCCCCGTGGCGGCGGGGCCGGCGGAACCACGCGGGCGCCGCGCCCGCCGCGCCCAAGGACCCCGGGGCTGCCCGGCGCTTCGCCTGCGTGGAAGCTCATTTTGATACAGGAAGCATTAAATTTTTCCCAAAAATCTTCTATTACTTTCCAAGGACTAATTTTGATGTTGTTATGAACTCCCCAACAGCCAAATCTCTGCCCCTTGGAGCTTTGGAGCCAGCTCTGTCTGACCTTGTGTTTTAGAGAGGGAGAGACTGCAGACAGAGGTGGTTACAGAGGGAGACTCAGCTGTTCAGGACACTCATTTCTCTCTGAACGCTGTCTGGAAAAACACTATTTAAAAAAAACATGGTATAAGAAAACATTTTAGAGGGACATTCTGTCTAACTCTCAGAAAAAATAACTTACATGAAACTTAACGAGCTTAAATCAAAATATTCCACTTTTTGTAATAATAATTACTTCTTTTATCACCAGTAGTTCTCTCCTAACTGAAATGTTCTAGTCTATTTTATCACACTATTACTTTCCAAGGACAAATTTTGATGTTATGATGAACTTCACAACAGCCAAACCTCTGCTAAAGCGGAGTTTTGGAGCCAGATCTGTCTGACCTTTGTTTTCCACATGGAAAGGTTGCAATAGAGTTGAGGAAACTTATTGCTTGGAGCCTTGATGCTGCGTTGGGTTCAGTTTTGGGCACCTCAGTACAGGAAAGATATTGAGGGGCTGGAGTGTGTCCAGGGTAGGGAAATGAAGCTGGGGAAGGGTCTGGAGCACAAGGGTTACGGGGGGCAGCTGAGGCACATGGGGTTGCTTAGTTTGGAGGAGGCTGAGAGGAGACCTTATTGTCCTTGATCCCTCTCTGGAAGAAGGCTGTAGCAAGGTGAGTGCTGGTCTTCTCCCAGGTAACAAGTGATAGGACAAGAGGAAACAGCCTCAAGTTGCTCCAGGGAAGGTTTAGATTGGATATCAGGAAAAATTTCCTCACTGAAAAAGCGTGGTGAAGCACTGGCAGCGCCTGCCCAGGGCAGCGGTGGAGTCTCCATCCCTGGAGGTGTTCAATAAACATGTGTAGCCATGGCACTTCAGGCCACAGTGATGTTGGGCTGGCAGTTGGACTGAAGGAGTTTAGAGGTCTTTTCCCACGCTAATGACTCTGTGATTGATTAAATCTGCAGTTTGAGCCGCATTAAAAGTATTCCAGTTCCACAGTTGTGATCCTCTGGTGAGGAATCCCACTGAGTACTGACAGGGATGGCTTGGAAAGGGAGGTGGCTGCAGTTGGCAGGCAGCGCTGCCCTCGGACTTCAGAGCCTTTGGTCAGCAGAAAACTGCGCCCCACGGGAGGAGAGGGTAGGGGGGAGCCACACTGGGTACAGGCCTGCGGCTGAGCCAGAGAACGGAAGAGCAACTGCACCACAGGCTCAGCCTTGCTGTGAAGACAAACAAATAGAAAGCAACTGCTGGAATAATGAGAATATTAAGCTGAAAGAGGCTGGATTTAGATTGCATGTTATGAAGAAATGTTCTCCTGTGAGGCTGGGGAGGCCCTGGCCCAGGTTGCCCAGAGCAGTGGTGGCTGCCCCATCCCTGGAGGTGTTCCAGGCCAGGTTGGATGGGGCTTGGAGCCCCCTGATCCAGTGGGAGGTGTCCCTGCCCATGGCAGGGGGTGGCACTGGGTGGGCTCTGAGGTCCCTTCCAACCCAAACCACTCTATGATTCTATTATTCTTCATCTGGGAAAAGTATAGGAGGTTGGGACTGCTTTTTAGATGACAGCTGTACATCACTTACATGCCACGGAAATCAGCCCACTCCAGAGACAAGGGCTGAGAACTGCTAGAGCTGTTCTGTTGGACAAGTTCTGTGTAACTGACTGTAGGAAGGGGAGAAGCCAAACACTAGCCACAATGGTAATGCTGATTTTGTTTTTAAATTCCTTTGTTCTGAAGAGCTCGTGCTTGCAAAACCCAAGCCTGCTGGAGTGAACACTGTGCCTCTGATGATTTTATGAAGACACTCCTTTTCCACACGCTGTGATTCTCCATTATCTGTGTCACCAGCTGTCCTCCCATACCACCACCAAGTGAAAAATGGGCATTTGGACACCCAGTATTCCAGTGGAAATGAGACTGCAGAAAGCAAACCGAGCACACACACACACACACACAGAGAAAAATAACAAATCTTTAGGACACATTATCATCTGATACTAATTTATGAAATCCCAGGAAATTTAGTAGCCCTGCTTCTCAATAACACTAGGTAGGTCATAAAATTTAAGCTCCTCCGTTTAATAAATCACAGATGTCTGCAAGTTTTCTATACAAAATCCCAAGCTACACAACAGTGGAGCTGCCACAGGAGAACAGTTTCTCAGTCTGGCTTTGTTGAAATTCTAGTAAAACCTTTCAGAAATGCTAAATTTATTCTCAAAATAGCAGCAAAATTATCCCTAATACCCTAAACTTCGTAACCTTTTAACACCAAAGTTGAGAGCTGAGCCAAGCAATTTGCATAGATGTATTTATTCTTAGCTTTTAATAATACTAAAAAAAGAAGTTTTGAACCTGAACATTTGAACAATTATTTAAACCGGGTAACACTGTAGGAACAGTGTGCTTAATGCCATGTGTTTTGGGATAAAATATTTAAGTTTTAAAATATAGCAAAAGTATGATAAAACTATTGAATTAATCAGCATGAAGGCTGTAGAGCAATATTTTTGGAGGTGAACCCAGGTAAATTCAGTTACTGACACAAAACCCACCAATGCAACCGAAGTGTAGCAAGACAATTCCTCAACGTAGAGGTATGAAATATTTGCTTCAAAGGGAAGGACATAAAACATTTAAATAGATTTATTTTTCAAGTGTTTACATAAGCCATGGACCGATTTGCTTTCAACGTTGAGTTAAAGAACTGCAAAGACATATATACAAGTATGTTTAAGGCCATCAGAAAATTTAAATCTAACAATTAACTAACACATATTTCTGAAGACTTATTTTATATGGTAGTTGCATTACTAAAAGTTATTCTAAAATTGAATAGCTTCAAAAAAAGGAAATACACTTTCATTGAATAAAAGTCTAATGGAGAATTACTAAAATTTATCGTGATACCAAAATTTCAGGTGTACTCTTGATACACTATTGGGTATTTGAGCACATTTTACAGAAAGGAGAGATTGGCCATCATAGTTGGAACTGAGCTGGTTACACCCATCTGATTGCTTTATGAACATTAGAAAGCAGTGGGGGAGGGACAGAACCTATCTTAAGCTTAATGGGTTAATAATTGCAGCAAGAGCTAACGTGGATAAATTTAATTCAGAAAACATCAAGTTAGGATGAAGTTTTCCTAAGACAGATCTCTTAAGCACTGCTCAAACTGGCTTTAGGATGTGGATATTGGAAAACAGAGTTCCTTTCCTTCCCTCCATTAAGGCTGGAACTACAGAGCCACAAATAGTTTTAATTGCTTTGGATTCAAAAAACAGAGGAAGTGGTTAACGCAAACCCAACTCTTTCCTTAGATAAACTGCTTAGTAAACCAGTTTATCATCACAGTACCAAACTACACCAAAAATTCAACACCACCTGGTTTCTGAAACCTGGAGGAAGAGAGACAGAGATCCAAGATGCTGCTTTTAGTTTCTCTTAGAGGCATATAAGGGTTGGGGGCTTCCTTTTGCAGAGGAAGAGACATAAAGTTTCAGTCTACTACAGAGTAGACATTTGCCGTCCCTTCACTGTTCGATTATTTGAATGCAACACCAAAAGCCAGGTGCGGTGGTTTTTAAAAGCTTGGAAACTTTCCTCTTGGGAAATGCACAGAACTGGGATGAAACACATTGGAATGTAAAAGGGAGCAGTATTTGAAAAACAGGAGTTCTGAAAGGCCTTCCTTATCTCCTTCCTTCTGGAAAAACAAAAGGCCAAACAGAAACACATTCTAGTTTAAGTGGTACCCCTTTTTCACCAATACCTGATATTCAGTAAGGGATTTTCCCCAAAGCTCATGCCAAAGCTCTTCTAAAAGTTCTGCTGCTGAATATAAGACAGCCAAGACCATTAAGAGACCAACCAAATGCTCAGATGCTTATGTTGTGATGGAACAATGAAATTTTAACAAATTTTGTCCTTTAGAGAAAACCAGCATTGCAAGGGAACCACACAATTCTGCAGTCGTTTGAGTTGCCAGACAATAACCATAACTATCTTCAAGTCCAGGTTTATATAAGGATATCACCTTGTTTCCAAGTTCAAAAGGAAACTTTAATTGTTCAAGACCATTTTCTGCTTGGTCTCCAGATGAGGCACTGATTTTTCAGTATTCAGTGGAGAATACTTACCCACCCCATCTGCAGAATGGTGCCAGCTCAAGCACTTAAAAACCCTTCGAAGTCCCATCCATCACATTCAATGCAGAGAGAACACTGTAAAAATGGGTGCACAGATCTCAATGACTAAAATATACTTAACAGTCACAAACCTCAACTCCAGCTACAAGTTGGTATCCTCTAGTTTCGATACTTTGCATTACACTTCAACCAAGAACAGTTTTGCACCAACACGAGGTATGATCTTTATTTTTCAAGACGTGACTGGTAGCCTCATTAACAGGGCTGGTTAATGAGCAGTGTTCTCCTGTCTCTTGGATTCCAAGAGACTTGGGATGGGAGAAGACTGAATACAACAGTTTTGTCCACTGAGCCTAAACATTAGTATTTCAGATGAGCATTTTTAACAAATGTTTTTTGCAAAGAGAAGGCAAGAAAAGTCAACCACTTGGCGTAGGCAGTGCCAGATCTTAAAAAAAACCAAACAACAACCCACAAAGCAAACCCTTTTCTGAACAGTTGGTTTTATCTTATTCTACTGGACCACAAGAGTTTTACCCTACTTGCATTTTATTATATGTTTGACCATTTTTTTCAGTACCATTTATCATCTTTTCAGTGTTTGTCTGAAGTTTAAGCCTTTTCAGTAACTGTTCTCAATTCAAAGTAGTTACTCAAAAGCCATTTGGGAAAAAAGAGGAAGCTCAATCAGGTCTGCAAAGACACATATGAAGGTAACCAGTAGCCCCATCAAAAAATCTGTCTGCCTAACAAACAGGGTCAGCAGAACATTTTGAGAAGACACATTTTTAAGTTCTCCGAGAGGTATAAAGTCCCAGCAGAATACATTAACAGGATATTAACAAGAAGTCAACATTACTCTTGCAGCTACTCTGAATGATGTTTTGCTTTACAGATTGCTATACACAAAAGCCAGCATCCTGGAAATAAAGGAAGGGTTAACTGACATCTCCAACTCCCTCCACAGCAAAATCCCAGAGTGGTACTGGTGAACTGGTCTTAAGAAGACAGCACATATACAGGAAGAACACAGAAGTGTAGGACAACATTGACTTTAGGTATGAGACAGCAGCTGATGATTTCTGAGTTCAAGTATTTCAGTTGTAGGATGTTGCCCAGACACAGTAACATTAGGTAGAAACACCTAGAAACTTAAGTGATTTACATATTATTTACTAAAGGATCCTTGTATTACACTCAAGAGGAAATAAGATGCTGAAGCTACAAGTGTGTTCTCAAACACATACCATTGTACCTTGTCACAGCCTGGCAACACCTGAAAACGAAGCACCTGCCAACACAAAATCCCTCTCTCCTCACAGGAGCTGCATATGCAAGACGGCAGCTGTAACAAGTCTGTTACGCTCCCCAAAGATTCACAGAAGAATCAAGCGGAACCACCCCGAAGTGCAACTGCTGTATCTGCATACAAGCTCAGAAGTAGCACTGAAGTTATATGCACCTTCCAACCACAGGCACCAAACCTGACCTACCCTAAAGCAGCACCTGACCGGAAAAAATGCAGTTTTCCCCCCTCAGCATCCAGAGAAAGCTCTGCAACAGAAACAGCCCCAAACTGACACTGCTTTGCCTCTGTGTGATCACTTATTATTATGGTCTTCGTTAAAAATATCATCATGTAGCTAAAAGTGTTTGTGATCTGGATGCAGCTTGGAACTAGAGCTACGTTATGAAGTGAAGACACCTAGAAGCTCCCTTGAACAGTCCAGGAAGTTGGTGGATCTGTGCACCATACTGTGACTCAAGCCAACTTTTCAGCACACTGTTTATTAGACGCATGTATTGAGATTAAAGGAGGCAGTGTGAATTCCCAGATTAAACACATCTTATGTACTTGTATTACAGTTATAACACATCTCCCTCTATCAGCATACAACAGAGCAGCTACTCTAAAGACCATTTTCATACATGAAAAGGCTTGCAATGCTGTATCTCAAATAAGAGGCCTCTCAACTACCCCATGTTTTATTAATAAATTTAAGTTAAAAAACCCCAAAGCCTTAAGTGGAATGTTCCGATCCATTCAGTGGTCTTTAATATGCTGCAAGTTAACTGTTAACCTACAAGTAGCCTTTCAAGA
The DNA here is from genome assembly GCA_033558235.1 of Neomorphus geoffroyi. Taxonomy (NCBI): domain Eukaryota; kingdom Metazoa; phylum Chordata; class Aves; order Cuculiformes; family Neomorphidae; genus Neomorphus; species Neomorphus geoffroyi. Next base: position 21,575,889 of record JAUMJM010000033.1, on the reverse strand, counting down.
AGCATTTGGTGTGCAATGGAAAAAGCTGAATAGCTTGTGTTCTACCAATCATTTAAAAAGTTGATGCACAGAAAAATAAAATGAAGAATTCACCGTTTTCCTACATCAGTTCAACATTAGAAGGTTTGTCTTTTTATTTTTTTCCAGTTAAAAAACAGTTGGGACCATTATCTCAGTAACAGCTTCCTAAAAAAAGACACAGAACAGCAACTTCTCACCGGACTGCAGTTTGTATTCTTATACTGGTACGGAATGTTCTAGGCCTTGACTACAACTCCTGCTTCGAGTCATCAGCATCACTTCAGGATGTTTGGTCTGTAATGTTTTCTTCACAAGCTTATCGCTTCTCTCAGTAAAAACATCTCTCAGTTGTGCTCTTCACACAGAACATGGAGAAGTGTTATTATTTGTATGGGGTTTCAGATTATTCCACAATGAAGCCAAAATATCTGACTACAACTTTGAAAGTTCAATGGCAATACAAAGTAGAAATGATCCTTTGAGTGGAAACACCCTTCGGTTTTGTTTTTAACAGTTACACAACATGTAGCTGTTCCTTATTTTCACCTTTCTACAGGTAGGAATTATTTAACGAGCAATACTTAACATACATAGCACTTTTCTTCTTGCAGGTGCTATAGAATGCAACAGAACTACCAACACCTCTATGGAGGCAGCTATCAATATTTTCTCCCCACTGCAGAGAGAGTGCATGTGCGCAAAAGGTAGGCACAAGTGATTTTCCAAAGGTTATATAACAAGGACGCAGTAAAACTTGAATAAGACTGGGTATTTTCCAGCTCAGTCTTATGCCATTTCTTTTATACATCGCTGCCTTGATGCAAAGGAAAAGTCCACAAAATAAAACTTTCCCAGAAGAAGTCACAGCAGTTAGAAAAAAACCAGAAAAACAGGAGGAAGCTTTAGATCTATTCAGGAGAACCAACCTTATGAAATGTCACCCCGTTAACATTCCATCTGTTTCAGTCGTTGAAAACCAGTGTTCCAGGATACAATTTTTAAAAACAAGTTTTATTTCTCTTGCTTATACCATTAGAACTGTAACTGCTGGCTGTCATTTCCCTTAAAAGGGGAAATCAATTCAAACACATACTGGTGCTTTTCAAAAGAGAGCAATTAAAAGGGCAGCAGCAGCGGGCATTTGAGATTTCTTAAAACCTTCAAGGCTGCAGGAAAGACAAAAGGACATGTGACCAAAAGTGTTATGATTATCCATTAGAGATTTCCATCAGTACCGGCATCAGTTATTTAGGTGATAATACAGCAAGGTCAAGTATTAGTGACAGACAATGTGCAAGTCATAAGGAATGATAGAGAATACCAATCCTTACAAAAGTCATTGCTATCAAAAACTTAGAAGTGTTTTAAAGAGATATCTAAATACTTCACATCAAATATACAGTGGCCATCCAGATTATCTCTCATTTGTCACAAAATTTTGTTGAAGTGCCAAATCAAATCTTTCTTTTTTTAAAAAATGACACAGTTATATCAGCAGTTATGCGAGCAATCAGAGATCCTCAGCCACAGAGAACAGGGCCCTGGAGATCAAGGGAGCTGTAGCTAAGGGTGCTGCTGCTTTGTAAAAAAACTGGCTATAAGCCTATTTACCTATTTTGGGAAATATGCATCACTACGCATGTTTAACTGTTCAGTGCTTCAATTTAGTAGGAATAAGCTGAAATGCAGCTGCTCTAGCAAACCACACTTCACTTTTCCATCCTGTCATGGGAACATGAAGTTTTGTCAACTGCCATCACAGTAAATCTTTAATTTACAGATTTTATCCAAATTCGTTACATCACTTAAAAGTCAGAAGTGAGTCTGCTTTTTCCTGCCACTTCGGTTAACCATGGAGATTGGATCACCCTGAAAATTGCCTTTTTTTTTTTTTTGCTTTACTCTTAGCAAGGGTGAGGAATCTGAAACTCATGTGCAAGGCTCAAGATGATGCTTAGGACAGAACATGCAGAGTAAACGTTGTTTTGTTCCTTTCCATATCCAGGTAATATAAAGCTGGCAACTGTAGTCCTGTCATTATGAGTAATGAAAATAGTCCCTTTACAACAAACTTCCTGTAAGGGAGAACAAATAGATAATAACTCTTCTGGTAACATGTATAGTACACTGGCCAGTGTGTTTTTGGCGTTCAATGTAATCCTGTGAATCCGTTTAATTCACTTGCTGAGCATTCATTTGAGGCATCCCTCTGTTTGGTCTTGGGGGCCCTCCACGACCTAAAAAATAGATAAAAAGGCACTTGAATTAGGCACGAAGTCAGATTATTTTAAAAAACAATTTCCAGTTAGTCTATCTAGACTATATGTAGTACTGAAAGCTCCTTCAATTCAAAATTCGATACCATGTAACATGTCTCAAAAATTTTCAGCTTTATTCCAGTTCTCCCCCCCCCAGAACTACAAAGTTGTCATCACTTCAAGTAAAAATGAAGAAAAAAAAAAAAAATGAAGCCATGAACATATGAACATAAAGACTAAAAGTTTTGCACTCACTAAAGGAATAACTGGTTTACAATATTTTAAATGTAAGTACTGAGCTCACTAATCATGTTTTGACTTCCCTTCCTTTCTTCCTTCAGTAAAGAAGAGACTGCCTGTAGCTCACACACTCAGTATACGAGAATTGTGGGTCACTTGGGGGATCCCTCTCACGTTTGCCTGCATAGCCGTGACAACAAACCTCAAGGCTTTCCTTCATAATAGTTGTGCTTCCCAAAATAACCTCCCAGTTTCACCACTGCATTGCATTTCAGGCCACAGTTCCACACTATAAGGGCTTTCAGTACCAAGACAGCCAAAGACAAAACTCTTGGAAACTGAACAACCACACAGAATTGTGGTTTCACAGACAGGGCAACGTACAGCCTCGAGCTGTCCTCACTGCTGAGGCACTCTGGTGATAACTGAAGGTTCACGTGGAAATGTCTCTGTCAAGACAGAAGACAGTTTCACCACCAAGAATCTACTAAAAGAGAACTGTAGGAATCGTGTCTAGAAGTTCAGCTACAGCCTCATTATGTAGGCGAGCACGGACAGAAGGTTTGTATCCTTAGAACAAAAGAGACCTCCACAACAGATGCAGCAGGACATCTTTTAGTACAGAGTAACATACAATTTTGAAGACTGACAGGCAGCAGGAGCCCCGTGTCTGCTTTACAAACAACTCCTACTTGCAAACCACTCAGGCACCTTCTAAGCAGATCTTAACTCTTGAAAAACCTCTTAAAAAAGATTACTTTCCTAAAGCTTTTCATTAGTAAAAGGCAACTAAATAATTCTGCTACATTTAAAGTGTCAAAAGCAGTTATTGTTTTCACTTCTTTTCAAAGATTTCCTCATTCAATGACCAACTAAACTCAACTTCCACAAGTTCCAAGGATCACAGTATAATTCAACTCCAAAGGGACCTCAAGAAGTCTTTCACACACAACTCCTGTTCAACAGCAGGATCACCTATGAGTCAGAGGAAAGTAAGCTTACTCTTCAATTGTGATCGGCTACATAAGGAGTGAGATTGCTTTTTAAATCCTAAACTCCAGAAGTTGGACCAAAAACTCCATTCTGCACAAACTAATTATTCACTACTGAGGAATTAATTACCTCTAGGAGCTCCCCGAGGTCCACTTTGTCCAGAGCCACGTTTGAAATTCTGTTGATATCCATCCTGAAGGAAAGAAATTTAAAAAGTCACATCAAAAAACCTGGGCATTTTGTTACATTTCAGTAAGCTATTTATTGCTAATAAATTAAGATGTTAAGACAACATGCACTGACAGAACACCTATGACTTGAACATACAGCATTTTATATGTCAAATTAAACTATACATAACAAAGCAGTATCTTACCCGCTGGTAGTTCGAATAATCCCGAGGAGCATTGAACTGGGGCTGCGTGTAACCACTGTTTGGAGTGTTAGAAAAGGAAGGACGGTAACCATCATATCCTCCTAAGGAAGAGGGTACAAGTCTTGGATTTGGAAATGACAGCTTATTACTTTATGGTACCAAATAAAGAAAAGTAGTAGGCAAATTGTACCTAAACCTGAGGAAAACACCCTTTAAGTACTGTTTACCTGCAAGTCAAGTGTTTGCAACATCAATGCTAATACTTTTACAAGAAACAAGAAATAAGAGCTAGTAAGAACCAGGAAGAGACAGCAATTCAATGCATTTCTCTAGTAATTTGAAGTTAAATTTCCATAACATTCAAATCCAGAGCTAAACATAACACTACGATCTAAATCTAGCAGCTGTGACCTGCAAGGCCTCAACTGCCAACTCAAGTAAGAAGCTGCTCCGGAGCCAAGCCTCTCCTTAGTGCTGGGAACCATGCCCAAGGATGGCTGCAGTCCCAAGGGTCTAACACCTGGAAGCCGGATCAACTTTATGCAGGTGAAAAGTGACCACTGTGTCCCCTACTACAATCAGTTTTATTTTCATTATCTGTATTCATTAGCCTCTAGTTCCCAATCACATGAGAGGAAGAGAACAATGCCAAAAGAACACAGTACCGTATCACCTAGCACCTGACAAGGCCAGTGTGTCTCTCCCATTCTAACACACAAACCTTCGTAACACTGACAGCCACATGAATGTCCTTATTTATCCACAACTACAGTGTCATTCCTCCACTCCTATTAATTCCCACAGAGGAATGACTTCTGGACTTTTTTCTTATATTTCTACATTATCCAGCCTCTTCTCAATACGACAAAACACAGAACTCTAAAAAACACTGCCTCTGCCACAACTGGAAATAGAAACTACTTTTGAAATACCAATTGACATCCAAATTCCTCACTTCATGGTTGTAAAATTGTTGGATACACCCGTGTTTGCTTATACTTGCAGTGAGTGCCTAATCAAACTAACACTGTGTTCAGCACAGAAAAATGCTTCTTCATTTACATCCTAGTCAGAAGCCTAACCAAACAACTAAAATATCAGTTGCAAAGCCGATATTTTACTACAAGTTTAAATATCTTACAGTGACTACTACAGTATAAAAACAACAGGTGGTCTGTTTAACACTTGGTATCTTGACACCATGTTTCCAGAAAATCAAATGGGACAGTTCAATAAAGCTGTTTACCTCTAAATCCATTTGCCGGTCCCCTGTAACCATTCATTAAGCCACGAGCCCCACGTGATCCACCACGGGACACTCCTCGACTGTTATAATAAGGCTGACTGTTCCGTGGGAATCCAGTGTTCTGCTGGGGAGGCTGCTGGTGGTTACCCGCCACTTGATGGGTCTGGTCCGGAGATCCATGGTAAGTTCCAACCACTGTATTGGAAGTGGGGAGAAAAAAGTATAGAAGTCTGTATGCGTTTATGTTCCCACATATACTCTCTTCAAATTCGAAATTCAAAGCTTTGAAGATGCCATCCGTAAACGCTCAGCCATTCAGAAAAGTCGTCTACAGAATTAAGTATCAAGTTTCTCAGTCAGATATCCCACAATACTAAAACAACTCGGAAACTGTAGAGTTGGTTCAAGTCAGTGTCAAGAAGTCTCTAGTGCAGTTCAGCAACAAATATTCCTAATGCAGGTATGATTTTTCTGTGCTGTTTCAGAAACTCTTTAAAAATTAACAACACACATTCCGGAAAAGAAGCAATATGAAGTTAATCCACTTCTGTAACTTCCTCCTCTCTGAACTGTCAGGAAACTAAGAAACCTTCACTTTCACTATTTAATCCTCTCTTAGGTGTAGCAGTGCTTACTAAGGTGAGACTGATGAGAACCTTTTACCAGAGCAGCCATTTGGACTGTACAGGCTGGGGGATCCTTTATAGGATAAGGAGCAGGACATATAGCCTGTGACTGCATTTTGAAGTGAGACTCCATCTTTGAAATAAGGTATCATCATAGGACTCAAGAATGAAAACAATCATCGAGAACAAAAATGTGAGGGCTACAGGCTCAGTAAACACAATGAAAGAGGGAATTCTCTACATACAAACAACAAGCTGAGGCAAGACCTCAAAAAAAACTTGTGTGATAAAGTCCATTTTGTATGCCAGAGGATTTCTCTACCACCCATCAGGGAGCACAACTTCATGTCTACTTCACTCAGCCACAGAGCACTATGGAACATTTACAAAGATCCTCCCTTCTCAACTTGCCATCAGTTCTCACGGAATACATGAAGTGGTCATCGTTTTGAGTGTCTGTTAGCATGCAGGTTTTGTTCTAAGGCCACTACATCTTCTGTTTATCAACAATTACGCTTACCTAGCCGGTTTTTTTTTTAAGGTATTTAATATTGCATGGCCCAACTTCAACACCAGCATTCCCCAGACTGTCTTTTTGCCTTGTACTGTATATGGCTCAAATACCATCGACACAAAAACTTTATTCTCCCTCTTCTCACCTACCTACTCCAGCATCCAAGTTTGCAAGGAAGATAAAATTCAAGAACATAATCAGTTATAGAGAAACAGAATCAGGCTCTTCCGTACTCCACCTTCAGTAGTTGTTAGCACTTCACCCTTGTCAAATCTGTCCTGTGTCCTTCACTCAAAATCCCTTCTCTGTAGCTGCAAATTTTAATTCCATGGAAAGTGAGGAGAGTGCTGGAAAACCAGCTTTGTACATAGAGACGTTATTTTATCATTTGTTTGCTTTTTTGAAACTGCTAACCTGGAAAGCATTTTGCCTGCTGTATTCAAACCACATCCAACTGACTTTAGCAAAGGGTTCTCCTATACTTATGAACCTCATATCATCTGTGAGCAGCACTCCATATTTTGTGCTCAATTCTAGCTTACTATTTCCATTTAAAAATGTCACAGAATCAAAATGACCCGAGTTGGAAGGGACCCACAAGGACTGTTGATTCCAACTCCTATCCCTGCATAGGACAATCCCAACATTAAACAAGTCATCTCAAATAGTACAACCTATTTTTTTAAGCAAATACAATGATGATTCAACCTTAACATCAGCAGAACAAGTACTCCACAAGACTGCTTTCACCTTTACAATAATGCTTAATTCTGATCAAATTTAATGCATATAAAACTGAATCAAGTGGCAAAATTCTTTTAACAGCTGGAGATGCATGCTCTGAAATTTCCTCCCTTGCTGGATATTTGAATTGAGACAGTTAAAAAATGGTACTGTTCAGGGAAAGTTTCACACAACTGGGAATATTTGCGAATGCAACATGCTTTGCTACGTCACCTAGAACTTCACAAGCCTGATCATCTGCTCTACTCATAAGATCAAAAGTTTAGCTTATGCTGAAGTAAGTTTACCTGTCTGGAGTTGTTCTTGCTGAAGATCTGATTGTTCTACTTGGTGAGGCTGATTGGAGAAACTCTGGTTGTAACTGGCCTGGTACTGGTTTTGCTGCTTAAGGGTTTCTGGCTCATTAACGGGAGGAACAGGTGCATTCATGTTGAATACCTATAACATTACAAAAACATCTCTCTGGTCCAACTCTTACTTTAAAATTCCTTATCATATCATGTAAAGAATTATGCAAATCTGAGAAATATCAATAACCAAAGAGTATTTTATATAATTACATGACTGATTCCAGTGTTTGTACAATACCACAAGAAATGACTACTAAAATGAAGAGATTTAGTATTAATTCACTGCTTACTGTTTGCATGGATTGGAATGGAGCTGCATTAACATTGATTCCGCTGCTATGCAAAGGTTTGCTAGATCCAGCCTGGAACACCTGCGGCTGGGATGCAGTGGGAAGCGATGATGATGACGGGGTCTGGTCTGCATTCAGTGACATCGAAGCCTAATAATTAAAACATACCACATTTTAGCGGTTTTTTTTAAACACAGAAAGTTTAATTTAAAGAAAAAAACAGCAATGCCTCAGGTTCACCTCGAACAAAGGAGCATTTTCTCCTTCAGCTGAACAGCCTCATTCACGACAGCATAATGAGAGAGGAAAAACCTAGCAGTCTCCTCCCTCATTGACTTGAAACACAACTAGGAAAAACTGCAGGGGGAAATGAACAGGTTTCTGGGCTAACTGCTAGCCAATGTGAAAAACAAATCACAATTCCAAAGCCAACAACACTGATGCTCACATGCTGATGTCAGCGTGTCACTTCTAACCAAACAGACAATCTGTTGAAATCTTACTATGAAGGACTCGCTGGTCACAGACAGGCTCAGAATTTCAAAATTAAATGGAACTGAAGCAGCCCTATCAACAGAACTAAAATTGCAAAACCTTATGTACAAAGAAACACAGACTAACATGTGATCACGCCTGCAAGCAGAGTACTTCCCACCCCTGTGAATTCTGACTTGCCTGAATCTGGTCAATTGATTCTTTCTGTGGCCGTTGCTCTGTTGTGTGAGAAGGCTGATACATGGGCTGGGAAGCTGTATATCCCTCACTTGTAGAAGAGACCAAGGGAACCTGACAAAATAAAGCCCCCAAAAGTCAGCTGATGCTCACACACAAGTTGTGCCAAAGAATATCCTTCTCCTCACTTCCTTAAGCAACCCCAACTACCATTACAATAAACCTGGAGAAGACAAAGAAATACACAGAAATTTAAATGAGAGAACTCAACTCATACAGAAATAGAGCAGTGCCGTTTCCAATGGACTGAGTTTGGCTATTTAACAGCCTCTGCTCCCCTACATAATCTGGTGAAAACTCTGGTCAACAAAGCATAGGACTTTGCATTTAAGGCTACGGGGGACTTTTAAGAGGCAACTGGTAACAACTGATGGGTCTGTTCACATCACCTTGTTGAATATTCAAAAGAAAAGAGGTAAGTTTAGATACTGTTTTCAAGATGCCCAAGGGAATCGCTGGCTGCACTGGTTGAGACAAGCAAAATAAGAACAAATTCCACTGGAGTAAGTCAGAGGCATCATTTAACAGTAAAATGAAAGCTAGTGAAAAAAGAACACTCTCGAAAAAAAACTCTGCTGAGAATACTAGGACTTCATGCAGTTATATCCAGAGGAAACTCAAGAAAGAAAAAGAAATTCCTGTTTCTGTACAAATGAGTGACTTACACCTTGCAAGCCTAATCTGAGCAAGATAAAGCAAGCAATTTATGTTAGCATCATCCTAAAACACACAATCTAGTGGGATTTTTCTCTTGGTTTCCAAGCACCTACAGGGATCAGATTCATTGCTTGAGATAAGCAGAGTCCTTAGAGATACCACGCCTGCTTCATAAAACATGAGGAAGTTCTTTAATTACTAGACAACTCAGTAAGAAACCAGCACACCTTAACTGAAAGGCAAATATATTATTTATACATTGCAGAAGTTTAAGAGATCCTACTTAAACAGGAATTTCAGGTAAGCTCAACTAAAATCCAACTCATTCTGACTGCTCTGCAAGTCCAGTATTAAAATATTATCCAAGCAAGCAACTGTGCCTCACCTGTAACAGAATGAACCAAAACCACCACAAACCATACCGTTAGTTCATTAAATCTATTTGTGGTCTGACACCCACTTGGTTCTGGCATTTCTGTCACAACTACGTAAATAAAGGACAACTTGCCTTTATCTAGATTTAAAAATATTACTCTACACAGCTTTGCCTAGTATTGTCTTCCACGTTAAGACTGGCATGTCAAATTATTAGTCCATCTTAAATAGAATGCACAGAGAAACCTCAAATTTAAATGGCATGTATTTGAGTACGACTGCGCAGAGCAGATTTCCAAACAAAGCCCTTCCTCAGAGTCACAAAAAATTCACCTCTGGCACATGGGATACAGATTTTAAGTGATGGCGGCCTAATACACAGCCATGTAGAAGTCAATTTGTGAAATGAAAAATCATATCCACACACTGAATCTAAAGATCAAAGTAAGCTTCATAGACTGAAAAATGGTTAATGCCAAGAAGTTCACACTGGGCCGCTGGAAGGAGCAGTGCCAACTGCAACTGCTTCCATGTCTGTGCACTTCAGTTAAAGGGGCCTCCAATTCTAAAAGCAGTTTCCTCAAACTCGTACTTCAACCTTGAAACCCACAGTTTTCCAAACAGGGTCGTGCCTGACAAGACTCCATTACAGAAAGTCTGCAATGCCTGCAGAGAATAAAAACTGTACGCAGTTAATCCTTGTAAGCGACAATGCTGAAGAGGTAATGGAGATAACTAGTTTCCCCAAATCGGAACTTCAGCTTTTTCTTAGAGCTTCTCATATAGCTGTGACTTCAATCCTATTATAGTATCAATCAAAACTAAAATAAATTTGAAAATCCAAAATACAACTTACTGAACATTTTACCTGCGTAGCTTCTGGTTGCACAGGAACTTGGCTAGGCTGGGCAAGTCTCGACTCAGCATGCACTGCAGTAAAATAATTTCACTTATTACAGAGTACAAACAAACCTTCTAAATTACTTACGAGCTCATAGTTGAAAAGATAATTATGCCTTTAGCATGACAAAGCTGTACTCAAAATAACCAGTTACCATTTCCACTCAAAATATGTTTTTTCCAGTTGTCCAAAATTATCCAGCGATTTCTGAAAGGCTAAGCAAATCTATACTTTGCCCGTTTAATAAAGTGTAACACACCAGGGATATGGTTCAGTAGTGGACAGGTATGGTTGGACTCTATGATCTCGGAGGTCTTTTCCAACCAAACATTTCTATAATTATGTTTCACACTTCCAAACGAAACCTAGAAGGCAAGTGAGAACTGAAAGTCTACAAATGCCTCAAAAGCACAACTGCATTTCTGAGAAACACACACTTTAACAGTGATATAACATCCCCTTTTCCTATGCAGCAATAATGGAAGCATTGCTAATCAGGTGACCTGCAGGCTTCCCCAGTATTTTTGTTTAGGATTTACCATTACAAACCTGGAGGGCAAACCATTTGCGGCATGTCCAAATTCTGTGCTGGATTCATGGGCTGTGCAGATACAATAGCAGGATCGAGTGTTTGGTTCTCAAACTCCAGCATGGAGTCCTGCGAAAAAAACAATAAATCAAAAAAATAATATCAAATCCAATTTACTCTATTTTTAAAACAAATAACATTCAAGAGTACAGTAGTGACCAGGTCACAATAAAGGAAACTTAGTCCATAGTTACACAATTGCTGGTTTCATCATACATTTTAGATCAATTCAGATTAAACATTCCAAAATGTATTTATCACAATAAATATCCAGTCCAAGTACACAAATTAGAGCTTAACTGACAGAGATAACTGGAGGGAGATGTCAGTGGCCAGACAGAACAGGCAATGATCTCTTCTTTATGCTAAATTAGCATTTACACTTTGTAGGAAGAAACAAAAAGAAGACTAGAAGTGTATGCCTCATTTGTTACCAAGGTGTCTACTCTTTCTTTGTGGAGGAGGCTTTTTCTGATGTACTCCATTATCTCCCAATGCATTTTCAGCCGTTCTAACTTTACAGATTAGAAGAGAGCCTAAAGAAGCAACCAAAAAAATACTCTCTTCGTGCATCGGTGATTTTCATAACACAAGATTTCAAGCGAGCTTACAGAGGGGACATTTTACAGTTTGTCTCAATTAAGCAGAAAACACTACAGCACCCAGTAACGTACAACTTGGTCTCCTCTGTATATTTAGTACCAACAAGGATCAAAAAGCTAAATAACCTTCCAAGACAACTTGCATGGCACGAGATCTTGGATGAGATCTTGCAATATAGCACTATACCGCTTTCCAAGCCCATTGTATCTGTCAAATTAACCACAGCAGACTCCTTAAATCATGACTAAGAGCCAGAAAGTGCCGTTTCATTTATTTGGTTCTGGCTTCACAGTAGCGTGGGTTCATCATACCTGCATGAAGTTATACGGGCCCTGCATCTGCGCCATAAGGTCCTGTACTCGCTGTCTTCTAACCAGAGGATCTGCTTGAGCCACAGAAGTGAGCGCATGAGGTTCAGGAACTGGAGGAGACGTAGCTTGCGATTGTTGCTGCAGCGAATTTACAACCTAGTAAGAAATAAGCAACCCAACTGAAATTTCAACTTAAGACAACACTGCACAGAGGTGACTCAGTACTTTTGAAATTTATGGCTATTGCCTAACTCATTATGGCCAAAATTACTCTAGTGAGGAAAAAGAATACATCCTTCTACAGTCACACCATTATTGGTGGCCAGCGACTGGTCTGAGAATTTCACAGGATGAGACAGATCAGACTGTGCTCTATTTCCTTTCCATCTACTCTGTTCCCCATAACAAATATATTTTTCAATATCATGGGGATTTTGAGAGCAGGATTTGAGACAGTAATTTATTAACATTTGGAATCCAAAGGCAGCCAGGGAGGAGTAAGCTTCAGAAAGGTGCACACATGGAGAACAATTCTTTTCTCACATCTTTTTGGTAAATTTAAGTACAGTCAGAATTTTGGGGTCTTTCTTAAGACTTCAAAATTTCCAATTTTCATAGCCATGCCTAGACCAAGCCCTCAAGTGTTATCCTAGCTAACTGATTAATGGTCTCAGAGCAGCAGGCAGCACTGCACAATGGAAAGATAGCAAGACAGCACCGTGGGGGGATATCAAAAGCCCAGAAGCAGAAGCACAACTCACAATGGGCAAGAAAGCTCAGGTTTACCAGGCATAATCCAATATGTGGCAGATAAACAAAGGTACAACAAATAGCAACACACTTTCAAATACCACCTTATCAAAGACAGCAGAACAACCCAGAAAGCTAAACATGAGCATCTAAGAACATCCATCAAACACATTGAAAACAGATAGTTACAAGCACAGCTAAGCTGCACAAAGTAGCACTTTTGCCCTTCTAACCGGTTTTGCTCTTTAGGCAACTCCCATAATACAGAAATATGTTTTCAATTTGCATTCATGTCATGAACTGTCCTTCAAAAAGATCCCTGTCACCAAGTTGATTGCTTCTCTGTTCCTATGAGCTTTTAATAATCTTCCAGATAAGCAGGTTAAGCCTTACACTTACATTTGCACAGGATATAAATGAGCACACATGCACCTGAAAGTTCAAAATATTTATGTAAAATATCTGGTTTCTTATTAGAATCACAGAAGACAGATGTTTGTACAGCAGCCATGACAAGTGACAGAACAGCCCTATTTTAGACCAGTTCTGTAATCACAGGTCTGAACTTTATAAACTTGAACTCCCTCTATCCACCCTCAAAGCCTTTAATTTATTTAAACTTCTCAAATAAAACTACACCATCTTCCTGTATGCCTACTCCTTGCTCAGATTTATAAACACTGTATTTGACATTCCACAAACGCAATTGCTTCACAAACGCCAATGCCTCTTTCCTTGACCAAATCCCAAGCCATGTGTAACAGCAAATTAAAACCAACAAATCTCTAAACAAACCTATAACCAAACACAACCTACATTCCTCTTCAAGGTTCCCTTCAGATCCAAATAGTCCCTATTAGCCATCCAAAGAGAAGCAATATGACAGTTCCCATGGAAGCATACCCTAAGGCTGTCCACACTGGAAAACAACTGCTCTGCTGTATCACACAGTCCCCGAACTCCAAATTACGGGATGTTTCCAAACTAAGAATTAAGCCCTGTGAGTACATTTTTTTAGATGTTATTTAGAGCACTTATATAGACTTCTTTCACATTACAAAGTTTTAAAAAAACTAAAGAAAAATAGCAAGCTAGATGATGATGATGTGAAACTTGAGAGATAAAACCAGGAGCTACTCATCTCCTAAATAATAACTACTAAAAATATTCACAACTATTTGAGTACTTTTCACTCACTTACGTCCAATTCATTCATAACAATTTAGAATATTCATGAGAAGAACAAGCTGATGAATAATCAAGAACACAGAACAGGGACCGAATTTTATCAAACATTTTCCTTCCTCACAAATAGTACAGTACTACCTTCAGATGGTGTTTAGTATTTCATAGTCTTTTTCAAACCTCTGTTTCAATGTCTAAAGGAACTGTTCACGCTCTGTTCCTTTTTGTCTTAATATCACTGCCCAGTACTTTGTCTGTTACCATCATTGCAGGAGGAACCTACTAAACAAGCACCCTGTTCCGCTTGTTAAGTTGCCAGTGGACAGGCTGCCGTTCTACAGTTAACAGCTTTCTAACAGTCGGCTGCATGAAAAAGGCAGAGACTACTCAAATATAAGGAGCATCATTCAAAAAGCAAATTATTACTCTACTATACATTTCCACTCATCTTGTGGGCACAGCAGCAGGAAGGTGCAACTTTTCTTCAGGAAAGTCAAACGTCTCTGAAGAACAGTATTTGACACAAACTGCACGCCCCCTTTCTGACACCCGGCCCTTTGACCTTCTCATCAGACAGAGCTGCCTGAACGCAATCAGAGCCGAAAGACAGGGTGTACAGCACTGGGGGGTGAGGAAAGAGGACAGCTAAAACCAGAAGTTTAACGAAACCACAGACCATCCAGAATGAACTTACCCCCACTATTAGCAATCAAGGACATCTTCACCAAAATTAAAATATCACAAAATACAAATACACTTCGAGAATTCACAAGCAAATTCCTTAATTATGGAAGGCCCACACAGAAATGTCACTGCGAGACACTGTCAAACTATAAACCACAGATACCTTTACTGTATCATATCTAGTGCAGGGTTACTGAAGAAGAGATAAGTTTGTGAGAGCCTTTCTCTTCATAAACAATGATGGAAATGTGCAAATGTTCTCTTTTGGAACAATATCAGGTTCCAAAATTAACAGCTATCATTCACAGCTCTTACTATTATTAATGCCACAAGTATCTTGAGTTGGAGAGCACAAAGGCTCTGTACAATGTGTATAATCATCTTCCTTAAGGACAATTCAGTTGCATTCCCATGAGAAATGTAACTGTGGCGCCAGCAAGAACAGAATGAGTCATTTCAAATATTCTCAATTTTCCCTTTTTGTGTTAAGTCTGAGAAAACAGTTCTTAATTCAACGCTAATCTTTTCTGAATTGTTCATTTGTATGTAGCCCAAGAAACCATGACAGAAAGGAGAACTGAAGCACATATTCAATGTATTGTTCTAGAAAACAAAGCTCACGTAATCCAGATTTAGCCAACTATTAAAGATGTGGAAAACCAGGAAGATTCTGAAATCAGTGTGATACAAAACCATAACCTGAATTCTTGCACTGTCCTAGTACAGTTAACCCATATTATTACTACTCCCATGAGAAAGCACCTGAGTTTAACTGCAATGCATGGTCTTTAAGAGCAGAAGGAAGCACAACAGGCTTCAATCCTAAGGACACTGTCTATATTTTCATGTCTTTGTCCATAATATTAAGAAGTACAGAGAACTGAATCTTTAAGCTTCTCTGGAGACTTTTTATAAAAAAATTATGTGATTTGGGTATAGTTCAGGATAGACTGAGGCCAATCAAGCATTAAATACCATGTCTTGTAAGAATACCCCAATAAAGCATGACTTTAACATGTGGTTTTGCAGGTTTTCTTTCGGTTTTTAAGAGAGTTGTTAAATCGCATTTAATAGCAATATTATTTAGGGGTTTTTTTAAGTAAAAGAATCAGATACTATGACAAGATAGTACTGAAATCACTCACATACGTGGCAAAATTGTCTAGTTATAAAAGCCTCACATCCATTTTAAGTAGTATTAAATCTGCTGGTGGTCTTCAACACCACAAGATATGAATTTCAGCCTAACTGAATATAAAAACTGGGCGGATTAGATAATCATATCAAAACAGCTCTGATTTTCACCTCTTGCATAGAAGATGAACATCTACTCCACTCCTACATTTAAAAGGGTATGAAGACACCAAGTCTAAAAAACCGGTCATCTGAAAAGTGAATCAAAAATTCTCTCCAGCATTTGAAAGATGCTGCTCAGACCTATTCCTAACACATGGACACAACCCAAGTTCCAACATATCAAATACCCAAATGACTCCTTGTGTACTGTCCTTTCCAGTACATGAAAACCACAAATTCTAGTATCCTAAAACGGACCTGTACACATAGTTCAGTCTAGAGCCAGCCTAAATTACTAAACTGGGAATGGATCCCAATCGTAACATACCACGAATATCACACGTGGACAATCACTCAACTGCAAAGCAGTAACAAGTTAAATCTATAGCTCTTGAAAGCAGAGATGTACATACAGGCATATTTTAACATCAAATTATGTGCATATGCAATTAGGGGTAGCTGTTAGTTGAGACACTAATTTTCAGCTCCCTCTCCATGGAACTGCTCAATGAAACGCACAACTATGCCATGCTGTCAGTAGCTGTGTAGATAAACTTAAGTTCTACAACTGCAGCAAAGTTCTTTTAAAAAAAGTTCAAAAAATCCTTAAGCCTTAGACTTTGAAGTCCTGATTTCCCAAGCAAGCCACTACTGAACAGAAGTTCTCCACAAACTTAGCCAGCTAAAAATTTAACTGAAGAACAGGACTCCAAGCCTACTTAAATTTATGTATTTTTATTTATATCGGGGGGGAAGGGTGCAAGACTAAAACCTATCATGAATTGCGAGCCAGCGGAAACAGGGATTGCAATTTTACCTGCAGCACACAAGATCTTACCTCAACCGTTTCAACTGTCCACTCATCTACCTGTTCCTTCTCACTACTGCTGAACTGAGTCTCTGCCATGAATTGTCTGTTTACATACTAAAATAAAAATAAGAAAGGGTATGAAAGTAAAAGTAAGTGGCATTAAAGCTATATTAAATGACAATCTTTCCAGTGAATAATACCTCAGTTGATTCAACTTCAGTTGGCTCAGTAAATTCTTCTGCTGCATCAGGTTCTGAAAGAAAAAAATCCCATTTATGTGAAAAAAAACTCAAACCCCCACATAACAGATCTACAAGAAACAAAATTAAATACAAACTCTCCCAATGAAAGTGGAATTTTGAGTGTGATGTGATTACACTAAAAATTCTTGCTATGAATTTATGTTTAGTCACCCCAGATTTCAATATTCTCCATAAAATATTCAAGAGGAAAGCGGTCATTAGTTTTTTATTTTAAATTTGGTACCATATTCCTGCATTTAAGTACATAAGGATACTTTTTGCTTCAAAATATCTTCCCTTCTAACAAAGGATTAAACTAGTGGAAACACTGAAAAATGGAAAAGCCTGAGGCAACCACAACTTTAATTTTCAACTATTTTAATACTACAAACAAAACTTTGTTTATAAATCATAATAAGAAGTTCTACAGGAAAACTAAATACGAAAGAGATGCCTGTTAATAATTTTCATTTGCATAAAATAATTTCACTCTTAGCCTGGATTTGTATTTCAGCAAGTGACATACTGGACAAATGCTGAAAGCTGCATTCTAACCCAAGTGCTCCTCAGTGACTTGCTCCTGCATTCAGCTGCCACTCCACAGTTAGAACATAAGTCTTTCCTTGTACGTGATGCAAGACATTTACGTTGTGATCATTAGGAAGGATTACAGTCCCTCCAAAGAAGCAGCTGGCATGAGTCAGAACCCTTCTGTAACACAGCTCTTCTTTTCTTTACTCCAGGCTCAGAACACAGCTGAAGGAATGGCTGGCTGCCTCTCTAGATGTCACCTGGCTGGATGTATACCTGATCATCAAGAAATGGCATTTCTATTCAAAATACCAGTACACCTGAGGACTTCACAGACAGGTGCTTTTTGTGCTTAATGTGCATTTGCAATTTAGTCATTTCTGATGAATGCAATGAGACCAGACCGCACAACACAAATGCACTAGTCACAAAGGATCTTCATACTCTTACCAGCTTCTGCTACAGCGTCTTCCACTGCAGGTGCAGGCGCTGCCTCTTCTTCCTCACATAATCCATTCTGATGGTTATGGGTGCTATCAAAGTAACTAGCTTGAAGAATACGTTCAACAATCTCCTTTAGTGCTTTATCTAAAAAAAATGGAAGAAGTTAAAGATTAACAGTTACTCAATCTGAGTAATCTTTCCTTTCTTTCCACATCGATTTTATTACCCTTTTGCTGGGAAGATGTTGCTGCCCCAAGCTAGTCCATGGACACTGTTGCAGAATCACTTCTGTCTTACTACGTCATTATAAATAAAGCAATAAATAACTAACTTCTAATCAGAAAAACCAGAAGAGCAAGGAGTCTCTTAAGAGTACGTAACACTCTTCAGATTATTTGTGAAACTCTTCAAAGTGAGTTAAAGTTTAGAAATTTAATTACCGTACTTTTATTCCTGCTATTTCAAAAATCTCTGCTTGCTTAGGTGACAATTTGGAATGTTTCAGGAACTTCCTTTAAATTTCAACTGTAAAATTTTATTTGTAATTTCCTAATTAAAAAAAACTTACTGGAAGTCTATTTCTTACAAAACAATTATCAGTACAAATTCCCACAGGCAGC